>JAOXXN010000471.1:1217999-1242513 GCA_026770055.1 Myrmophylax atrothorax | reverse complement strand
CTTCAATTTGCCCTGGCAGAGCTTGAGCCTGTGCCCCCTTGTCCTATTGCTGAGTGCCTGGGAGAAGAGACCAACCCAATGAAGGGATCAAAGTTTTTTTGATGAGTGGGAAAGAAACAACCTCACAGTAATCTGAGCCAGTATTTCAGCCTCTTAAGTATTTCACTGTCCTGTATTTTTAACATGTGCTTGCTTGATTTGTGTGGTTCCAGGTAATTTAATTCCAAGACACCAAGAGTTATTCTATAAAAATCCCCTCTTTGCTGGCATGAGGTTGCCTGAGGTGAAGGAGGTCGAATCCCTGGACAAACGCTATCCCAAGCTCTCTGCTGCCGTGCTGGATTTAGCCAAGGTAATGAACTGATTGTTACCTATGAACATTTCTCTGCTTGCTTGTTGTTCACCTTGTGAGAACAGGGCTATTAGAGTGCCTTTGTCTCAGCTCCCCGTGGAGTGAGCAACTGCCTGGATTCCTGGATTGGCAGCTTAGAGAGGGCTGCAACAGTCCTGGGTGACAGGGGGCACTCAGCCAGTCACCTCCTGAGCCAAAGGGATTGCTGCACATCCTCCAGGGAGGAGCCTTGTTCCTGCCTTCACTCAGACACGCCCAAGCCTTGGTTTCATTTCTGATATCTCATTTTCACGTTGGTTTGACAGGAGTGTTTGCAGATTGACCCAGACGAAAGACCGTCCTGTGCCGAACTCTTGCAGCACGATTTCTTTACCAAGGATGGGTTTGCTGAGAGGTAAAGCAGCTCATTTCTTGCTCAGAGCAGCCTCAGATTATAAAGAAGTGAAGCAGTTGTGCTTTTAGCTGGCACACTGGGTTTGCAGAGCTGACAGCTGCTCAATGTCTTGGGTTTCTTTGGGTTTAGCCTTGCTGGAAATAGGAGAGCAGTTGGAAGGGAACACATTGCAGTGGCACATTCAGCTTGTTGTGACATTAATTCATCAGTGTGTGCACTCAGTGTCACACCATTTTGGGTAGTGCAGTCTTAACACTGTGTTCACTCTCTGCATCTGCACCAGTCTGGAGTACAAGCAGCTTTATTGCTGTGATGTGGAAAATGTGTGCTCAAGATTTTGTTTATTTTAATGTAGCCATCCTATTTGGCTTCCCATTAGTTAAAAAGCATGGTTTGTTTGATTACTTAGAAGTCTGTAGGAGCCTGGGCTGAACAACTGATGATGGTGTTAAGATTACTAGAAGGCCTTTTATTTATTTTTTCCCCCTTTCTCCTTATTTGGAATGTAGATTTACTCAGGAGCTTAAATTAAAGATCCAGAAAGATGCCAGAGACCATCAGTTACAAAAAAAATCCAAAATCAGCAAAAAGGACAAAGATAATGTTTTGGAAGAAAGAAAATTGTTCAGTGTCCAGGTTAGTCCATTTTTTTTCCAAACCTGTTTTTATTATTTTTTTTTTCATGTTTCAAAATCTATAAAAAGTATAAATACATGCAGCAGTTTAAATTCCTGGCAAATAGCTCAGGAGTCTGCAAGTGGCTCTTTGGCCAATCCCTTGCAGGTGGACGACATGGTGATGCAGTTCCTGGCAATACAGAACTGAAGGGAGAAAAAAATTGGGAAGCACAAGTCATGTTGAATCATGGAAACATGCTTTATGCTGCCCTTTACCTGTTTTAAAGCTCTGTCTCTACAGTAAAAGTAAAAAAATTTAAAAATTAAAAAAATTAGAAATAAAACATTTTGCTTTCAGTTGGGTACTAAGGAGGCTTTGCAATGACTTTGAGATGACATTGGGCTCAGTTTTTATGTAATGTCTTTGGAAGTGGCACAGGATAAGGCTGTTCTTCCTCCATCATTTCTGGTTCTGTTCTGAAGTGACTTATTTACAGAGGGTGCTGGAACTCTCACCAAAGTTTCCTCCCATTTGATGGAAAACAGGTTTTCTAATAAGAACAATTCCATCTCCATCAGATCCTTGCAGAATCATGCATGTTTGGGCTTTTGATTTTTTTTCCCCTGGATGCACTGCTGTTGGCTGCTTTTTTTAACAAGACTGGAACAGAAAGATGCTGCTTATCTTCCCAAGCAGGATTTTGGCCCAAGGAACAGAGATGCAAAGTTACTGAAGACAAGGTACTCTAAAGCTGATGCAGAGCAAGCAGATCGATCCTCCACCCTGAGCTTCCTCTACGACAGCGCCATCAACCCGTTTAAAATCAGCCCTCAGACCAGCCTGAAAGATTCCAGCAGCAGCCTGGACTACACCAAGAGCACGGGCAGAGTTATCCCTCCCATCAACCAGAGCTTTTCTCCGACCTTTGGAATGGGTCTTGTGCCTGGGAGCCTTAACTACAGGTATGGGAGCAGAGCCGGGAGAGTCTGTGTCCATCATCCCTGTTGCTGAGGGACTGCCATGTCCTGAGCACTGCAGGGTGATGATGTGGGAGCACTTTGGGACATCTTGTATTTGTTGTTGTTATATTCTCCATGTCACCTCAATTAATACAAAGTTTGGGGTGGTTTTGATTACAGACTGGATGAGAAGAGTAAAAAATACTTGAACCCACTGCTAAAGCAAGGGAGGCTTTCTCCAGTGGGCCCTTGCAGTGTCAGCTTGACACCGGTGAGTCGTCTGTCTTTGCCCTTTGGCAAGGCAGAAATAAAACTCTGAACTCAATTATGTGTTTTATTGTCAGGAATTCCATCTGTTCCATCCCTCACCATAGCTCTCAACTAGAAGTACTGTTTTCTTTACCCCATTTTTTTCCTACAGGTTTGTTGTTTGTTTTCCTTTGCTAATAGTTATCTTACATAAAATACATTTGATGTCAGGAAACAAACTTTAAATGATGGGAGCAGTCCAGCACAGGATATCTGAGATTTGGAATATATCCATGGCCTCCTGCCTGGCCAGGAAAAGCAGACCATGTAGCTGTGCTAATGAAGCAGAACTGAGGGTTTGGATTTAATGTGGTTAGGGCCTTCTCTAGTCATGCCATGAATGCATTAAAAATTGATAAGGAAAACAAATGAAATGGAAAGTTTTCCACTGCTCTCACTACCTAGGCATGATTCTTCCTGTGCCACAAGGAACATTTGCTTTTTTTCCAGATAACTAATCCCAGCCATTCTCCAAATGGTGTGTTTTATCTCTCCAAAGCAGCCTTACTTAGATGATTGCTTTTATTTTGCTGTTGCGTTTCCATTTTTAATAGTGTGTAAATGACCCCTGAGCAGATTGAATTCCTTCACACACATCAGAGTCTTTTCTTGTACAGATTCCAACTACAGCAGATCACTGTTGATGTTTTTTAAGCTTGAAAATAGGTTTATTTTTTCTGTATTTTCATGAGCTGATCCTTATGCTCTTGATTACAGGTTACTAATGAAAAAAACACCCTTCAGGCAAGTAGGAAAAAATGGGAATTCTCCAAGCCAAATGTGCATTTGCCAGAATTAAATCATCGCCCCGAGCTGAGAGGAGTGGAAGGTAAGAGCCTTGATGTCCTCTAAATAAAACCTGGTACCAAAATAAGTGGCAGGCAGCTCCTGTTTCCTTAACACTGCATGCCTTGGTTGTGTTTTGCAGAGTGGCATCCCAGATTTCTGAAGAAGGAGAACAGAACAGTTCCAGAGTCCCGAGTCCCCTCCCTGGCCGCTATCGACCTTCATAACTCAAGCCTGTCCTCACAGCAGGTATCCAAGCAATAAACTGGTTTGTGCTGCCCTGCACTCGTTTGGTTTGTGACTTTCAACAGCACAGCCCACACATTTCCAGTGTGACTCTTACCAGGAGCAGAATTTGCCTTGGGATCTTAACTGTCTTATGCTGCGGGAGCATTTTTTGACCACAGAACAGCTTTGTTTTAAGTTGGCTTTGCATGCGTCCCTACAAGGTGCCTTGTGATGGTTCTCTATTGATCCCATGCTTGGATATTGATCCTGTCTCCTTCTTTTCCAATTTACAGCTGTCAGGGCCCTTGATGCCAGATGCATCAGAAGCCAGCTTCCCCAGAGCTGAACACTAGCCTTGGGGAGAAGATCCTGCCTGTAAAAGGTGGGCTTGAATTTCTGCTGTGTAGCCTTCTGACAGATAGTGCCATGAACACTTACCTAGTTGGGAAGTACAAGGGGAATTTTCTTTTAACACTTCACATCCTTGGTTGGGACATGTAGCTATGACGGACTTCTTTTGGAGGACAGTACACAGCTTGGTAAATCAATTTTCTGAGCTGAGGGGCCAGGTAAATCAATTTTCTAAGCTGAGGGGCTGGGCATTGGTGTTGGAAATGGAGCAGCTCACCAAGTTGGGGTTGGGCAAGTTGATAGAACAAGAAAAAAAGGGGAAACTGGCTGCCTGCATGTGAGGAGGGGAAAGAAGAGATGTAAGTACACAGCTTCAGCAAGGTAAGGGTGTGTAATAAATCAAAAAAAAGGAAGCCTGTCACAGGGAGCACCTCTGTGTTTTTGTTACCCTGTCTGGAGCATCATTCTGCTTTTCTCCTCTTGATACAGGTGACTGAGTAGTGGGAACAACCCATCTGAGTTTCCAGGGGCTAGAGCTGCCAGGTCTCTGCAGGGGAGAGGCGGATCCCTTACTCTGTTGGCACTGCCATGGAAGTGGCTCGGGTCCAGGCTGAGGACAGCTGGCACTGCCAATGCTGCTGGATTTCTTGCATGCGAAGAGCCCCTGAAATGTTGACTTTCTGGACCAGGGCCAGGCCTTGTCTGAGAAAAGTCGTGGTGGTTGGTGTGTGACAAGGGCAGGAGCTGGTTTGGAGGGGTTTGGAGGAAGCTGGGCTTTCTCTTCCCTAGCTGCTGCCCACATGAGGAGTTTATTTTTAAATGAATAGTGACAAGAGCAGCCTCTGAAATGACTGTGTTTTGGTGGGCTGCCTGATCTAGTTTGGAAAGCACCTTTGCCTTGACAGGTAAAAAAATGTCTGTGCAAGAAATGCAATGTTTGAATGTGCAAATCTTCCCAGCTGTTCCTTTGAAACCCTTGCTAATGCACATGTCACTTCGTGTTAGATTCCTTTTCCCTTCCCACCTTTGACCCCATTCAGGTGGTTGTCTTTGGGGTGTTTAACTGAGCCTGTTGTCTGGCTGTTGTTCATGGGGCAGGAAGGAATATCAGTGTG
This sequence comes from Myrmophylax atrothorax, assembly GCA_026770055.1. NCBI lineage: Eukaryota > Metazoa > Chordata > Aves > Passeriformes > Thamnophilidae > Myrmophylax > Myrmophylax atrothorax. Next base: position 1,237,401 of record JAOXXN010000471.1, on the reverse strand, counting down.
GAACATTAAGCTGGCATGTGAAATAGCTCAGTAACTGAAGTCATCATTCCTTTGAGGTCCCTGGGGGAATGGGACATGTAGAACTTGACTGGTTTTAATCTCATGACTGTTTGGAAACCATTTTTTGCTTGTCTGCCCTCAGTTTGTCTGTGGTCAGTTCTGTGCTGTCTCTGTGTTGCTCACAACTCTGTTTTCCATCAGCTGTCACAACTCACATGGTGTCATTAACTTTGGAAATTATTTTTCCACAAAATACAGCCTTTCCCATTGATGAATCATGGTTGAATATGATCTGAACTCATGGAATTTAAATATTTGTGGCTATGGTGTGTCTTGACCATGTCCATTTCTTTTGTAAATAAAAGGATGTTCCAATTTCAGGCCTGGTTCTCCCTAGAGTGGATGCTCCCAACTGGCCACAGCACTCAGTCAGGTAGCCCTGGGCAAATGCAGGGGGGAAAAGAAGGTTTGGGGCAGGGAGAGTGGGGATTTGGGGGGGAAATGGTTGGAGGAGGAGTGGGGAGAGAGAAAGACAGGTTTAAGAGGAAGGTTTTGCAGTGGGAAGAGTGTGGCCAGCAGGTTGAGGGAAGTGATCCTCCCCCTCCGTTCTGTCCTAGTGAGGTCACATCTGGAATGCTGTGTCCAATTCTGACAGTCCAAGGAAAATAAGGAGCTACAGGAGAGAATCCAGCAGAAGCCACAGAGATGATGATGAGAGACTGCAGGAACTGGGCATGTTTAGTCTGAAGAAGACTGAGGAGATCTCATCAATCCATACAATGATCTCAAAGACAGGTGTCGAGAGGATGGTGACAGACTCTTCTCAGTGGTGCCCAACAACAGGATGAGGAGCAGTGGCCATGAACAAAACTACATGAAGTTCCATCTTAACATCAGGAAGAGTCACAGAATACCCTGAGTTGGAGGGGACCCACAAGGATCATCGAGTCCAGCTCCTGGCCCTGCAGACGACAGCCCCAAAAATCCCACCATGTGCCTGAGAGCATTGTCCAAATGCTCCTTGAGCTCTGTCAGGCTTGGGGTCCTTTCCAGCTCAGAATGTTCTGTTTCGTGGTGGAGTCTCCCTCTCCGGAGACATCCCAAACCCACCTGGACGCATCCCTGTGCCACCTGCTCCAGCTGCCCCTGCCTTGGCGGCGCGAGGGACCTCCAGACTCCCTCACACCCCGAGCTGGGATTCCGTGAGAAGGATAATAATGCAGAAGTTTAAGATGGGGGGCACCACCCCGAAAGCTCCAGGCGGCTCCACCCGCGGAACCGGCGATGAGGAAGCGGAAAGGGCGGGATCGGGGTCAGCGCTGCCGCCATGGCCACGGCGAAGGGTGCGGGGTGCAGCGAGGAGGGATGCGGCGAACCAGGATGCAGCGAGGAGGGATGCGGTGAACAAGGATGCGACGAGCAGGGATGCGAGCACTACCGGCGGGGCTGCCGGCTGCGGGTGGGTGAGCCTGGGACCCTGCTTACCGTGGCTGGGGGGGGCACTGATCCCTGCCCCGCTCCATCCCTGCCCCGCTCCATCCATGCCCCGCTCCATCCATGCCCCCATCCATCTCTGCCCCCATCCATCCCTGCCCCGCTCCGTGCCCTGATCCTTGCCGTGCCCCTCCGTTGCCAGGCGCCGTGCTGCGGGAAGCTGTACCCGTGCCGGCTGTGCCACGACGGCGCCGAGGAGCACCAGCTGGACCGGTTCCGAGTGTCCGAGGTGCAGTGCATCCGCTGCCGCCTCCTGCAGAAGGTGGGTGGGAGCTTTCTGGGAGGGAGGGATGGGAGTAGCATCACGGGATGGGCCAGGTTGGAAGGGACCGCAGTGGGTCATCTGGTGCCACCTCCATCCTCGAGCAGGGTTATGGACTGAAGTTGTGTCGGGGGTGGGCTGAGTTGGATAACAGGGAAAGGTTCTCTTCCCAGAGGGTGGTAGGCACTGAACAGGCTTCCCAGGGAAGTGTTCACAGCCCCAAGGCTGCCAGAGCTCCAGCAGCCTTTGGACAATGCTCTCAGTCACATGGTGGAATTCTTGGGGTTATCCTGTGCAGGGGCAGAAGTTGGACTGGATAATCCTTGTTGCTGCCTTCCAGCTCAGGATATTCTGTGACTCTGTGGTTTTATGCCAAGATACAGACAAAGAAAAAGCACATTTGTAACCTTGCATCCACCATCAGGGCTCCCACCTCCAATTAAGGCTGTCCCAGGCTGTTTGGGGACATGATAAAGGCAATAAAGGACTCTTGGGGTGCCCTGTGCAGGGCCTGGAGTTCAACTCAGTGACCTTTGTGGGCCCTTCCAACTCAGGATATTCTGTGACCCTAGAGCACGTGGCACAGGATTGTATCCAGGCACTCCTGGAATATTTCCACTGAGGGAGATTCCACACCCTCTCTGGGCATGTTCCAAGTGCACAGTGCACAGGACAGAAGTTCTCCCTCGTGCTTAGGTGCAACTTCCTGTGGATCACTCTCTGCCCGTTGCCTCTTGACCTGTTGTTCAGCACCACTGAGCAGAGCCTGGTCCATCTTCTTGGCACCTTCCCTTCAGATATGACAGACATTGATAGACCCTTATCAAGGCTGAACAGGCCCAGCTCCCTCAGCCTTTCCTCGTAAAAGAGATGCTCCAGTCCCTGAATCGACTCGGCTGGACCCTCTCCAATTGCTCCATGTCTCTCTTGCCCTGAGGCTCCCAGACCTGCACAGGGTACTGCAGCTGTTCCTCTCCCCTCAGGCCCAGCAGCGCTGCGAGGGCTGTGACAGCCTCTTTGGCGAGTACTATTGCGATATCTGCCACCTCTTCGATCGCGACAAGAAGCAGTACCACTGCAAGGACTGCGGCATCTGCAGGTGCGTGGGAACAGCTGGGCTGTGGCTCCTTGGGGTGCTGGCCCTGCCCTGACTCCTCTCTCCTCAGGATTGGCCCCAAGGAGGATTTCTTCCACTGTTCCAAATGCAATTTGTGCCTGAGCCTGAGTCTGCGAGGGAAGCACAAGGTGAGAACACACCACTTGGCTCCATATCTTAAGAAATAACACCTTGAGGCCACAGGAACAGTGGGAGCAGTGGGTTCTGCTTCTCTAAATTCAGTTAACAGCATCACAAAGGCTTCCAGGTGAAGCTGTAAGAAGTTTTCCACACAGGAGCTTTACACTGTAGAAAAATGCAGATACAGCAGAATAACTTTTTCTTCCCTCTTCCATTTGCAAAGTGCATTGAAAATGTCTCCAGGCAGGACTGCCCGATATGTTTGGAGGTAAGCTGCTTCTTTTCATCTCTTGGATTACCATGTGGCCCTATTTCTGACTGTGTTTCAATTAATTTTCTTGTGTTTTGTCTGATTGTTGCCTCGAAACAGGATATTCACACGTCTCGTGTTGGAGCTCATGTTCTGCCGTGTGGTCACCTTCTTCACAGGTAAAGCAGATACCTGAGACAGGAACAGCTGCTGCCTTGTGTGGGGTGTTTATTCAGCAACACTTAGTCTGTATCAGCTGCTCAAAACTGGTTTCTAAGGGACCCATATGGTGGGGACAGTCTGTTTCACCAGGAAATGTTTTCTTTAGAAGGGTTGTCTTCCTTCCTCAGTTAATTTTGATGATGGGAAGTTTTCCTCTCAGTTGGCCTAAGGATATTTTTCCTGGGGATAGCTGTGTGCCTTTGTACAGTCCAAGTCAGTGTTACCAGGCAGTAACTACATTCTTATTACTGAACTGCTCACTGTGTTTTCCTTTCAGAACATGTTACGAGGAGATGCTGAAGGAGTAAGTATTTCTAAATATCTTTTAGTATTATCATAGTCCAAACATACTACTCCAAAAGGCAAAGATCATAATGCCAATTCTGTACCAGATAATTTCAAGCCAACTCCTAAAGGAATAAGAGGCTCTGAATTTTCAGTTCAATTTGCAAGAACTTCTTGTTTCATGGTGTTTCATTCACTGGCATGATATGAAACTTGGCCTTTTGAGTGGACTTGTTCCATGGCCTCACTTCATCTTCTGGCTTTAACTCTGTTTTCCCCTTCCTGCCAGAGGTTACAGGTGTCCTTTGTGCATGCACTCAGCATTGGATATGAGCAGGTATTGGCGTCAGCTGGACAACGAAGTGGCACAGACTCCCATGCCCACAGAGTACCAGAACATGATGGTGGAGGTAAGAGATCAGCCTTACACCAGTGTCTGGTTTTCCTGGAGCTGTGCCTTGGAGCTCCTGGCAGTAGAGGGCACTAGGAAGCTGTCCTGGATCAGATACCAACCTGAGGGTTAGGGAATGAAGATGAAATGTCCCGTGTGGGTTTGTGGTGTTCGTGATTCCTGTTTATATACACACACTCCTGGTGCCAAAGCCTCTCCCTCTCTTTTCTGCGTGCAGATCCTGTGCAATGACTGCAATGCCCGCTCCACAGTGCAGTTCCATCTCCTGGGCATGAAGTGCAAGAACTGTGAGTCCTACAACACTGCCCAGGACGGACGGTGCCGGCTGCCCTTGGAGGAGCAGTGACCAGGATATGTGGCTGCATCCAGCTGGACCAGGAAGACTCCACCATGGAAGAGACTATTTACAGAAAACCCCAACACTTGTCAGTAAAAATGTGGCCTGAGTTCAAGGAGCCCTTTGCTGAGTCAGGGCAGGGAGAGCTTAGAAGAGCAGCACGATGAGCAGCTGACACAGCAGAAGATGTTTTGGGGCAGCTGAAGGTGAGGGGAGGTGGAGGAGCAGCTCTTGGGGCTGCAGCTGCCAGGGAAAATGGGTCACTTTGAGAGCAGCTCTTCTGGATAGAGCTGACATGCCCAGAGTTGTGTGCCAGGACGTGATGTTCCTTTGGAATGACATCTTTGTTCCGGGGCCTCGGAGCTCTCTCTGTGAGCAGCTGGAGAGCAGGAGCTTGCAGGAATGGCATCCTTTGGCTTCTTGTGTTGACACCTGCATGTACAGAGTTCCCTCAAAACAAGGCTGCCCTGCCTGCTGGGACAAAGGGCCCCAAAATCAAGGTGCAAAGCCCCCATTTTCCTTTGGACACCCATCCTGACCTGCTGCCATCCCTTCACCCACATTCCTTTGCCAGCTGCAGTCACTTTTACCCCCATTTCTTCCTCACTTTGCTTCATTCACTGGGAAGGGCCAAGGTGTAGGGTTTTAGGCATGTACATAGCTTGAGATTTTGATTGGTAAGTACCTGAATTGAAGCACATCTTTGGCCTCGGGCTGAGCCTGAGACATTCACTGAAGAAACAGCAGTTGAGAGGCACTTGAGTAGTACAGGATACAAATCTCTGTGGTTTGGGGGATTTTTAATGCTGTAATTCCATTATGGAGAGAGAATGGAGGGTGGATGATTACCTTTTAAAAAAACAATCAAAATCCCCAAACCCACCCTTCTGCATCTAATATCCTGCCCAAGGTGTTTTGCAGTCTTAAATGTTGCAGACAGTTCTTGATTTCTGTGCATTTCACGTGCAAATAGTGTACAGTAATAGGATATAAAAAAAAGCTCAGTTAGTCTTCATGGTACAACTACTCATTTTTAACTTGTTCTGTTGTAAAACAAAAACTTTTCTTAATCCAGCAGTACTCCTTTCTGTGTGGAATATTTAGGATTTGGATGATAGCTATTGTAACTTGCCTTGACTGGAGTATCTTTTTCTAGAGCACTTTTCTCACTACTACAAATATAACATCTCTATTAAAATAAACAAATTACAGTGTGTGTGATGTGCTCTCCTTTCACACACACACACTCCCTGGAAATTCCCAGCTGAGTTTAAACCATGATTCAGTGCTGAAAAATGGTTGGATGTGTGAGGCCTGGAACACTGGTAGGAAAATCAGTGGGTTTAGCACCTCCTGTGTTTCCCTGTTTTTGTGGTAGAAGCAAGAGACTCCTGCTGCTTTGGTGCACCCTCTGAATGGCTCTGCTGGCACCTGGTGACTCCACCACCTTCCTGGGATGGAGACCTGCTCCCAGGTAAGCCCAGAGTGCTGGTGGGGCTCCTACCAGCCTGCAGGAGTTGTCATCCCAGAAAACTCAGTGGCCAAGTAGCTTTTGAGTGTGTTGCTAACGGTAAAACCGTGCTGGGCAAGTCCACAGCCAAGCAGGTTTGATGTTATGTTGCAAGCTAATTTTATCCCAGCTGGAAATATTCCTGTTTGGGTTCCAACCACAAGAGGAGGCTGAAAGAAAACAGAACGTCAAGCTGAGCTTTGGAAAAGCAGCTGCCTCCACAGCTGGGCTTTGGTGTTGGGGAAGAAAGTGGTTCTTGGGGGTGGGATTCAGGTGATTTTGACCTTTTGCTCTCTTGGTTTTGGTGTTTGCCTGTGGAAAGTGCAGGAGGGAACCTGATGCCACCAGCCCTACCACTGTTCTGTGCGTTGGTCTTGGCACTGAGCCCTTCACTCCCTCTGCCAGGGAATAAATGGCATGGCAGAAAAAGGAATGGCATTTTGAGGGGATAAAGATAAATGGAGCGGGCACTGGCGAGGAGCTGCCTCATGGGATGGAAGGTGCCCCAGGGAGCTCTGCTGCCCTGTCCCACGGAGATGGGGTGGGAAGGCAGCTTGGATCAGAGGGGTGTGATGATCCCAGGGTGAAGGCAGCTTGGATCAGTGGTGTGATGATCCCAGGGTGAAGGCAGCTTGGATCAGAGGGGTGTGATGATCCCAGGGTGAAGGCAGCTTGGATCAGAGGGGTGTGATGATCCCAGGATGGAGGCAGCTTGGATCAGAGGGGTGTGATGATCCCAGGATGGAGGCAGCTTGGCCAGAGCTTCCCAGCTGGCTCTGGGAGCTGTTGGGAAGCTCCCACACTGCCTTACACCCAGGATCCAGCCTGCCTCACCAGGCTAGGGCAGAATCAGGAGCAGAGGAGATCATCACTGCCCTGTGGGAAAAATGGGATGTTCCAGCAGGCACAAGGGCCACAGCACACACAGGGTCACGGAGCTATTAATAAAGCCAGGGCCTGCTGGAGTGTGTGAAACTCAGGAGAGGGATTCATGAAGGCATTGAGGGGAGCAATCCAGGACCAGGGGGCTCAACTGAACCCTCCATCCCATGGGAAGGTGCTGGGCAGAGGCTCAGGAGCTGTGTGGAAAGCAGATCCCCAGTTGTGGTCTGGTTTCATGACTGGTATGTTTTCATGTTGCTCCAACAGCATCATTTGGGGTGGAAGTGGGGGTGTTTCATGTGAAAGCTGCAGGACAGCCATCCCCTCCTGTGGCTTTGCCGGTGCCGAGGCTGATGTCTTGCCCCTGCCCTGCTGCAGAGAAACCATCTGTTTTTAAATTTCCAAGTGGAAGGAACGCAATTAGGGAAAGGCTGGTCATGTGGTGCTATTTATATCTCAGAGGGGCAGACCAGCATCTGTCTCTGCAGCTCCAAGCTCAGCCCAGGGGTGTGCCGGGACCTCCATGCTGGAAACAGGGTGGGGTTCCCTGGTTTGTGCTCCTGGATGGTCCCAGCAGGAGTTGGGTCTGTGAAACCTGAACCTGTTCCTGTATCTAATGAGCATTATTGCTCCTGGGGGCTGCAACCAGGAGTGTATCCCTGCTGACAACTCAGTACTGGCTCCAGCAATTCCACCAAGAGTCTGGAGGAGATGACGCTGGGAAGCATGTGGATGATGTATGGGAATATTCCCAAATAGGCAAAACAAGGGCATAATTAGGGAGGCCAGAGGGAGTCTGGAAGCAGTGATAAAGCAGCCTGCAGCTCTCTGGTGAGGAGGGCAAGGCAGGAGACCTGGAGAGGGATCACGTCATCCGCGGCGCTGCTGCCAGACTGCCGCGAGCTCGGGGAATGGGATGTTCTGCACCCAGCTATGTGAACTATTTTTTTCCTATATAAATAAAATATCTCTGGGATGAAACAGTGCCAAAGATGGGGGGGCGTTGAGAGGAGGTGGAATTGAGCCAAAGTTGGGAGAGCCTTTGGGAAAAACGGGAGTTTGCTATTTTTGTAAATAAAACAAGCCGGTGGCAGAGTGAGCAGCATTATTTTTAAAAAGAGAAGGGAAAAGTCCTTTTTTATGGTTGTTTTTTCCCCTTCTTCCCTGTCATAATAATGTGGGACAGAAACCCCTGAGTGAGCTGAAGGTCTGAGGTGGGAATGTGAGAGGGCTGTTTGCAGCCATGGCCTGGAATACAGGCATCCTCCCTCTGAGGGCATCATCCCCCAAAATAAAGTGCTTTTTCCACTTGGCAAAGACATCTGCTACTCTTTAGGCTGTCCTGTGCCTTGGCCCATGCTGGCAAACAGTCCTGTAGATGTAAACACATTATCCATGTCACATTGTGGATAAAGACACTGGGATGGTTTCTGGTCCCAGGCACTTGTGGGAAGCAAAGGAAACTATTTTCACCCTAGGATATCCCCAAAAATATGTACAGCCCCTTCCTTGCGTTGTAGGCAGGAGAGAGTCATTCTTTTGGACCATCCAGGCACAGGGTTGATCAGGAAAGCTGACACCCCATTTCTGTTCTCTTTCATGAAAAAGTAATTTATTCCCTTGGGGGTTATATATTTTTAAGTGAAGGTGGTGGCTTTGCCTCTCCTTTTATTCCTTCATATATTTTAAGAGCAGCATTTGAGCAAAGTGAGTGATTTTTTTAATACTTTGGACTGGACTTTTTTTTTAATTCCAGCTCTTTGCTGTTGCTGGACAATAATGAGCTGGAGATCAGGAGAACCTTTTCTGTGTGGTTTTGGGAAGGCAAGTGCAGCACCACGACACCCAATTTACTTCAAGAGCAGAAGGGTTGTGGTTTTTTGAGTCAGTTTGTGTTTTTTCTTAACCAAGGGAGGCTTCTTGAGTGCCCAAAAGGTGAAAGGGGATTTTGCTCATCCTGAGCATCCTCAGAGCCTGCACTGCCCTGTGTACACTCCCAGCTCCAAGTTTTCCAGGCTGGAAGGTGCAGCAACCATTCACAGTTTTACTGTTTCTCCCAAGTTGGAACTAGAAGAGGTTGAGGAACACTCAGTATTCACAGCAGAGGTGAAAGGACAAACCTGTGAATAGGCTAAAAAAGGCTCAGAAGGAAAAGGAAAATGCATGGTAATTGCACTTCCCTTTGGGAAGCAGAGCTGGAAGAGCTGCCCTCCTCTCTCCCGACCTTTCCAGGTGGCTGTTGTGGTGCCAGACACGTTTATTCCACTCACTGGATGGAAATCAGGAGATGATGCATCTGCTGCAGGAAGCACTCATGGGAACGCCCCAAGCTTTGATGTTTCCTGGGATGCTCCATTTGGGAGTCAGGGCAAACAGCAGAGCCTGTTCCCCAGCCTGTGCTGGGACACCCCAAAAGTTTGCAGGGTCATTTAGTGCTGGTTTATTTATTAAGGTCACACATGAGGGCTTTGCTTTCCACTGCCAGGGAATTTAACCAGAGGGAGAAGTGGCTAAGCATCCCCTTCCGAAACCAGCCCTGCCATCAGCCACCCACAATCTTCACACACTGGAAGCTGAACACGAACTGGGGATTGAAAGAACACTCTGCTGTATTTTAGCAGCCAGGTTTTTTAAGGATTAAAAACAAAGCTGTGGAGCAAGCAGCCACATGTGTGAAATGGGTGGGCAGTGCACCTTCCCCTGGGCTCCCAGGCTGTGTTTGGGGCAAAAAAACCCCAAAATAAAGTGGTAAAAAAGGAAATTAGGAGCTTCTGCAGAGAAGCACCTGCAGGAAAAGAAAGGAAGGGAAGAATCACTGGGCAGCCCTGTAAGTGCTTGTGGTCCTGGTGAGATAGGGCAAAGGATTTCACAGCAGGGCAACACAGGGAAGTGATTTCTGGGACAGGGACAAGGGAAAGCACAGGAGACCCCTGCACACTGCTGACTCTGGCTCAGCAGCCCCCCATTCCCCCCAAATCACAGAGCAGCAGCATTTCAAAGATGCCACAGCACTGGCCGCACCTCCATCCTCTCCTTCAACCTCCCCACCCCTTCCCCTGGGGAATTTGGGTTCCCTTGCCTACAACAAGTGGCTGACATGCCCCAGGACTATAGGCCAAAATTCAGGTTTATTATTGGCACTGCACACCCACCCTGCAGTTCCTGCCATCCACCAGACACACCAGAATCCTGCCCAGGGCAGGGGCTCCCTGCTCGGCATCTCCTCGACAGCAGATGCTCTGCTGCAGGAAAGCTGATAAATTAAGGATTGATGGGGTTGGTTTTGCTTCATCCCTGCTAGGAGTCATCGTAGAGAGGGTTGTTGTAGTTGCCCCAGGAGCCGTAGTCGTGGTCATCCAAAAGCCTTCCATAGGAGGAGTGCCTGCCAGGGAAAGCAAACCGGTTGGTTTGAGGATTTATTAGTTATTTTACCATGAGGTGAAGAAATATTCCTGCAAGGGTCGGGCTTTGGGATATTTTAAGAGGAGGCACCAGGACAGAAGATAAGGCCAGGCTGGATTTTGCCCCTGTTGAACCAGACTAGACAGGGCAGGGAATTAAAACAAGACCTTTGCTCATCTCAGCTGTCAGCAATGCCTCATTAGGGATGCTCAGCGCTGGGCTGTGCTGCTGTTTATTGTCCCAGTCACAGCCAGACCCACAGCAGCAGCTTTCCCAAGGGATAATTACTGGTTATGGCTATGCTGAGCAGTGGCTCTGGCATTTGAGCAAGGCTCTTGTAAAATGAGGAATTAAAACTCTGCTTTTCAGTATAAAAGTGGTTGGAAGAGCAGCTGTGCCAGAACCAGAGGCTACAGCCCCCCACAGGGCTTGGGAGCAGCATCTCCTCAGGGCTTTGCCCTTGAGCATCACCTTAGTGATGGTGAGAGAGGCTGAAGCCTCAAGGAGAGGGGGGCACCCCAAAAATAGCCTTACCTGATCTTGAGGTAAGCTGCTGCCCCGAAAACCAGCACCACCACCACGATGACGGTCACGGTTATGGCCACGATGCTCCCTGGGGATGAGCCATCAGAAAGTTGGGCAGAGTTCAGCCCCCCACATCCCAGCTCTGTGATACTCACCCCACACCCCAGCTGCTCCCAATGCACCCCCCCCCCAGCTGTCTCTGCTGGGGGAATATCCCCTCACTGCCTCCCAGAGAGGATGCAGAACATCCCTGTGTTTTTGCAATGATCCCATTCCCAAAGTCAGGGGGACTGGGAATAAAGCACAGCTGGGCTTTGCTTGGGGGCTGTGGACTCACTCCTTGAAGCTCCTCCCAGCACCAGGCAGACAAGAATGGAAAACACTCCACATCCCTCTCTTTTCTGGCCTCATGGAGCACTTTTAAGCTACCTGAGCTCACAGAAGGGGACAGGGCAAGGCCATTGCCAATTTAGTGAGGTGTCCAGGAGGGAGGAGAAAAACCTACATCACCCTAACTCAGGCTGCACCCACCATCCAGCCACTTGTTTCCTCTCATCCTTAAGTGTTTCAAGTCAAATTTGCAAACCTAAGGATTTTATTCCTGTCTCCAGGCAACCAAGATTTGTTGCCTACACCTCCCAGTGGAGCAGATGCCACAGGCCCCTCCAGGAATGTTGCTGAATGATGCCCCCAGGGGGCTGACCACCTCTTCTCTTCCAGCCTGGGGGCTCTGCCCCTCCTGTGTGAGCACCCCAAGGCTGACTCCATGTCTGGGGATGCCTGTGAGGAGTGTGGAGCTCACCTGCACTCAAGGCACGTGGCACCTCCTCCATGGTGACTCCAGTGGTTTTGTCGGAGGCCGCGGCCTCGGCTGCACTGGGGCTCATCACAGTCACTGCAGGGGATGTTGGCTCCATGGCCAGGCTCGATGCCATGGCCAGTGTCCCCAGGGAGGGGACATCCTTGCTCAGCAGTGGTGGCTGGGTGGTGCCAGGGCTCTCCAGGACAGGCGTTGGGGACAGGACTGAGTCCGGATCGCCGGTGGGAATGGAAGTGGAGGGTGATGCTGCTGCAGCTGTGCCCGTGGGGCCAGTGGAAGCTGCCCCCAAATCCGTGGTGCTTCTTGCCAAGCCAGCAGGGTTTGCTGTCCGAGGAGCTGGGGCTGTCTCCAAGGTCGGTGGCACCGAGCTGGGGTTGGAGGTCTCTGTTACAGCGATGGTGGCAGAGACAGGAGCAGGTGACAGCGCTGCCACAGGGGTGGCATTGTGGCCATCCCCTTCCAAAGGCCCAGAGGACATCCCATCTCCAGAAGGTGCTGTGGGCACGGGCAGGGAGGGCTGGCCAGGAGCTGGTGTGGGGACATCCACATCCCTGGAGTCTGGCGGCACTGGGATCCCCTGCCAGAGGAAGGGGGGACTGATGGGCTTGCGGGGGGATTCTGGGGAGTCATCACCCAGTCCTAGGAGTGAGACAAAGGAATGTTAAAAACAGGAAAATCCCTGGGGTGACCTGGGGTGTGGGGAAGCACTGACAGTTTGGGGAATTAAGCCGGAAATAAGTTCATTTTTAAAATGCTGAGAACCGTGTAAAATAAAGAGATGGAAAATACAGTTGTGTACCAAGAGGTGAGGTTCAAACCAGACCGATTTCCCTGGCATAAATCAACCCCACTTTTTCCCCCAAGGTTGGAATCTCCCCATTCTCAAACATCCCCTCCAGCTTCCCAGCATCTCCTCCCAGCAGCAGGAGAGGAAGCTCCTCCTCACAGTGCAGCTGGGAATGATAACACAAGACGCCTCTTTCTCCTCTACCCCCATTTCCTTGTGCATTCATTCATTTGTCTCCATTTCTTAGCACGAAGATGAGTCATTTTCTCCTCTGGCCCCACCAGCTGACTGCTGGGGCTTTTTTCTCCCCCTTTCTAGGCCTGAGCTCAGCACTGGTCCAGCACTGGCAGCTGGATCCCTCAGTATGGTTGGGATGAGAGAAGAGTGTGCCAACACTACGTGACATTGGGAGGCACTTCTGTTCCATCTATTCATTTATTTACACCCCCCAGAGCATCCCAAACCCAGCACTGGGAAGAGCAAGAACTCACTCCAGCTGCAATGAACTAATTATATGAGAGTGAAGGACAAAAACATCCAGTGCCTTTGTGTAGAAATGGTGGGATGTGGCACTGATGAGCAGGGACTCATTAATCCAGCCAAAATTTCTTTTATTGCTACTGTGGATATCCAAGTGAAGGACCCCATTTCCCAAGGAAAAGGGTCTTGGAGGTGGGACTGATGCCATGGCTGCTCTTCTCTCCCAGGGACGGGCACTTGGAGATGTCTCTGAGCTTTTACCCTCCTCAGACTGAGGACACAAGGATACTAAACCTTTAGGATAAGAGAGAGGAGATGGATGACAGGCTGGAATCTGGTTACTGAATAAGCCACCTGGCTCAGCACTGGTTTCCAGACCACCATAGCAGCAGGATCAAGATTCAGCATCCATCTGTATTTCAATACTCCTTGCTCCAACACACCTGGACATTCCAAATTTCTCCAACAGGTACCAGGCAGCTTCTGCAGCCCAACATGCCCATCAGGATCCCCCCAGGGCTGGGAGCATTCTGAAAGTTTGTCACCTCTGCAAATGTAGATGCTCCCAGGCTCTCTGGGACAGCCTTCTATCTCCAGGCAAAGCCACTCTGATGTCCCAAATTGCTTGGGGTCAGCAGAGCTCCCATGATCTGCTTGAACTTTGGAGGGAGCTGGGAAAGCTGGCAGTGTTGCTAGCCTGGATGAGTCAGGAAGTTTCTGATATTATCTGAGGGGTGTAAATTCAGAGGGTGAGCCAGAACTGGATGCAGGAACAATCCTTGGCTGCTGGCTGAGTGCTCCTGGCCAAGAAGGTCACAAGTCCCAGGGACACTTCCCAGGAGAGAGCATGACCAGAAGCAGCACAGTGCTCAGCTCAGGCCTGGTTCTCCCTGTCTCTCCCTTCTGGCAATCCCTGCCTGTGCCAGCACTGTGTTATCCTCCTCTTCCTCCTCTAAGCCTTCAGCTCCCCAGCCACTGCCTTTGGGGTCCAGCTCTCACCTACAGCACGTGATCCCAGGAAATCCCAGCCATGATCCTAGAGGAGGCAAGGCAGGCTGCTTCTGGCTGGAGTCAGGATGAAAGGACTAAAAGGACCTGGTTGAGGATGCCCTTGGGATGTTCCACGTGTCCCCCATGTCACTGCACCCAGCTCGTGGACAACCTGTCCCACTGATGGGTAGTGACTGTCCCCAAGGTCAGAAGAACACCCAGCTTGTTTGCAAGTCCTGTCTTCTACCAACACATCTGAAAGGGGAAATCTAAAGGGAAAGAAAAGCCAAGGAGGGTGTTCCTTGTTTCCCCAACACCTGGTCTGGAGGAGCTGCTGCTGGGAGCAGGAAGCACAGCAGTGCACTGCAATAAGGGGCAAAATAAACAACTACAAAACTCCTTTTAGGACCACGTCCAAAGGCTGAAACAACTCAAGCAGGGGCTGTCAGAGGGATTGAGGGATGTGAGCTCCCAAAGGATGCCGAGCATAGCTCAGCCCTGAGGAATTTTGCCATCTAATTCACTTAAGGCAGTTGACCACCCTGCTGGAATCCAGCACAGAGCCGAGGCAGGGGACTGCCAGGACAAGGGAACCACCTGGCAAAGCAGCAGGGCCTCACTTAAGAGCCCCACAGGAGCTTTGGAAAGTCCTTTTTCTAGATTTTCTTCACTAGTGATACTGAAAACAGGCAAGGAAAGAACAACCCGAAGCCCAGTAAGTCAAATATTCTGCTTTTGGGGAATATTAACCTGAATGACCTGTCAACCTCAGGAATGAGCCATCCCTATAATGGATTATTTCCCTCTCCATGCTGCTCTCCTGGCTTCTGGGAGCCACACAGAGGGGCAGATGTGGCCCTTGCAGGAGCTGAGCACTTCTTGTGCTCAGTTTGGGAAGGAGCTGCCTGACCTGGGCTGGCAGCCTCTCCAGCAATGCATTTCCCAGGCACTCCAAAAGCCATTGCAGCAAATCCTGAATTGCTCTGCCAGCTGAAAGGCAGCATAAAAGCCGCTGGAGAACATCTCCAGCCTGAGTGAATGACATCAGATGGAGCAGCCCCGCTGGAGCAAACAAACAGCCACTGATAAGGCAGAGATGGAGCTTTTAACGAGCTTCCCTTCAGAATTCATCGTGTTTGACATCACCACCAGAAGATCCACAGGGTCTAACCCACACCCCTGCACTCAGCCCAAATTAACCAAGGCACCCAAAGCCCAGCTGCAGTCAGGGGTGCTCCTCCAGCAGCCAAGGCCACAGGGATAATGAAAGTTTCCATAACATGAATATTATTCATTCCTCCTGCCAGCAGTGTATCCTGACTGTACTTAAACAAGGAATCCAGCCACCTGTTCTGAAGGAGAAATGCAACAACAGGATCAAAACAAGCCACTGGAACACGGAGATCTGCTGAGCACCCACATCATACAGTGCCTGTGCACTGTGCTCAGCAGCTGGTTTGGGGGCAAACACTAAAAAATCCCATGTAACCAGGACCACATCTAAGCACCAGACTACTCTTTAAAGCAAAAGTCTACAATAAGCTCACTTTTTAAACACAACACCTATCCAGAGTAAGCAAAAAAGGACCTCACCAAGCACTGATGAGACCCCTGGTCCTGCAGTGCGTGTTGGTTTATAACCAGGTTAAGGGATGCAGGGCAATAAAACAATCTATATTTAAATATAAGGATTTCCTGTTCATGACCTCATTGGCTTGGCTTTGGTTTCTGTGGCTCGGGAGTCCCACACCTTGTGCTGGTTTCTTTGCAGTTCCCTTCCCCTTTGTTCATGCTCAGTTACAACTTTCATTGTGGTTTTTAGCTGGAAAACTGGTACCATCTGGCTGTGGATGGCAAAAGCTCTCCTTATGGTGGCTGGGGCTAAACAAAACCCATTTTTGCTTTGGGTTCAACTAGTTTTTCCAGCTGTTCAACCCCGCACTGCCTCATCTTCCCTGTCACCACATAGTTTGGGATTTGGTGATGGTCATTTCTCTCCTTGCTGGTTGGATGCCCCATCTGCAGTACCCAGGGGGCTGACTGATCTCTGTGCTGATATAGGGGAAGGAGCACAGAGGATGTGGTGGTTGGTTGGGCTCTTAATTTGTGTCTCTCTTCCTCTAGGGCACTCCTGTGGAGCTCTGCCTCATTATCCCCCCAAAATACAGATGATGGAGAGGTCTGGGAGCAGCTCTGCAGGCTCTAAGCTCTGTCTCACACCCACCAAGCTTTCCATGCCATTGCAGAGGGAACACTCAGCTGGATTAGTAATGGCAAATGGTAACTCCTGAGGGTATCTGGTTGCTGTTGGTCTTCAGTTAGTAAAACCAGAGCCAATGTGGAGGCTGCTGAGGTCTGAAGCAAAGCTCCAGTGTGCTGGAGTGTCCCCCCGGGGGATGTGCTGCTCCCTGGCTTCCTGCCCCATCACCTCTCTTTTCAGTGCCAGGTCCTGTTGGTGACGGTATAAAACCTGTTCCGAGAGGAGGAAGAAGCCAAAGGGAGAAAACCAGGGGCCAGAAACACCAACAGGTAAAAGGCAAAGCTATTCCCTGACGGTGCAAAGAAGCCAAGGCCGTCAGATGAAATAAATCTGCAGTTGCTCTGATTTACTGGCGAGCCGAGCCGGCTTCCTGCATGATTAGTTTTATTCTGCTGCATGGTCGTTAAGTGGTTTAGGTCTAATTGCTCTGAAGCTTTCTGTAGCTAAGAGAAACAGCTACACAACAGAAATAAATCCATGTGCTGCATCCATATGTCCCTCACCATCCCAAGGCTCTGTCCCAAACATGCAGCTGGTCAGGGCACCCCACGATGTCCCTCCTCGTGGATGGCATTGCTGCTGAGCCACCCCCCCACTATCCCCTTCCCTGGATGGACCAGCATCTCTTGGAGATGCATGGCCTGGCTTTTCCAAAATCTGCATGGCTAAATAAAGGTGGGGATTTGGGGAATCTGGCAGTCTGCTCTTCCCAGATGAAAATAACTTTTAAAGCCTGCATGCTGTGTGGTCCCTGTGAGCATCTCCTTCCTTGCCTGGAGTGGGTGTCCCAGTTCTCCTCAGGTACCACCTGCCCCATGATCCCAGCCTGGAGGTGAGGACTGTTGGTGGCACAACAAACCCACCCTCCACGCAAAGAAAATGTGGTGTTTCCCCCAAAAAGTCAAGTGTTGCTTAATTATTCGACTCCTGAAGCCCTTGATCCTGAAACTGCAATGGAATTATAGCAGAAAAGAAGGTGAAGAGGAGTCTTTAGGTGGTCGGGGGGGATGGCAGATGGACCTGCCTGCCTGGGACACCTCACAATACTTTTTCCCAGCAGATATCTTAGATATGACTCCGGAGCCAGCCAGGAGTGTTGCAAGCAGCAGCTCTGCCCAAGTGACAACATAACAGCTCCTTAATTTTCCTGGCTAGCTGCTAATTACTGCTTCTGGATGCAGCTTTCAAAGTGCAACAGCCCCATTCCAGCCCTTCCCAGGAGGAGAAGCGACTGGGTTCCGTGGAGGAATTTTGGAGCATCCTCTGGTATTGGAGGCTGATTGCTCCTTTGGGCCGGGAGAGGGGATAATTAACTACCCATCTCCTCTCTCCCTCAGTGGGGAGCAGAGCCAGGAATGCTCAAAGCTTTGCCTCCTCCATGGCAGCCTAAAGCAGTCCATGAGGCTCCAAGATCCCCCAAAAGCAGCCTTTCCACTCCAGGTCTCCACAAAAAAAGCACTCAGAAAATCTTTAAAACCAAGAGCTGCCTCTTGCAGGTACTTTAAAATGTCTCAGCTGGGGCACAGGGTAAATTGCTGAAGGGGAAAGCAGGCTCAGGGCTGGGTATCATGTCAGGAAAGCAAAGCAGGTTTGAATTTACATCCAGAGTAAGGAGTAATAACAGAATAACAAACTTCCTTGTGCAAGAAGCTGTTATTTCATTACGTGGCCAGGCAAAGCCCAGACTAATTTTCCTCCTGCCCAGTGACGTCCTTGCTGTCACTAAGTCCTGAAGAATGAGCTTGAAGCATATTTAAATCGTGCTTTCTGTTTTTTCCCAAGTGATAGATATATATATACACTTAAGAATTTTTAAATTCTTAAATGGGACAAAAAGGGGACAAAAATGTCGTAGGAAGCATCTGAAAGATGCCCCGGGGGTATTTGGGAGCAGCCCATGAGCCATGGGGATCACAGTCCAGGGAACTCTTTCCTGGCTTTCCTGCCAAGCCTCGCTGGCGTTGGTGCTTTAGAGAGGAATGGTCGTGGGAACAGTTTTGGGGTTGGCCCGGGTGCTGGGAAAAACCCGCCTCCTAACCCCAAAGGTTGACTCCCAGCAGAGGCTGGCTGCTTTTGGGGCAAATTTGGGTCAGGCAGGAGCCCACGAAGGAGGAGAGCAGCATCCCCAGCATCCCCGTGGGGCAAAATGTCCAGCCCCATCCCTCCCAGAGCGGGTGGAAAGCACAGAAAGAGGAGCTTGTTAGCAAATTCCCCCTTTACTGAGAGATGGATTCATGAGGCTCTCCCTCCCCTCAAACCACCGGGGTCACTTATCAGGGGAAGCTTTCCCACGATGGGGTCTGGGGTGATGGTTTGGGGTCCTGCAGCCAGGACCTCCTCCCCAGCTGCTGTTTTGGGCTGTCACAGGGAGCTCAGCCCCGGCCCTGCCTCGTCCCCTCGCGCTGCTCTGCCGGCAGCGATTTGATAATGACAGCTTTGCCCGATGGATTTCTCCTCGCCAGCGTCCCCGGTTATGCAAGTGTGTTTTCCATGTTTCTGAGCGAGCAGCTCCTCGTGTTGTTTATTAAAAACGCAGCCTGGCTGCCTGGAGGGGTGACCTGCGCTCGCTGTCGCATCGGCCGGGGACACAACTGTCTCCTCTCTCCGTCTCGGTGGGGGAAAGATGTCAAACTGCGTGTTCTGTGGAATGGGGAGGCTGGGGCTGCCGGGGGGAGATGCCTGGAGCTGGTGGGGGAAACATCGGGTTCTGGGGGTGCAGGAGCCTCCGCTCAAGGCCAGGGAGAGACATGAAAGCTCCTTCAAAGCAGTGACCGTGCTGAGAAGGGACGTGCGGGGCTGGGGGTGAGCTCAGCCCGGGTACGGGGGGTGTCCGTGAGGAGATGCTGGTGGTCCCACGAAGTTGTCCTCTTTCAGAGCAGCCGGGAACCGGCTGCGGACCCCCCTGCGGGGCAGGGGGTGAGGAAAAGAGGGGTGAAACACCTCTTGCCCGACCCCACCGCTGCCATTGGGGTATCCTTGTGGGGCGTGAGTGGGACCACTGGTAGTGTGTTGCTCTGCCGAGCGCTTCTCCGGGCATCCTGCCGGGAAGGAGCCGGGCTGTCCCCGCCAAAGGAGAGCTGCCTTTCCCCCGTCCCCACCGCATCGCTCCCATTCCGGCACCGGGGGCTCCCCGGTGTGCCCCCCCCCCCGCGTCCCCATCCCGGTACGGCGGCGGGCTCTTACCTGCCGGGAGAAGGAGGAGGGCGAGGAGGAGGAGGCGGCAGCAGCAGCCCATGGTGCCGGCGGC
>JAOXXN010000471.1:1178260-1198958 GCA_026770055.1 Myrmophylax atrothorax | reverse complement strand
GGCCTGCGCGGAGCCGTCGCGGGTGCTGCAGCGCACTCGGGACGTCCTGTTCTGGTCCCCTCTGCGCACCACCCTGATGGGCAGCACCGCAACCCCCTCGGGGCCCGGCGGCTCCCGCACCTGGTACGCGGCTTCCTCGAACTCGATGGTGGGGGCTGAAGGAGAGCAGGGAACAAAGGACCCTGAGATGAGCTCAGTTGGTTAAAACTCGGTTGGAATAATGCCAAGGTCATGGGTTCAATCCCCTGTGTGGGCCACTGACTTAAGAGTTGGACTCGATGATCCTTGTGTGTCCCTTCCAACCCAGAATAGTCTGGGATTGTGTGTGATGAAGGAGCCCCAGGTTTGCACACCTGGCTGCTTCCAGGTGAAGGACACTCAGCAGCTGAGGTGAGAGAAGCTCAGCTCTTTTTAGACTCATCTACACCCCCTCAGAGCAGGGGTCACAATGGGTTGAGTGTGAATTAGGGCCAAATCCAACAAGTGTACTGGGCTACAGAGGATGGCAAATGATTCTCCCATCCCTGCCTCCCACAGATCCATGCCATGTGCTGGTGCTGCAGTGGCAGCAAAGGGACCAAAGGGACCTGACACCCCCCTTTTCCACACAGATCTCTCCAGGCTATGATGCTGTGGAGGGGAAGCACAGCAACTCCCCTTGGAACTGCAGGGGAATGGGGAACAGGACAAGTTCAAGGACTGTTACTGACCCCTCCCTTCAGCCCAGCCCAGTGCACACCAGTGAGCTGCACACAGAGCTGTGACTGGCACTGAAGGCATCTCTGTGTACTAAGCTGAACCCCAAACTGCTGCTGGGACTGTGCTGACTCCCTCTGAACCACAACAACATCCTTGCTGGGCATCCTTACTTACCGTCTTCATCATTGGTGACAGTTATGGTGGTCATGTCCATCTTCCCAATCCTAGCTCCACTCCAATGGTTTCCAAGCGGGCTACCGAGATAGACCTGGAACTGCTCTTCTGGTTCAAAGGCAGAATCATCTCTGATGGAAACACTGCAGTTCTTCACCTAAAGCCAAGTAAAGGGGAGAAAACAGCAAATACTGATTAATATGAGGAAGCCACGAAAGGCCAGGCTGTACTTCCCTACCCAGGGTTTCATGGCTGAGTGCTGTCCATCCTGGAAGAAACACTTTGATTTTTAGGGCTGCTGTTTCAGTAGGGACAAACCACACCATCACATGACGAGACACAGCAGCAAAGGCCTCTCTTTCCACAAACCCACAGCTCCCCGCTACAGCAACCCCGAGTCCTCCTGACACACAGGATTTGCATTTCATGATTTAACCAGTTTAATCATGAAACACACAACCCCTTCAGTCAGGTCATACTGCCAGGACAAGAATTTGTGTCACCTATGGAAGCAGTTTGAACAGCCTCTGTCAGCTCCTTCTGACAACACAGAGTCAAGGAGGAGATGTGAGCCCCTCTGAGCCATGTTTTTTCATTGCCCCAGGTTCAGCTGACCTTCTCCCCTTTCAGGAAAGTGATGCGAGACTCCTCGGCATTCCTCCTCTCCATGAAATCCTCCATGACCTGTGCTGTCTGGCTCTGGGTGTAGCACCTGACAGAGGACTCGTAGCTCAGGTCCCCAGTGCGGAATATGGGGATGTGCAGAGTCCCCTCCTTCTCCCTGGCCGTGTAGGTGTCCTTGAGGAACTGCATGCTGGGCACTGCAGGGGGTCATAAAAAGAGTCAAGCAGTGCTGAAGCTCCACAGAGAGCCAAGAGGCTGGGATGGAGCTGCCAGGGGGAACTCACCGTCTTGAGAGATGTCACTGATGGCCACGATGGCTTGGAAAGGCTTTGCCAGCTCAGCTCCGTGGGGTGAGCTGAGATAAACAACAAATGTCTCCAGCCCTTCTATCACCGGGTACTGAGCGTCATCCAGGATTGTCAGGGAGCAGAACTGGGAGGAAGGCAGAAGTCCTGCTCTTAGAGGTGCAAAGATTTCATCCTTCCCAGAATCCGCATTTGAGGGGGTCTAATGTCAAGCCTTTATGCCAGGCATATCATGGCAGATATGCACAGAAACACAGAAGTGTCACCAGACAGAGCAGACTCATCAGGAGTCCACGTGGCTCCTCACCTCTTCAGTCTTGCCTGGCCTGAACTCTATTTTCCTGGAGCTGGGGACATAATCAACTCCTGGGCTGGCAGACGGAGGGTCTGACGTTCGGGTGGCACACCACACCGAGGTGGGGGTTGAGAGATCAGGGCCCTGGCGCAGGACTGGAATCTCAATGTTTCCTGCATCACCAGTGGCACACGAGAGAGAACAAGGTGAGAAAGCAGCCAGGTACACACCACAAACCCACCCCTTTCCCTTCAGCAACCCCTTCTCCCTTCCCCACTTCTCCTGCCCCCAGCCCTCCCCACGGGGGCAGAGGGATCCCAGAGCCCCTCTGCACACCTTGGACAGTTGTGTTCTTGCAGGAGCTCCCCCTGCTCCTCACCTGCAGCCTCGCTGACGGTGAAGGTGGCGTTGCCCAGGAACACGGTGGAGGCATCGTTGGGCCCAGCGATGAAGACGTTGGCAGACGCGCGGTTGCCGACACGGGCGTTGTCCGAGGCGTCTGCCAGAACGATCTCGAACTCCTCCTCCTCTTCATATTCACTGTCGTCGATCAGCATGACGTCACAGGTCACCAGGGTGACACCTGGCCCGAAAACGAGCCGGTTCTCCTCCGCCATCCCCCGGGACTTGAAGTCAGAGCCGGATTCCAGCATATAAAGGCTGCTCCCCGTGGCGGATTTGGGGACGGTGTAGCAGATGGCAGACACGGTGCTGCTGGTATCCCCTGGGAAGCAACAGAAAAGCCCCTTAATTCTACAGAAATACTTTCACTCTATTTGGTGGAGACCTCTGCCCTCTGCCCCTGTTCCTCCCATGGGACTCCTTCCTGGCTTGACCCACCTTTCCTTTCAACAGGAGCTGAGAGGAACCCAGCGCTCTCGCTGACGTGGAAGGTCCTCCTGTTGAACTGTAGGGTGGGCTCATCTTCAAGGTCGGCAATGGTGACGGTGGCCCGGGTGACGTTCCCCAGCAGAGCATAGGCTGGCATGCTGAGCTCCACAGAAAAGCTCTCCGTGCCCTCAAAGACGTCATCGTCGTTGATGGAGATGGTGCAGGCCTTGGTGTCCTCCCGCTCCTCAAACTGCACCTGGAAGGCAGGACACCAGCTGCTCTCCTTGGACTGGGTCTCGAGCTTCCATGGTGTTTCTATCACTTTCCATCACTTCCTTCCTCCAGGCCCGAGGGTGGGTATGGTCAGGCTGTCCCTTTCCTGGCGTCCCCAGCCTACCTGCCCCGCATACTCTACGTAGTCCTGCTGTCCTGGCTGTGCCCCGGGGCCGGCGGTGGCCGTTCCCTGCTCTGTGCGGCACAGGACAATGGCGTACTGGTTGAGGTTCCCGACCCGCCTCACGGTGACGCTCACAGAGCCAGAGCTCTCCCTGACCTTGTAGCTGGAAAGAGATCAAGCAGGTACAGGTAACAGGCTGGGGAGCTCCATGGTTTAGCCTGGCAGGCCCCTCTCCTTGCAGACAGAATTTCATTCCTGTGCTGTAGCGCCCAATCACACTCACCTGGTGTGTGTAAAGCTGAGGAGAGACCACTGGACATGGAAGACGTTGCCACTGACCACATTGGGTTTGCTGTCCTTCACTAGGAACTGAAAGCTGTCTGTGGTCTCCTGAGCATTCTCCTTGTGCATCACATACCGAATGAGGCCTTGGTTCACATCCTCTGCCAGGAGGAGACATCCAGTGAGGCAACACAGCAATCCAAGGGCAGTTCTACAGACACTGCAGGGACTGGGTGCTCCACAGTTTCACAGGAAGCAGCTACCCCCTCACTCGCCCTTCCTCATGGAGGACCCCTCAGCCCTGCAAGAGTGATCTTACCACACATTGCTGACCCTGCAGTGCTGGCTACACATCTACCAGACCTTGTGATGATCTACAACTCCTCTTTCCTGTCCCAAGTCAAATCTCCAGCTCTAACAAGTCTGGAGAACATGAATGTGCTACAGGACACAGGTTGGCATCTACTAAGAAATTAAAAAACTTCTGCAACTGAGAGCAAAGCCCAAGGCTTATTTCCTATACACTTTGGAGATTTGCCTTGTCTTCTCTACTCACACCTTTTTTTTCCCTTATCTTAACAAACTGAAGGAAAAAAGCAGCAGGACACAGGCCCGTTCCATACCCTGTGTAAAGGTGGTCACAGCTGTCCCTGGTTTCAGCTTGTTCTCCACATGACCATTTCTGGGACCAGTTGTTATCTCGTAGATGAGCTGTTTGTCATCTGTGTCAGGATCTGTCGTCAGTAATTCCTTCTTCGTGATGAGGTTGGTTGCCTGGATTAAAGCCAAACCAACGGAGTAAAACCCTGGAGCTCCAGCAGTGCAAGTCTGATTGACTGTACACACAAAGAGCCCAACCATCCCTCTGTCAAACAGAGATAGCCACTTTTTAGTACCATTTCTTACTACAATGTGTTTCAATCCCTTTTTCATGGGAAGAACTGAAGTGTTTCTTTGCAGTTAATGCTGGGTCCTCAAAAATAAGCCAAGAGAGAGAGTTTTGTTTGGACTTTGGTGGAACAAAGGCATGTCACAGCATGAAATCCCTACATCCTATCCTTGGAAAGCCATGTGTCCCTGCCATGGCTTCTGCAGAACATCATCAAGACTTCTCCACCATCAGCAAAGCTGAAAATACACCCTGGGGCAGAGAGATTTGCTCTATCACAGAAATAAAAATGCTGAAGGAACAGGATGTTTTTCCCCGAAGCTCCTTCCTCCCCTGGAACAGCCTGAGAAACAACCCAAGCAGAGCCCAGGCAGGTGATTACCTGGCCATCCACATGCTCCAGCCACTGCAAACCCAGGTTGGTGACCACCCTGGGTGTCCCATCATCCACAGGGAGAATGTCCACTCGGAAGGGCTGCGGTGCTGCTGTCACCACCTGGCACAAGTTCAGAGAGACAGATGTGACTTTGGGAGTCTCAGCCTCACCCACCACTGGCTGGGCTGGGTTCAAGGTGCCCCTCACAGCCCTTCTCCCGCCCTCACCTGCTTCCCACCATCCTCCACGAGGAAGAAGGGGTTGGTGCCGTCGGACACGGTGAAGGTGAAGCGGTCGCTGAGGGAGCTGCTGCCGTCGTGGCTGTAGCTGACGCGGCTCTGGTAGATGTCCCCCATGGTGAAGGTGGTGGCGCGGTGCTGGCGCTGCCCGTTGCCGCTGCTGCGCTCGAGCAGGCCGTGCTGCGGCGGCTGCACCACCGTGAACGTCACCGACTCCACCTGCGCCGAGGACACGGATGGCAAAGCTGGGCACACGGCCTCAGGAACGGGACAGGAGCGTCCCTCCAGCCCAGAGAGGGACCCTCTGCCCACACAGCTTCCCCAGCACGGGGTTCCCAACCAGAACTAACGCAGCCCCACACACAGAACTGGTTGCCCCTACCCCTCTCCTAAGGTGGCTTGTCGGGTGACAGTGTGTGTGTGGATCTCCTGATGTCTGAGGTAACTGATGAGTGCACCCTTAAGGACCAGAGAGCCACCTGTAGAATGTGTGACACCTTGTAACCAGTAGGATCTTTCCATGTATGCTTAGTGAGCTACTAACCAATAGTGTGCTGGCATGTTATATACAAGAGGAGATAAAAGTAAGGCTGTAACTAAAACTAAAGTTGTTTGTCTTTGGTGTAAGCCTTCTGATCAGACTGCAGCCTGAGTTTGTCTCTGCCTCCTTCAACCACCTTACCCCGACAGTGGCTCATTACAAAACATCGCCCCAAACTGCAGGTTTGGCTGGTCTGAGGCAGCTCCCAGCCCCGTGACAGCTCTGTGAGCACAAGAGCAGCCCCCTCATCCTGCAGCCATTCCAGGCCATGTGTCCCCTGCCACTTCCCACCACAGCAAAAACCCTTGGGGCAGGATTTTGGCTCAGGGCAGGAACAGGCAGCCAGGAGCTTTCTTGCTGCAGGGAAGTGGCAGTGAGTTAGAGCCTATCCTCCAGCCAGAGCCAGGAGGTGGCAATGTCATTTGCATCCATGCTAAGCATAAACTCAGTGTAAAGGCCAGCCCTAAGTCTTTAAGCAGAAGCCCATTTTCCTGAGAGCCCAGATGTGCAGCAGAAGAGGGGAGGGAGGAGGCAAGAGGGAGTGCTGCCTTACCTCTGTGTCAGCATCTGTTGCTTTAAGCTCAAACTCTGTGATGGTTTTCCTCACCCCTTCCTGAACGGTCATCCCGAGGCTTTGCACTATGGGTAAGGAGTCATCCACTGGGTTTATGGTGATGTCAAACGTCTGGCTCACCTGGAACAGGAGGAAAAGCCTCTTGTGATGAATTCAGCCTTCCAAGAGTGCAACTCCACTGCAAGACCACAGTGACCCCCAGTTTGGGTCACTTCATTTCAGCCTTGTCTGGTGACTAAATCTGAGCTTGTAAGCCCAGATCATGTGACCATGACCTTTTCCATCCCTCCCCACTAATTAATTCTCCCTCTTTCTGTGGTATTTATAGGCATCCACTTTCCCTCCCTCTCTCATTCTACTTTGCCCCTCTCCCTCTGTGTGCAGCTATGATTTTCCTCTTTCGGAAAGCAGGCAGGAGACATTTCCCAAGGGTCTGACTGTGGTCACTGCACGGTCAGTGCGCTGGATCAAAGCTGAGCTCCAGGAGCAATTGGCAAGCAGGGGAAAACCAGACACTCAGATCCTGGTAAACCACTCTCATGAGGCCACAGCACAGGGTCCTGTTCCCTGCACAGGGCTCGCTGCTCTCCCCGTGCGATGGAGGAACTCTCACAGCAGGAGAAGCAGGAGCAGCCACCTCTGCCCACAACAAGCTCTAACTTGGGCAAAAGCCACGCTGGGACTCACCTCGTTCACTCCATCAGACACAGAAAAGGTAAAGGCATCCATGTGCTTTTCCATGTCACTGGTATGGACATACTGGATGCTGCGAGAGGCCAAGTCTGCCTGGCTGAAGGAATCAATTCTCATCCCTAGAAAAAGAACAATAGGGGAAAATGTGTAAACAAAGAACAAGGCAGGGAAAAACTACAGGAACTGGATGTATCTGTCCCATGAACCTCAGCTGGCACAGAGCCTCCTAGAAACTGCTTCTGCAAAATGAAGTCCAGGCTTCTTCCCAAACTCACAGTCCTACAAAGGCACCTCACGCTGTCAGGACACCCTGTTGGGGATGGGCCTCGGGGGGCTGAGGGCGAGAAAAATCATTCATGAAACACTTGGCTTGTCTCTGCTGGGCAGGACTAACCCAACCATGGCATCACTGGGTATGAGCTAAAGGTCTCCTGGCCTCCCAGCAGTTTCCCAAAATGCCTTCCAAGTCTCTGCTCTCTCTGCCCTTCCTTGTACTCCTGCATTTAGAACAGACTGAGTCCCATTTCCAGCAGTGATTTATAGTGACAGCTTTCCAGGTCATTAGGTGTGACACAGCCACAGAAAAGGAGCTGACAAGCATTTTAAAAAGCACTCGAGCTTTTTAACTCTCACTGCTGTGTTTGACAGTTTTACTGCTGTTAACAACAAACACCCTGACAAAAAGTTTGCCACCAATGTATCACCCAAAATGGCTACTGACAAGTATTGGCCACACAACAAAAGACACCAGATCTAGTATAAATAACGGAGCCAAAAGGGAATGACCAGCCAAGATTTCCCCAGAGCTCATTCGCTTTAAAGGTTTGGGTCCTCTTTTGAACACTCCAGTACTCTCTCCTGAGGTGTAGGTCATTTAAATCACTACAATTCCTTTCCAGTCTGTGACTATCTTTCTTAGTCCAACACAGACAGGAAAAATCACAGAAATCAGAATCATCACATTTTAAACAACAGAAGGAATTAAATGCTTAACCCAGGTCTCCAAAGTACAAGATTCACTGTTTAGTTTGCAATTCAGACAAAAATATTGCAAGTTTTTAATTTACTCTCAGCAGGGGGTTTGCTTTTTATAACTTTCATTCATTATTCTTGCCCTTTCAACATGAGAGCATGAGGCAAATCACACACTAAATCTTAGCTGCACAGGGACTGTCTGCATCTTGAAAACACACACAGCAGATACTTCCACTTTAATCTCATGTTAATGAGAAATCTAATGGTAAGAAGAAATATAATCTTAGATGAGTATAATTGAATCAGAAGAGCATACTATATGACAGCAGAGATTTAGATTAATTCATCAGAGAGGGGCAGCACACTCACACTGTCAGCAGGCAGCTCTAAAATTCAGATCACATTTGCAGGAGTTGCACGGGATTGACCAACCCCCCTCCCTGAAGGACCAGAATTCATTACCCAGCATATCCATCACACCCTGATGTAGATTCCTTTTAAACTAACTCAGTGGATAGTTCCCTTCCTCTCTCTAAGGCACAGCTAAGGAAAGAGGCTGGATTTTAGGGATCAAGGGACATACTGGCCACGAGGGGGACAGAAAGAAAGTTGTCTGTTCCCCAAGGTGGGCTCTGTTTCCATGGACATCAAGGGATGGATTCTTTGGGGCACTGTGCTATTCACAGCAAAGGCTGAAGGTCTCCCTGTCTTTTAGAAGCAGCAAAAAGGGCATAAATTGGTCCAGAGGCTGAGTAAGTCCCCACCTGTGATTCTTAGGCTGCCTTGCCTCCACTCACCTTATTCTCCAGCTCTCTGGGCTAATGACCATCTGATTCCCAACAGGAAACACAATTCTGTGCTGCAGCCTCCAAGCACATTGTTGCTGCAGCGAATCTTTAGGGGTCAGAAGCCTTGCTGCTCCAAGGACCCAACGGAGGGAAACACTCCCCTGCTCACCTGGGGAGGCCACATGCTCCAGGTGCCCCAGCTGTGGCTGCTGGGTGACCTGGTACTGGAGCTGGGCAGGCTCGCTGTCCTGGTCGGTGGCCGAGAGCTGCAGAGTTGTGATTGTCTTCGCCGAGTTCTCATCCAACACCAGCCCTTTGTTAGTGACGATGGAGGGGGGAAATCTGTCCTCTGGAAGGGTTAAGTACAAAGCTGAGTAAGGAGACAGTCACCCTTCTTCCCTTGGTGTTATTCACAGCAGGCCTTGTGCTCACACAAAAGACAACACAAACACACACAAACACACAAACGTTTTGGTAATTTTGAAACAGGAACTTTGGGGTTTGGCACTGAGGGGATGGAAACATTAGAATGTCTTAAAGACAATTTAAACAGTATGAAGGTATTAAGGGGAATTTTTTCTACCTTTTCAGTGAATTTGTCAGAAGATAAAGAACTAATTCTTACACCCACAAACTCTCCCCACACCCCTCAGTACAAAGGCCTTTGAACTGACAGCTCATCAAAACCACACCTCAAGAACTACATCTTCACTAGCAGTACATGTGGGATGGGAACCTGTGAAGGCCTGGGCTCTGCAGCAAAGCAAACACAACTCCAGCACTCTCTTTTACCTAATACATGGATATGGAAAACCTGGTCTGTCAGTTTGTTGCCATCTGCATCGACCACATCAAAGGTGAAGGGGAAATTTCCGCCGGGATCCCCTTTCCTGTGGCTGTAAACCACTTGCCCTGGAGAGAGGGACAGGAGAAAAGAGGTGCTTTATTAGAGGCTGCATCACTTCATTCATAGTTTGGAAACAGGCACCACCAGCTGAGGGGCTTGGGGCTTGACAGAGCCCCTGGATCTGGGGTTCACTACTTTATTTATTCTTTTTGTCCTGCTGAGAGAGACTTTTTAACATTTGCTTCATGATTGATTTCTTTGCTCTGATACAACAATCTTACTGTACTTCTTTCCCTTGCCTGTTTCAGGTCAACCTCCCCCTCTCACAAGGATCAGAGAATCATGGCATATCTCCAGTTGAAAGGGACCCATAAAGGTCCAACTCCCTGCTCCTTGCAGGGCTACCTGAACCAGCCACATATATTTGCACTGACTATCTAAAATCCAGCCTCTCACCTTTGTTTATATCAGCCTGGGTGAAACTTTTGACGGGTCCTTTGGCAGAGAGCTGGACTGGCCTCTCAGTTTTGGCCAGCTGCAGATGGCCCCTGCTGGGATCCCTCCTCAGCACAAATCTGAGCGTGGAGTCCCCGGAATAACCTGCTGCTGCTTTCAAGTGCTGAGCTGTGAGTGGAGCTGCAGAGCCTGGACCAGGGAAAGAAGTTCACCATCAGCTTCAGCAGTATCTGGTTCAGACTGGCCCAGCCAGCAGTACCAAGCAATGCCATTCCCATACCAGCTGGGAGCTGCAGGTCCCTGTTGACAGCCAGTGTGGGGGGCTGTTGCTTGGGCAGCTCCATGGAGAACTGCAGCCTCCCTGCCTGTGTGTAGAGCCCATCTGTGACGGAGAAGCCAAACTCATCGGAGTGTGCTGCTGCCCCGCTCTGAGTGTACACGATCAGCTCCTCCAGAATGTCCTGGTAGGTGAAGGAGGAACCCCTGGACAGCACCTGGCCACGCTCCGGGGGCTCTGCCGCGCTCTGCCTCCTGCGGAGCTGACCTGGCAAACAACAGAGGGATCACAGTGATGGCAATGACACAGTCTGCTGGGGACATGGGCCCTGCCCTGGCACCCTGCCTGGCTCTGTCACCTGACAGGAGATGCCCCCTGACAACAGGAAAAGGGGAACACAACAAGGGACTTCCCAGGGAAATGCAGGTAGCACCCCTTTCTCCACTGCCACAAAGAGCAAGGGACAACTCTCAAAGCATAGGGCTGTTCTGAAGCACAATCCTGTGGCTGCTGGTCCAAATGTGCTTTATCCAACATGTCAGGCTCCTCTCCCACACTGGGGGCTGTTACACACACACAGGTATGAAGACACACACACACTGACACAAAAAGACTCCTCCTCCCTCACCCCCTCAGTTTGCCAGGACTTACCCTGCTCAGGACTTTTGCTCACCACGATGACCAGCTCACTGTTCTGGGTGTCCAAGTCCTGCAGGCTGAGGGAGGTGTTGGAAACCACCACCCCAGAGCCCCCCTGCACTCGGACAGGCTCCAGCACCATCTTTGGAGGCTCATCATTCTGCCTCTGCACAAAGGCACACAGTCAAAAAAGGGAAAGGAGCACGGGGAAAAGACCAACCTGAATGAAACACAAGCTCCCAAATGACAATAGTGGTGCTGACATCACCACACTCTCCAAATCTATCCAGCATCATGCCTGCTTCCAAGAGGGAGGAGACACCAGAGTAATAAACCAGGGGAAGAGGCTACAATGCACAGCTTTCCTCGGGCATCACAGGCAAATTATCTGCCTGTAGCAGTAGAAGGAAACTCCTTTTAATCTCGTTCCAACATATTACAAAGGGAAGAGCAAACTGGCACTTGAGCAGTGTGTGTGTGGAAGGAGAGGGCACAGGTGTACCTGGATGGTGATGTTGATGCTCTGCACCTCAGACTGGCTGAAGCCATCGCTCACATAGAAGCTGAAAACATCACTCGTGGGCTCAATGCTTTCGTGGACGCTCTGGAAGTAGTAAATGCTGTTCTCCAGAACATCTTGAAGGGAAAAGGAAGCATCTGTGGTCCCAGCAGACTCACTCTGCGGGCCAAAACTCTCACCTGCAAACCAAAATACCCTGAATGAAAAGGTGTTCAAGTCACTGATTTACTAAACATAAAAGCAGCAGGATCAGGAGAAGAATGGCACATTGTGAAGGCTGCAGAAGGATGGATATTACTGCCTACAACGTGGATTTCCACGTCTTTGAGGAAAGCCAACTGCTGCATTAGGGTGGGCATTTGTGAAGCTGCAGTTCCAGGCATAGCACAAGTGATGCCATTTGTGGGATATGACAGATAGGATCCTGTCAGGACCACAAACCAGCCAGGAGGGACAGGAGGGAGCCAAGCAGTTTACCTGTCTTGGTGTTTTGGATGTAGCCATACATAGGCAGAGTGACAACTGTGACCCTCAGGTCCTCCCTGGCAGCAGTGTCGTAGTCAGCAGTCAAGTGGTGACGAGCCAGCAGCGGGATCCTGCCCCCCTCATCCACCTGGACAGCAGGAGCACACAACACAAACCCTCGCTGAACAAGCCTGCCTCATGGAAGAGGCTTGCCCGAGCTCTGGAGTGCTGCCCCATCCTCCCCTAGGTCTGCTGGGCAGGAAATCAGATGGGAGGTGAGGAGGGATGGGACGAACAAAGCCTGCCTGGCCCCCAAGAGGAACTGTGAGGGCTTTATCAGGGCAGGAAGGGAACTGGCAGAGTCACTTTGACCTCCTGGGAAGCAAGACCTGCATTTCTGGCTGTGGAGAGCCTTTTGAAGGCAAGGGAGGGGGAATGCAAAGCTGGACAGGAGGGATGTGGCTTCAAAAGGCTTTGATAAGGAGTGTGAAGTGCTGTGTGTCAGTCCAAAGCACCAGGTGTTTTCAAACTTCACATACAAGCTGGTGAAATAAGGGATGAAATATTGGACAGGGATAAGTCAGGCTTGTTCCACTGATGTCAACACTAAGGAGAACCAGCTCCTGCCTAGGCACAGGCAGAGGAGGTTCAGGGTTCAGCCACTTACAGTGATGTGGTCAGCAAAGGCAATGAGTGCTGGCAGGGTGTGGGCAGGTGTGATGGTGATGGTGAACATCTGCCTGTCCAGCCGGTTGCCGTCGCCATCGAGGACAGCGAAGTGGAAGATGTCCGTGACCGGCTGATTGCTGGTCTCAAACATGGTGGAATAGCTGTGCAATCAAACATAGCCTGGCTTAGGGAGTCCCACTGACAGTCAGGAAAATACCCCCTGTCCCTGCAGTCAGAGCTGAGCACACACCTCTTGGAAGAGAAATGGTATCTCAGTTCCCAACCCTCCCTCATGTTCATTCCCTGAATTCTTTTACATCACTGGTTCAGGTGTTGCCTACACAAAGTGTCACCAGGACATCACAAACACAGAAAAAATCCCCATAATTTGAAGCTACACCGATTGCTGGCATTTCAGACACACTGAAATACCTAATTCTGCACACAGGAAATGCTCTGATCCATAATCCTAGAGAATGCAAGAGCGAAGAAAGGCAAAAATGTCTTTGAAACATTTCACTAACAAAACATAGTCCAGAGATCTCTGGGGAAAGCCCACTGAGCTTTTAACTAGCATGGCTTGAAGGAGAACAGCTCTCTCTGCTACCTGATCCTCTGGCTGTTGATGTCTTCCATGGTGAAATTATAAACCTTGGAAAGCTCTTCATCCCGGGAGCCCGACATCCATAAGAGGGTTCCATATGCAGGCAGAGATATCAACTGGATCCTTATCTCTGAGTCAGGAGAATTGTTGTCCTGAACAAGAAGAAACAAACCAAGTCAAAACAGGACAAAATCAGCCATCGTCCTCCTCCACTAAAAATGGAAAGAGGAATAAGTGTTTTATAGGGAAGTGTATCTGCCCAGCTGGGTCAGATCCATGGATGATGAACATTAAATGAAGATCTGTTCATGAGAGGAGAGTTGAATGGGTTGACATTTTCAAAATCTACTAGAGTGTATTTCCATTTTCTCTCAGCTCAGAGAGGTTTCCTTTGTTCCCTTGAATCACATCAACACAGTCTCCCAGACATAAACCTGGCATTTTCATTTTCAAATTACTTCACACTAAACTACAAGCTGGTTTTGGCTCTTTCCAACTACATTAAGTAGTCAGATGTCATCTTTCTTAGGAGAGTTTTGGTTGATTGGATTAAAAATGAGACCCAAGCAGAAATCACCACATCCTCAGCCTACGGGTCAGGAAAGAAGTCCTCTTTCCCCAGCTGTCCTTTTACTGAGATTAAACCTGAACAACTCCCTTGCCAGCCTTCCTCTCTAGGAGCAGAACAGCAGACCTCAGACTTTTATCCAGACTGATCCCTTGGAAAAAACATCCCCAGTCATCTCTCTGACAGCCACCACCTCAGGTCTCTCCAGCCTCGCACCTGCCCTGCAGTGTCAGACCCAAACCCCACTGCTAATGCACTGGCTGCCAAACTATCTGCAAGGAGTAAAGCTCCATTCTTGGGAATGTCCCCAGCAGGATAACTCTTGTACAGCACACAACCCCTGGGACCAACTCAAGCCACCAAGCACTGCAGCATCTTGGCTTGCTTAATCCTTCCCCCTCCAAATCTGTCCAGAAAAAGAACCAGGCAATCTTGGAAGGTGGGTGAGGGGGCTGAAATTCTCGAGGGATTAACACTTAGCAAATCCATGTGCTTTATTAGCAAGTCTGTTTGATGGAAACATCTGGGATTAACTCTGTTCTCATGTTCAGCATGGCAGTTCACCTCTGTTCCAGTCAAACGGGGAGAGCCTGAAATCCCTGTGCGATGGAGGAGCCCGTTATCCCCGGTTTGGCAGCAGTGAAAACTCGAGCTCTCTACACAGAACCCAGGCTGAGAGCAGAGAGGTGCAGGGCAAAGGGGCAGCGGGGGATAAGGGAAGGGAGGCTGGCAGCATTCCAGGGGCTTGGCAAGAGAGGGAAACTCACGCTGTAAGCGAGGTGCAGCCGCGAGAGAGTCACAGAGCCCTTACTG
The DNA here is from genome assembly GCA_026770055.1 of Myrmophylax atrothorax. Taxonomy (NCBI): domain Eukaryota; kingdom Metazoa; phylum Chordata; class Aves; order Passeriformes; family Thamnophilidae; genus Myrmophylax; species Myrmophylax atrothorax. Next base: position 1,184,418 of record JAOXXN010000471.1, on the reverse strand, counting down.
GCCACGGTGACAGCCAACAAGCAGCCTGGCACCAGCTGGGGGCCGTTGGTGTCCAGCAGGGACACTTCCACCCTCAGCACGGTGGTGACCGTGGTGACACCGTCGGTGACAGAGATCTCCATGCTGTCCTCTGCTGCCCCCGAGCCGTCGTGCACGTACTGCAGAGCGTTGCGAGTGACGTCCTCGTAGGTGAAGGTGTCGCCTTCCCCAAAGCAAACAGCACGAGTTAGGGGGTTCTGTTCAGAGCAGGAACCCAGTCTGAATGACCTAAGGCCCCAGTTCAGCAAAAGGCTTACTCCACTACCAAACTGGCATTTAATCCCATCCTTGCAGGGCTGTGTTATGAGGACAGTTATTAAGAGCTGGCAAGGCAGAGGAAAAGCTGCAAACTTCCCAGTTCCACAGACACAGCGACTCCTCCGGATTCTCAGAGAGGGCACCGAGTCTCCTTTCTTCCCAGCTGCTTTTCGAGCTCACAGCTAGATACAGCTTCCCTATGGATGCATCCGTATCTGCCGGGGGCATCTGTCTCTACTCCTGGTCAACCAAACCAGGCACATGGATGGGCACACACTTGCACTGAGGCAAACTGCTATCAACTCACCTGCTCTCATGAGCTCCTGCACTCCTGCACTGTACTTGAGCACAATGCCATGATGGGGAGGCTTCACCAGCTCAAAGAAAAGACCCTCGGGAGCTGTATCCGTGTCACTCACGGCCAACTGGATCCCTGTGCCACGGAAAGAGAGGGTGGCTTCAGCTTCCTCAGACACTAGGCTGGGAGTATCCCTCAGGTTTGTGATGTGCTCTTGTGAATGGAGCCAAAAAACATCTAATTCAGTCAGTATGTAACAAGTATAATAACTCTGGAGCTGCCCAAGAGCTGCTGGTTTCATGGAAATAATTAGTCCTCTGATGATGCCCAGGTCAGAGAACTTAGCACCAGTGTGGCTCACAAGTGACCCCTGTGCAAACCCTCGGCTCAGGAGAGAGACATGCACATGTTCTCAGAGCAGGGGGGTACCTACAACCCCCCAGAGAAGCTCCTGACACGAGCAGGAAGTGGCTCATCCCAAAGACCCTTGTTCCACACTCACCGATGGCAGCTCGGCCCCCCTGGCTGACCTCCAGGAACGGAGCCGCGATCTGGAAGACTGGAGGCTGCTGCTCTGCAGAGAGCAGGTGAATGACAAACACCATCTCTGGGGTTGTGTGTTCTCCACCAGACACTGCACAGACAGAAACCAGGCCTGATTGTTTTAGGGATGGGTTTTCAGGGACCATCAGCTGGGAAATTCACCTTTCTGTACAAAAATCACCACCCGACATCGCTGACCTCTCTCCCACCTTTCCAAGCCACATAAGTCACATATGCCAACAGCATTTATCTTTGCCCCTAACTCAACTCTTCTAAACCTTCTAAACCTTCTAACTCTGTGTGTTTACATCCTGTCTTCCACAGATCTACCAGGTGTGCTCCCAAGTCAGAACATGGACTCCTCCTTGCTGGAGAAAGCACATGAAAAGGGAAGGATGTGTTAAAAAAACAGGCAGCTTATCTGTGGCAATTTAATTGCAGAACTGTCTCTATGCTATATTAAAATCAAACAACAGCATAAAACTCCTTGTTCATATTCACAAGAATGAATCAGGCTTTTAGGACAGATTCCAGGGAACCACTGGAAGGAGTTGTCTCTACTAAACTGCAGCTCAGCTTCTATAAAGCATTGTTGGTACTCAGATGAATTACTATTCCCCAGGCACAGTGTTTTTCCAGAAATTCCTACTGAGCCCCATAGAGGTGCCTGCAGCAGAAGAAAGGCCAGGGAGTAAGAGACAACAGGAAGGGCAGAGGGATAAAAATTGCTCAGCCAGGAAAGAGCAAGTGGTTCACTCACCTGTGAATCGGAAGTTCACGGACTCTGGGAGACCTGGTGGGACAAACACAAGCACAGAGTCACCGTGGTGAGGACGTGTTGAGGTGGATTTGGAGACTCTGAGAGAAAGTAAGCGCTGCCATTCAGCCAGACAGGAGTCTCCTCCCTGTTGCAGCCTGGCAAGGCCCTGCCAGGAGCACTGGGGCCTCACCTGCGAAGGAGAAGGCGATGATCTCCCTCAGGTGCGGCGCTGCGGCGGGCGGGCGGTACGCGATCCTGCCCTGGTTTATATCTGCCTGGGTGAAATACCTGACAGGGGCCAGAGGCCTGTCTCTGTGCTCCACCACACCTACAGAGGCAGAGACACCAGCATCAAGAGCAGGAATCCATCTGACCCCACAGCTTCCAATGGGGTTAAGGAGCAAGGGGTCTGGAAGCTCAGGAAGGAGGCTGGATGGGTTAAGAGGTGCCTCCACAGAATGACACTCCCAGGGAAGAATGAGCTGTGCCCAGAAAACAGGGTTTCCTGCCATGTTCTGGACAGGTTCACTTGCCTTGGCCAGGAAGGAGAGGGGCAGTCACGTTGAACAGGATTTTCTCACTGGGAACCTCCGGGTCTACAAAGGAGAGGTGATGGGGCTCAATCACTGTCACACGGTCCTCCAGCACCTCAACAAACACATCAGAGCATGAGCATCAAGGCCACAGACAGGGGAAGGCTCACCCAAATATGCACTGAAAGAGAATTTGCTTTGCTGAAGTTAAATAGAAGGCAGTCTTTGACTGTAAAGGCCCGGTTCTTAAACCTAAACCTGACACTCTGTGCCCTGCTGGTGCACAACCTCCACGCTCACAGGTGGACAGTTTCTCTTCAGACCTACAGCAACTAAAAAAAGAGAGAAAGGAAAATCTACTTTGATCAAAACCTCCCTGGATGAAGATATAATTCACTGCCTATGTAGTTTTCTGGTGTAATGTGATGTGGCTGGAGTCGATTTTCTTTTAAAAGTAATCCTGAAAATGACTCAGCCCTTTCCATTGGAACACAGAGGAAGCAAAGCTTTCCCTTTTGTTTTAAACCTGTCTAAAATCACTCTGATCCTCCCATAACAGGACTATTATGAGCCAAAGGCAGGCAGGGCGTTACAGGAATTAGGGTGCTCCATGAACAGACTTAAGAGCCCAAAAGTTAATTTGCATGTGTTCATGAACCTTAATCCTGCAGCATTAACAGCTCCAAGAAGTCACTGAATTAAACAGCTCAGCTGGGTATGAAAAGAATCCAGCTCATTTCATAGTCCTGAGCAAAACAGGGAGAGAACAAGCTAAATTAAGGATATGAGCAATTAATTAATCTGCTTTGGAACGTGAAAGGTTCAGGAACAGGAATAAACTACAGGCTCCTTTTACCACTACAGGGGAAACAGGTAACTTGAAGAAAAAACAGTGTCTATGTTATGTCCCGTTTAACCACCAAAGAGTCACCAAACTTTCTGTCCTTTCCCAGCAGGACAAGTCAAACACAAGTCTAGAGGGATGGGAACACTTAACATACTGAAAGTCTTACTCTGAAGGAGTCTGAAGACAAATGAACAGAACTCCATCACATTGAGGCAAGGAAGTGCAACTTGATGATGGAAAGATTTAAGGTTATGGTTGCTTCCCAGTTGCCTCCAAGGCCTATTTGTCTCTCCCAAAGGCAGGACTCGCAGGTGGGGAGGTAAAATGTGTTTTATGGCCCTATTGAATTTTGTGGTGTGTAATTAGCTATAAAACCCAGCACCTCGTGGCTCTGCCAGACATCTCTCCCATCAATTTTGTCAATAATGACAACAACAGAAAGTCAGGAGCAGAAAGATACATTGCTCCAAGTAGCAGTCTGAGCATGTTTGATCATCATGGGAAAGGTCACCGCTATTTTAAACCTTGACAAGGCTGTTGTGCCATGGGACTGTTCACTCATCCCTCTCCCACTGCTTCCTTTGGCCTTTGCTGGTCCTGCCTGGCAGGCAGGGGAGTTGAGGGGAAAGCTGCACTTCACCCATGTGTTGGGGACACATGGAGAAGGCTTGCCCTAAAGCCTGAGAGCCCACAAAACCAGCTTGAAACTTCAAGATCACCTTTTCCATCAACACAGTCTACACATCCATCACTTTCAACACTGAATTTTTCAACGTTTCATGGGTATTCTGTCCCCCCTCCCCACCATTTACTCCTCTAACCTGCCCTTCTTTCCCATCCCTACTCCAGCTGCTGCTGCACCACTTACAGCCATGTGCAAAGAGGAGCCAAAGGACAGCTGAGGTGCTCTGGGTGTCTGGGGCAGAACAGCAACATTGAACACGTGGCTTTCCAAGGCAGGCTGTGGACTGGCAGAGCTGGACACCTGGGAAGGAAAGGTCATGGGAATGGATACCTGACAAGACACCCCTGCATTTCATACCTTCCCTCTCCTTTCCTCCTGCTCTGGGAAGGCAAAGACACACCTTTCCATCCCTGCTTCCCCCAGTCCCTGCCATAGGTTGGCTGAATTTTGCTCCCACTGTCTGTGCAGCTTAGTGGAACTTTTCAGGCCAGGAGCAGCAAAAGGAGTTGGATTTTAAACTTTCCTCCCCTCCTCAAAATGAGATTGTGCTGACAAGGTGAAAATAACTGGTCTTTTAATAATGGCACTGCCTTGGCAGTGGCTCCCTGTGATCCCAGCAGCTTCCAAGACAAGTTGTGTTTCACAGGCCCATAAATATTGTCCATCCACCACTATAAAGGCAGAAATTAAGGCAGGCAAGGGTATCTAACTCATAACTACAGGTCTGCAGTGAGGGCACAAGAAGCAAAGGCTATTAAATTGCTAAAAATTCAGAGGCCCAGAACCATTCCCTAGGAATGAGCTTGCCAATGCTCCCAGCAATCCTGAGGTGAGGGGGACACCCAACAAAATACAACTCCCTTTGTCACGCCTGATTTCAAGAAAATGCAAAAAAATCCATAAAATTCTGACAAAATGAATGCCATGACCTCAGCCCTTTGCTGTGTGTGATGCAAACAACGTGCTGGCCCCCTCTGAGCTGCCCCAGCCCAGGCCCCCAGGCTGGGGCAGGTGTGCCACGGTGTCCCAGTGTGATCCCAGTAATCCCAGCTCCCTTCCTTGGCTCTCCAAACAATTATTCCTCCTGCTCCCAGATACTAAACCCAAACATCCAACTAACGCAAAATGCATAGTGAGTAAGAGGAGTGCAGCAATTAAGCTAAAGATTAGCTTGTGTAACACTGGCATTCACAAATTCCTCATTATCACTTATGTTAATGACTTCAGAAATTACCTTAATTGCCTCTCCGGTGCTACAGTAATTGCTTCTGCCTTGTAAAGCAGATGTAACAAACACTGAGTGCAAGTGTTTGCGTGGGCTGAGCGTTAGGGGAGGCCCTGAAACCCTCCCAGCAAACAGCAAGGACCTGTCTGAGGAATTTTGTGGCTTTTAAACCTGTGGGGAGGTGGGATTTATTTCAGTTTTCCAGCTGCTGGGGAGTGTTTCTACCTTATTGCCTGTTTACAAGACAAAGGACTCTCTAGCCAAAATAAAATTATTAGCTTAGAGGAGGAAGTAGGAGGGTTGTGTGGCTTTGGGGCTTACAAAACCATTTTTAAAAAGGCACTTGGAAACTTGGTGTAAACATTACGGGTTTTATGAGAGTGTGATGTATTTGCCAGGCAGCATCAAGGGGTCAAACCTCCTGTCTGAGCTGCAAATGGGGCATCTAAACACACAGGGTATGAGTTGCAGGTCACCTGCAGGCACCCAAAGGTACCCAGAGACACATCAGTCTGTGTGCAAACACAATAGTGAGCGACACACACTGGTGTCAATTTGAAACTCGGAATCCCAAGATCCAGGGGGTGCCAAGAGGAGTGACCTCAGAGAAGTGCTGTGTGAGCCCTGCAGGAACACGGTGAGGAATACCTGGAACTGGAAGGAGTCGCTCTCCACTTCAGCCCCAGAGTGCCTGTACCACACAATGCCCTCGTTGATGTCCTGCTGGGTGAAGGAGGCTGTGGGGGAGGCTGCTCTGCCATCGGGGAGACGCTGCCACGAGTGCGCGGGGCCGTCCGCGGGCATCGAGCCCAGGAGCACCACCTGGCCTGGGCAAAGAGAGGGGTGTGAGACAGGGCAGGGAGGGGTGTGAGACAGGGGGCACCAGAGGGGTGTGAGACAGGGGGCACCAGAGGGGTGTGAGACAGGGGGCACCAGAGTGGTGTGAGACAGGGGGCACCAGAGGGGTGTG
>JAOXXN010000471.1:1158887-1169032 GCA_026770055.1 Myrmophylax atrothorax | reverse complement strand
AAAACACTAAAAAAAGAGAAAGCAAGGTTTGTACTGAGTGGATTTATCCCTGAAGGAGCAGTGCTCCTTCTTTGGCAACGTGGAGTTTGTGGCTCATGAGCAATTATTCATCCAGCTCATGCTTTCAAAGGACTCTGACTGAAACAAGATGATATCCCTGCCCCTCACAGCCTAAAAGTCCCTCTGGAAAGTTCACTGGCTGGGAACACACAAGATCCAGCTAGGATCAGACCTGCCTTCACTTCCCTTGTACTATCCCCACTCAGTCTTCAGCAGGGTCCCAACCACTCCCATGTGCCCAAGGACTCCTCAGGCTGCCACCACCTTCATTCCACTATGGAACACTCTGCTGGGGAGTTCTGCAAATCTTTCAAGCCACGTGTCTGTGAAATGATTCCAAACTGCTGTTGCTGCAGCCCCCCAGGGATGCAGGATTTAATAAGACAGAGGGAGGCAGGTAAGTACAGGAGGCCCGACAGACAGACACCCTCCAAGAACCTTCTCCTGGCAAGCTCACTCTTCGCTCAGCTGACCCGTGACTAAATGAATTGCTGGGCCTGACCCCTGCAAACTCGGCTGGCTCAGTTAGCACATCATTTACAGGAGAGCGATTTGCAGCAATCTTGCTCCACTGAACAGGCTCCCGTATGTGACAGCCCAGAGAGAGAGGAAAACTGCAACACCCTTGCAAGGAACCTGCCACTGAACAATTCCCCCCTTTTCAAAGCAGCCACCTGCCACGGAACGGATTCCTAGCCAAGGCACTTCAACTCTCCATTTTTAATCTTTTTGCTTTCTGGAAAGCAGCAATGTGTTTTTCACCTCTGCAAGTCTTGCTGGAGAAATCCAGGTAATACTGCTGAGCACAGCTCTCATCCTGGCACTCTCCAAAGAGCAGGACTTTGGTTGGATCCCTGCAGGACGTGCAGCTGGAGGCCGAGTCGCAGCTCCAGCACTGGCTGCTGCAGGCTGTGGGAACACAAACACAGCCAGGGTCATTCCTGAGGCACCAGCCAACTGCACAGGGAAAAATCCTGCTATCCTGCAGCCCTGCTCCTCCTCTTGGCCTCTCTGAGAGACATCTGCAAAGGTTTGGGGGTTTGGGCTTGTTATGTTCCTTTTTACAGCCTCCAAAATATGAAGAGCCTCTTTCTGCTTGGAGTATCTTTTTTCTACTGCTTCTTACTCTCCTCTGGACAGGTGAAGGTAAAACTTTGATCCTGAGTCCAAAACCCCAAAGAAGAGCTTTGCCTGTTCCTGGTTTTCTTACTTCCTTTAATCCATCTGTGTTTCATACAATTTTTTACCCAGAAACACAGAAATTTGGACAGCAGAGCAAACTGCTGCAAATCCAGGCAGCAAAGCTTGGTGGGACCAAAGGCCCATTTAGTTTCACTTAACATTTCCACCTTTTTATCTGCACACAGTGTGAAATTCTGGAGCTGCAGGGAGCAACAGAGATGCCAGGAATAAAAAATAACTCAGAGATTGACTGAATCTAGGATCAAAGTCCAGAGGTTCAGAATATTTCAACTCACCTCTTTGATGTCCAGGAACCAAACTTCTCAGGAGGCTGTACTAACAGTCCAGGTGCTAAATACTGACATGTTAATTCAAGACAGTTCTATAACCAAAAAACCTCCAAAGACCAAAGTAAAGGGGAAAATACCCACGCTGCTCTCATTGAGGCAAGAACCCAGGGATCTTCAAATGAGTTAATTGTTTTAGCTCATCTAAAAAATGTCACAGAAGGTCTGTGTTTTCCTGAGGTACAAATGATTTCCAGCAAAATGTGCACCTGAGGAATCGAGCAGCTGTTTGTAGGTGCTCTGGTGCCAGTCTCACTCCACATCACTTAAGAATACATGAAAAAAAAATCACTATTTCTAAGTGCTACAAAGAACCAACCAACAAAAATACTGTAAAACATTCCACATGAGGTCTCAATCCCTGGAAATCAGGTTAGCCAGGGAGGCATGCCAGAACAGTAAGCAAAAACTGTATGTGAAAGCAACCCTGCCTGCTTGTTTTATCAGCACGACTCCGTATCTGCATTTGGAAACCCATGAAGGACTCGTTAAGCTTTGTGCTGTTCCTGGGCCAGGATGTTGTTGAGTTTAAAAATATCTCCCAGAGTGCAAAGGTGCACTCAGCATCTCCCTGAACTTCATTCCAACCCCGAGTTCCTCAAAAGTGCAATGAGACTAAAATAAACGTGGAGGAGAGACCCAATTTCCTCAGCCTAACAGCCAACCTCTGATTAAACAGCTTTCATTGCCTCCAAGTGGCAGCTTCCCAGCAGCCTGGGACAGTTTAGATCTCCACGGCTTATCAGCAGCACTTGAAAAGGCACAAGTGACACTTGGAATGACAAAAATCCAACGCGCTTGGCTTTGAGCCTCCTGCTCCAAGGATTACAAACACTTCTCAAAAAGCCATTTGCAGTAAGGAGATTAGAGAGGCTGAACTTGCTTGCAAAAAAAATCTATTTGCATTTGAGCCCCTGAACCAAATTCAGAGAGGGTGAAGGTGTCAGGAAAATTCCACATCTACCTTGATACCAGTCCCGAGGCAGCAGCTCTCAATAGGAAAGGTTTCATTAGAAAAGGGCAGGTTAATTTGTTAATTAGGAAGGGAGATATTGTGGTGCAGTTAGCAATAAGAGAACCCACACTGCAGGGGAAAACAGTGAAAATTTTGAAGAGCTTGTAGGAAACTAGCCAGGACAGTGAGAATCCTTTTTTTCCCATTCCTATTTTTTATTACTTTCCTTTTTTTCATTATTATTGAGTAGCCTTTTTTTTCTCCCTGCCAACAGAATAATGGTAAAAAGTCTTGCAGCTGTTTCCCTGAACTTATGTAAGGTGTCTCCAATTCTGCTGATCACATGGAAATAATAGTTCCAGGAGAACCATCTGTTTCACCACAAGGCAGGTAAGGCTGACAACCACATTGGTTTCCTCCTACAGGACCTCATCAGTGAAAAAACTGGGGCTGGATAGGAAGACACTGATACCTGTGCTCAGTACAACAGAGTTGTTTCATCATAAATCAGGAGCACTTCAATCAGGGTAATGCAGGACTTCACTCATCTGAGTGTTCACTCATTTTTAGGTGTGTGTATTACGGGGGGACAAACCAAGCAGGGCTTTTCCCTCATTTTTATGTCTCTGGGCCACATCATTTTGCATTTTGGAACATCAAGCCCAGTAATTATACAGGAGCCACCCAGGGCCAGACTGAACACAATAAAGGAAATAGAAAGAATAATAAAGGAAAAGAGAAGCCCAAAGAGACTCACAAGGGATCACAGGGTAAAACATAACTGGACTTACCAGCAGATCAATTCCACCAGATCATAAGGAGGCAACAATATCAGCAGCTCTGCCAGGGCTGTGCCTACCAAGCTGTACCTTGTTTCTAATGAGGTTTCCCATGTGGCAAAATGGACATAAATGCTCCAGCACAGCCCTCATAACATGTACTGGCAAGTGGTGCAGTGGGGAAGGTTTTGCCTTGGTAAAGATTAATCAAAACTGGCCCCAACTTGTCAACTTTTCACAAAGCCCAGAGCCCACCCCACACAAACTCTCCCGCAGATTTTCCCAGTGGGACCCAAACCCTCTTGTCTTTGGGGTCAAGAACAAAGCTGCAACTGTTTCCAAGCCTCAGCCCTGCTGCAGGCTCTGCTCCCTGATGAGGCAGCTCATCACCTCTGTCAACTCACATCGGGGCTTCAGGCACTTGAAATCTCTCCTTTCCAGGCAGCAGGAGCAGCGAGCAAGGGGACAAGCAAAGGCATGTGGGGAGAGGAGGCAGGAGGGGTGGCTGGGAGAGGCACTCACGTCTGCAGGTGCCACTGTGGTCCCTGTAGTGCCCTGGGGCACAGCCCGGGGCGCACGAGCCGCGGTGGGACAGGACCAGGCTGCTGGGGCAGGAGGAGCAGGCCAAGGGCCCCTCGCCGGTGCAGGTTCGACACGAGGGGTGACACCCTGCAGGGACAGCAAGAACAAGGAAAAGCAGGGCTTGGGATGGTTTCACAAGGCTCAGAGTGGTGATGTGGAGCTCTGGGAGCTCTGCTTAAGTCCCAGCCCTCGGTGGGGCTCGGTGCTCCTTCCAATGGACTCACATCCAATGGCACAGCTGCTGCCTGTCCCAAAAGCCAACACCGAGACACCAGACCCTCCATGCACCTCCTCCTCCCTGTTTCCCTCATGACTTTGCAGCCTCACCTCTTGTGCTTCTTCCTCTGACTGAAGAGATTTAAAATACCACAGTGTACGAGGCCAAGGCACCCTATTAATTTCTCCAAAGAGGGTAAATACAGAATTATTAGTCTGTTTTCTTTCTTGACAGGCCTTTACCTAAAGATCGATGCCATTATTACAGCTATCAGGTCAAATTAATCCTGAGTGAGGGTGGGCAGAGGAATTAGAGAAGAGACTGCACTGAGCTGTGCTGGGGATCTTAAAAGCCAGCACAGAATGTCACACGAGCTCTGACACAGCCTGAATAATGCAAAACTCCTTTTAAATGAAACCTTTAAGCCAAAAGGAAGAAATGTTATCCCAAGGTTTAAATTTCCAGGAAGGCAACATCTGTCTCTCAGGGGGCCTCTCCAATTAAGTGACACAGAGAATATTTCATGGAGCTCTGAGATCTCATTTGTCAAAAGCACGTAAATAAACACACAGCTCTCGGAAGGCTGCAGAGAAGCTTTGAAATATTACCCATCAGTTGTTAGACTGGATGAGGAAATGCCCCTTCCTGCAAAGGGAACATCTATATCTTAATTCTTAATGCACTGGATTTCTTGTCTTGTTACTTTGTCTGAAACTGCAATGCCCTTTGCTCAGCTTTGGGCTTAACCATGTCTCTGTCAGCCACAGAACAAGAAAAGCAGCCCACTTGCTTCTGAGCATCCAGGGAATACAAAGCAGCTCAGACAATGACTGGAACACGAAACCACAGCACCAACAGAAAGTGGAGGAGCTGCAGGGATAGGTTATAAAATAAAATGTGCCATCGGTGCAGCTTCCCCCACGCAGCTGAGGGAAATTGGCTTTTTGTTTTTGAAGCTGCTACAAACAATCACCTCTTGGGCCATTACTGGAGCAAGACAATCCCCAGTGAGAGACCTCGGCTCATGTTCCATCTCAGGGTGCAAAATACCCTGAGAAATTCCTACCCGTGTCCTGCCAGCTGGACAAAGCCTCCCCACTAAACAGGAGCCACTTCATGGAACATCTCTGAATTTAGAAACAATCAAATCCAACAGAATAGAACAAAACTCTTCCTTTTATTCAGCACTGGGAACATGGGGGATAATTCCACCAAAGATGTTCAACTAGGCTTTTGTGTTTCCAGGTTTATATACTTAGTTACAACTGAAAACCCTTCCCCAAAGTTAAGGAGGATATTTTGGGTGACTTTTAACAGCTCTAATGGTCTGCTCTAATCTCTGCAGCTCTGTATTTCCTTTTAACTAAACAATGTTACAGCTTCAAGCTTCTAACCTAGACAGGTTTTCTGATTTATTTCTTACTGCTCAGCTTCTACTCTAAACAAGGTTTTGGTTTATTTCTTAAAGTTCAGCTTACAACTCCAGGGTTAAATTCCTCTTTGCCTAAAGCTCTGCATGGTTAAGAGAACTGACAAACCTGGCTACAAGCTAAAATCAAAAATTAACATAAAATACAAAGTTAGTACAGGTCTAATTAAAAATTAGTAAAGACCATTATGGTTTTATGGAGAGGGGATGACACCTATTTTATTTTCCTGAGGGGTCCCTGTACCCTTTCCCAGGGGTGCAGGTGGTTCCTCACAGCCCCCTGGGGCAGTGCAGGGGGTACTCACTGGTAAAGACCATTATGGTTTTATGGAGAAGGGATGGCATCTCTTTTCCTGAGGGGTCCCTGTGTCACTTCCCAGGGGTGCAGGTGGGTCCCTGCAGCCCCCAGGGCAGTGCAGGGGGTACTCACTGGTAAACACCGTTATGGTTTTATGGAGAAGGGAGGGCACCCATTTTCCTGAGGGGTCCCCGTGTCACTTCCCAGGGGTGCAGGTGGTGCCCTGCAGCCCCCAAGGGCAGGGCAGGGGGTACTCTCTAGTAAAGACCACTATGCTTTTATGGAGAAGGGATGGCATCTCTTTTCCTGAGGGGTCCCTGTACCCTCTCCCAGGGGTGCAGGTGGTGCCCTGCAGCCCCCCGGGGCGGGGCAGGGCAGGGGGTACTCACGTTGGCAGGCGCCGCGCAGTGCGAAGTGCCCCGCGGGGCAGTCGGGCACGCAGCGATCCCCCAGCAGCAGGTGCCGCGCGTTCTGGCACTCCAGGCACACGCTGCCCGTGTCCCGCAGGTTGGCCACGCACCGGTGGCACAAAGGGTGGCAGTCTGAGGGGAGCAGGGAACAACAGGCAACTGTGAGCAGGGAGGGAGCTCAAGGCAAACAACAGAGACGGAATTTTCAGAGCCCCATCCTGCTATCTGGGGAGCAGGGGCCAAACACTGCAATTCCAGATGTCTGCAGGAGAAGGGACCACAAATTCCCACAGCTAAGGAGGATTCCTTTCCTCTTGCTCATCCCCATCTTGTGCTCTTCCTGAGCATCACAACGTTTTCACTTTGCCTCCCTCCTGGCCTCATTCAAGCATCCTCTTCCCCATCCTTAAGAGGGCTCGGGAAAGCTTTGCCCAAAGCCAGCTCCAAGCTCTTCACTTCCCAAAACCCTTCTCTGATTTTAGGTGCCTCTGCCTCTTCACTTCCCAAAACCCTTCTCTGATTTTAGGTGCCTCTGCCTCTTCACTTCCCAAAACCCTTCTCTGACTTTAGGTGCCTCTGCCTGCAGGTTTACCTTGAACTCCGCTGGCAGCCTTTGGAATTCACCTCCCTCTGCTCCCACTGTGGAATAACCATGAGCACAACCTGTACAGCTCTAGGACCTTCTCCCTCATTGCTGCTGTTCAGACTTTCCCACACAAAGGAGACATCCACACCCTGAGGAGGTCACTGCAGTCCTCAAAGACAAGCCAAGAGCTGCCTCTCAGTGCCTCAAAACCTTTTCCTTTTCCCATTTTTCCAGGCAGCACACGAGCTCGTGTCTCCTGACCCCTGCCTGAACTCAGGTGCTTCAAAAGGTTTGACAACAAGCCTTTTGTGAGCACAAAGGTGCAGTGTAAGGCAACCTGGAAGCCAAATTAATCCTCATTATGGTAATTCAGGAAATTATAAAAGAAATGACGACTGTCTTGAAAGAAATGTAATAATGAGGCTTGATTTGAGTACCTGGCCTCTTGTCAGGTCTGCTGTTGAAGGTTCAACTTTCTGTCTTTTGTCTCTGGTGACAGCAGCACTACAGACTGGGAGGCAATCTAACTTTACAAGCTGAAGACAGGCTCACCCTGGAGCCTGGGGGAACTGTGCATCCATCCCTGCAGGAACCACAGGGACTGGAGTCTGACCCCAGCCCGTGGGGCAAAGGGTCCCACAAACAGCACAAAATTGAGACAGATGCAAATTAGGGTATCCAAACAACCTGCTGCCAATAAGCAGATTCTCCCAAACTAACATTGCAAATCTCAGCATTTACCAAACTATGTGCTGCTGCTGCAGCAGAGTTTTCTCTTCACAGCCTCTCTCTATTTTTGCTCCTGTGTATGCAAAGGGTTTTCTCAGTTACTGCTTTGGGATGAATCAGCCCCATCACTCTCTTGTTCCTTTGCAAGCCTGGAGATCAAAAGCACACAGCACCAACTGAAAACCCAGAGCTGAGGCTCATGGTGAAGCTGAGGGACATCAGGGAGCGAGTGGGAGAATGAGGCAAGAACTGAGGTGCTTTGTTTGGGAAAAGATGATTTCAATTTTTCACAGCAGGCTCCCTTTGAAGCCAGGACTAACAGAAGGGGGGTGTTTTCTCTGTGCTTCTCAGGAACACCACACAGCTCCATTTGTTTCCTGCTTCTGCCTTCTCCCTGTCAATCCTCCCTCCAGCTCAGCCAGCAGGCACCTCACTGCCTGTGGGATTTGGGCTTTTAGAGGCTTCACATCCCCCAGGTAGTTAATTCCTTCAGACTTCTTCCAGTATCCCAGCTGGACTCTTCAGGGCACCATGGCACCACCTTGCCCAGTCCCAGTGCCTCCCACTGCCCAAACAAAGTATTCTCCTGCTTCCCTTTCCTCTGGCTCTGATTTCCTCCTTGTCAGTTCACCTCTATGGCAAAACAACCCCAATCACCTTCCCTGTCACTGATCTTCCAATAAAGCAATTTCCATTGTTAAGTAAAATGGAATTATTTACACAGATTTCCAGAGTTACTTTGACTTCCACACCCTCTTTAGCTTTCTCTTAGCAAATAAACCAAGAAAACAGTGCCCTTTCTATATGGAAAGTATCTATTACAGATGGTTCCAAGACACAGAAGGCTGTCTGGGGAGACAATCATCCCTGAAGCGTTTGTGAATGCTTATTAAGCAAACCAGAGGCATTTCTCCCTCTCAGCTCCAGCACTTGTTAAGCAATCACCCACTTGTGTTGTTTAAACACACCTCCCTCCCCTCTCAGAGGCTCTTCAGAAAAGCATTTCCTGATGCCAGTTGGGTGCTGCACTCTGAGATCTACAGCAGAGCACGACTCCAAATCAGGGCTGAAAACACCACCCACCTTACAGGCAAAAAGCCTCTGGTACCTCACAGTAAATCCAGAGGGAAAATCAGTATGGTTGGGTCAGAGGGACACCCAGCACTGAGCAGGATTTTTGGAAGGAGTTTCTTGTCTCTCTTTTCCAAGAGCTGAAAGGGAAGCTGTGCCTCAAACCAGCCAGGGGCATCATAGCATGGATTGGGTTGGAAAAGACCTCCAAGATTAGTAAGTCCAACCCTTGATCCAACCCCACTGTGATCACCAGCCCAGGGCACTCCGTGCCATGGGCTGGTGATCACAGTAGGGTTGGATCAAGATGTGGTGGATTCTCTGTCCCTGGAGGTGTTTAAGAGGACACTCAGTGCCACATCCAGCCCCTTCTCCAGCCTCGTTGCTCTTCTCTGGCCCCGCTCCAGCCCCTCAGTCTCTTTCCTGAACTGAGGGGCCCAGAACTGAACACAACACTCCAGGTGTGGCCTCACCAACGTAGGTACAGGGGAAGGAGTCACACAGCCAGCCTGGGACCTTGTGATGATGCTGAGCTGTGGCTCACATCTGGCTTTAGTTAATATGAGTCATTTGGTCCATGACAGCTCTGCCCAGACCATCCTGCCACAGCTTATTTGTCAGCTGGGTTATCCCTTTTTCCCGTTATCCCAGCTGAGGAAGAACTAAGGGCTCTTTTTCTGCTTTTTGCTTTGCTCAAGGTAGTCATTTGCCAGCATCCAAATACACAATGGACCACTTTTCCTTCTCTACACTTCAGCAAAACTATTCAACTAATAAAACTGTCAGAAACAACCAGGCAGAGCTCTGAACACTACAGGCTTCCCAGCAAACACTGGACTGGAGTCAACAGCTAATTCCAGTCATGGTGCTTGCACTGAAAGCTTTCACAAACTCCCCCTGCCAACCTGCTCGCCCCAGTTCTTCTTCCCCTTCCTTCTCCCACCCTCCCTGATGCTTTTATGTTCAAGGGAAGAGATGCTCAAACACTCTCCTCCCAGCCAGCAAGCACCACCTGCTGTCCCTGCCACAGGACCAGCAAGGACTCAAGCGAGGCACAGTTTTCCCTCCCCAGATGCTCAAATCCACAGCATGGAATACATTTCGGAGATCTGGCACTCCCCCTGACCTCAAAAAAGCCAATATTCTGTGCTCAGCTGCTTCCTCAGCTGGCAGCCACTCAAACAAACCCGAGGCACACAGGCTCACTTGTACAAGGGGCTGGGAACCTCCACCCGGCACTGGAAGCCTCGCTCAGTCTCCTCCACCATAAAGGCATCGCAGGGATCGTCGTCGGCGCAGTCAGCGGGGCCTACAGGGAAACACAACAGACCTGGTACAACCTCTGAGGACTTTGGCAGTGCTTTATGCAGGACAAGTCTCCTCCCACCCTTCTCCCAAGGTTAAATCAAGGAGGGAACAGGCTCAAAATAGCGTGGCCAGCAGGCCCAGGGCAGTGACCCTTCCCCTGGACTCTGCCTTGGGGAGGCCACACCTTGAGTG
>JAOXXN010000471.1:1102675-1118741 GCA_026770055.1 Myrmophylax atrothorax | reverse complement strand
TCCTATTGCTGAGTGCCTGGGAGAAGAGACCAACCCCCACCTGGCCAGAACTTCCCTTCAGGCAGTTCCAGACAGTGATGGGGTCACCTCTGAGCCTGATAAGGCTTTTGGGTTTCCTTCATCTATTCTGAGGAAGTCCGGGGAGAATCCCACCCCTGGGGGCTGCCTGTACCCTGAAGGATTCACAGCTTCCCTGAAGAATAAAGAGGTTTAGGAAACAAAGAAACACTCCTGAGGGAAGTGCTCTCTCTCCTGAATGGGCTAGGAGTGGAAAGTCCAGGATGGAGAGGGAAGAGAGGCTCCCCCATCTTATTTCTAAGAGCACCACAGCAAAGCACAAAGGAACATTCCCAGAACTACAAGCACTTGGAGCAGCTCAAACCACAAGCCTTGTTTCAGTGCAACCATCTCTCCTGAAGGTCTTGGTGATGGGAATTCCCAGCAGCAAGGCCTTGGTGCTTCCAATACTTCCATGTGTCCGTCTACTCGTTACTCCCCATGCTTTTTGAAGTCAGAGGCATGTAAATGAAATAAAGCACAACCTGACAACAACAAAAAAAAATGAGGGAATTTAGAAAAACATTCTGGGGAATTTAGAAAAACGTTCTGCTGTATTTTTCCTTCCTCTCCCCTATTTTTTTCCCCAGCCAAGGAAAAAGCTGAGCTGGGAGATGCAAGACTCCTGAACACAGTTTCTTTCCTGCACTGCTGTGTCCCTCCTCTGCACTGGCACTCTTCCAAGAGCGTGGATGGATGCATGGATGGATTTGCCAAACACCTGCATCCATCATTTGGTTTGACCCCCAGAGGCCACATTCCTCCCTGCATCTTTAGTTACTTTTCTCTGAAACAGAAAGAAGGAAAGCCATGTGGGTCACCAGAGAGAAGCTGCAGCCAGGCTGCCTCCCCTCCTGCCTGCAGGGAAACAACTCCCTGCTCCAGGAGCATCTGGATGAGCCACAGCAGCTCCCGGGCTGCACCATCCCACAGCAAAGCACATCCCAAACCACAGCCCTCAGCTTGTGCCTGCTGTTTCCAGCTCAGGGCCACGAGGAACCTTGTTTAAGGCTCAGGAAGGAAAGGGCCATAACATGCAGTCCTGGTAAGACAGTCTGTTTTTCAGGAGCTTGGGAAAAACCCAGTGGGAATTGCAGCCATCCAGCATCCTCCCCTCCCAACACGCTCCAGGGAGCTTCAGAGGGATGAGAGACTCCTAAAAACACAGAGCAAAGCAAACCTGGGACTCTGTTTAAGACAGCACACTGAAACCTCCCCACCTTCAGAGGCCCATGGGAGATGCCTGATGAAAGCCTGCAGAAAGCCAGGGCTCTCCCTGCAAAAGATTGCCCCAGGGAAATCCCAAATTCCCCAGCCCACACCAGCCCCCACGGGCTGAGATACTGAGGCAGCCAAGACACACTGGTCTTGGAAATAAGGGGAAGCACCAAGGGATAAAAAAATTGCTTCTTAGCCCCTTATCAATCTGCAGAGCTCTCCCATTCCCTGGCGAGGAGGAGGGAGAGACAGAATTCTGGAGCCGAGCTCAGAGCATGCTGCCCTGAAAACAAGCCAATCCAGGGAGGTTTTTCCTCCCTTTCCCTGTGTGATTAACCTGGGCACCACTCCCCTATCTGTCTGCAGACACCACACACCGTGCCTGACGTGCCCATGAGCTACGTGCACAAGTCCTGTCGTCTCCCACCCCTCCCCATCCCACAGCTTGCACTGGAACAGCAGAGGGTTATAAAGCCAGAGACTGCTCTCTGGCAGAGGATGAGCTACCCCAGGGTAACTTCTGTAGCAGGCAGAAGTTACTTCTAACAGCTCTGAGCAGAGGGTGGGGAAGCATCCTTCCTCTCTTCCTGCAATGCCCTTCTTTCTGTCATTTCTCCTTTCTTCTCCCTGATACTGTTCCATTTCTTATTGCCACCGTGCCCATTAAATTCTTAATATTCAGCCCATTTTACATCACTTACCCTTTCCCACTTGTTTTGGGCTCTGCTACTTGCTGTCCCTTTTCAAAGGGTTTTCAGCTTTGGGAGGTCACTCTGTGACAAAAAGAAAATCCAAATTTCGCCATTCTGGTGCCATCTCATTATTGGAATCTCTTCCACATTTTCAGATTACAAAGCCTCCTTATCTTTTAATATCTAAGTTTTTCACCTTTCCCAGAACGTAAGGAGATGACAAGGACTGCAAGTAGTTACTGTGCTCAATGGAGAGCCACAGCAGCCAGTGTGACACCAGAAGAAAATCTAAAGTTCAAACACACTTAGGGGAAAAAATAATATCACATTTTCTCTCCCAAATGTCTCCCCTGGACACTGTGCCCTAATTTTTAGCTGGTCACACATCCCATCCCAAGAGCTGAGATTCTGACCTGAGCAATGCCAATGTAATGTAAAACAACCTGAATATTTCAGCTGGATGGAGTCCCTTCCTTCCAGATGGCATTTAAATTTTATACAGAGGCATAAGAGAAGTGATTTATGCAAGATGGAAGCCCCAGGAGGAGCAGCCTGTCACACACAACGCTCCTACTTGGGTGCTGCTCCGGTGGAACAGCAAATTGCCCAAATTCCAAGGAAGGACACAGCAGGGAACCTCTGAAAAACTGAGAGCAAAGCAGAGCTTTCCACTCCTGTTCCAGCAAGCTGGTAATGGAAGATGATCACTGCAGCTTGGTGGCTTCACAAACCGAGCTCTACCCCTGCACGGCCACAGGGCTAAATCCCCCCCGGGAAATAAGCAGCAATTCCAGCAAAACACACAAACCCCAAAGGAGACAAAGTGATGTTTGGCGCCCACAGAGCTCTTTGATCAGCCAGGCAGCAGCTGCCAAACCTGTGGAAGGCTTCTCCCCACTCTCAGATTGCTGCCAGCAGAACCCCCTTCCCGCTGGTGCTCACCCAGCCAAGCTCTCCTTCCTCCCTCTGCGTCCTGCCAGTGATCCAAACCCACCCCGGGCCCCGCTCGGATTGCCCCGCAGAGCAACAACCAAGCCAAACACGGCTCTGCTCTGCACTCCCCTCCAGTTCCATCCTCTCCCCCAGGCGAGACGAACTTCAGTCCCACCAAGGCTGGGGGCGCTGGAAATGCCCTTGTACAAACATTTGGCTTGTCTCAATTACCTGATCTTTGTGTGCTCAGCACTTCACAGACACAAGAGCCAGGACAGGCGGCCTCTCTCCTTTTTCTCCCCTTGCTGCTCTCGATTCAGGGCAACCCATCCTTCAATTACAAGCGGAGTTAAAGCCCAAGTTGCAGGGAAAATGGTGTGTGAAGTGCCACCCCCAGTGACCGAGGGGACCATTACCATCCATCCAGCTGTCACAGGCCTTTGTATCATCTGCTCAGGCCATCAGGATTTAATTCTTTTACACGATCTCCACCAGGCATTTCCTTGTAGGAACTGGCAATTAAAAGCATCGCTGTCAAACCGTGCAGAGCTGGGGAAAAACAACCCAGAGCCAACAGTAACTGCACTGCTGCCCAAAGCAGGAAAGTGTTCCGGTGGCTCACCCGGATCCATCCAACCCTTCCAGCTGTGCCATCCCAGGAGGATGGAATAACACTCACACTTCCCTCCTCCTCGAAGATCACACTCCCAGCACGAGGCTGGTGTCAAAACCTCATTAGAAACAACCCTTCTTTAATTGCTTTACATTGCAGCGCTCTGCCTAATTAGAGACGGTTTGGAGCTTCCCACAGTCCAAGGCAGGTAAGAGGGATGCAAATTAGGGCAAGGTTTACCCAGAAAATCTAATTGAGCCTTAAAGCAAGACAAAACCACCTGACTCTAAAGCATTCAACTGTCCTGACAGGAGATTTTTTGGAAAGCCTCCCCAAAAAATCCAAGCTTTACAGTTTTCCAGGAGCAGTGAGCTGAACTGGATATTTGGGATCAGAGCCTGCATGTGCAGAGTCCCATTTCTCCTCTGGGAATCCAAAGGAACTCCAGGGACAAACCCAGTTCCCAGCAGTGCATCACAACTGGATCATCTGCTCTAAAAAGACTGAAGAAATAACACTAAAAAAATACAAAATAAGACACTTGACAGACACCTCAAGAAGAATGAAATAAAATAATTACCTTCAGCACGTGTTGCTTTTCAGGGCATCTACAGATACTGACTGGGCTGTGTTGATACAGACCCAATCTCTTAATTCCCATTTCCCCCTAATCCTTCCAGCCCTTCTCTCATTTTGGGTATGAGGACACAAAACAGGACACCAGATGTTTGTACACATCAGTCTGTCAGTCCTTCCTCCCTGTGCACTTCTGGACTGTCACTACTGGATCCTTCCACTCTGCAGTTTGACCACTCCACCTTCCATCAGATCCCTTGTGTTCACACCTCTGTTTCCTAAAATACAACTTAGAGCTACACACCAACAGAAAGACATATTTCTTTTCAAAATATGCAATTAAGGCCTTTCCACCATTATGGCTTCTGTAGCAACCACTTACAATTTGAAAGTAACTCTGTTGGTTAAACCACTCACCACTCCAGTCGTGCAGAAACAGCAGCCACGGTTTAAAAAGTATTTCCTGTGCTCAGAAAACTTGCACTCTCCTGTAATTTGTGATTTTAGAGCCATTTGTAATTATTTTTCTCACATAAAAGAGCCTCTGCCCTTGATGTTTATTGAAGCCAAGTGCTAGGTAGTGGTTGTAGGGAAGAGGCAACAGTTCAAACCATAATTACCTCCTGCACCTGCAAACAAGGATTTGTTTTCTAACCTCAGTGATTTCATTTAGAAGGCTCTGCAAACCCAGAGAACAGCGAGAGCGCCAGGAGGAAGGTAAAATCCCTCCTTCTCTGGGGAAAAGAGCCACAAACCAATTTATCACTTCGTGCACACAGGCCCAGGAACGACAGAGCCATAAAAACCCGAGTGGAAAAGTTCAAGGCAAAGGGTGTGAAGGCTGCAGGCTGGGCCAGGAGCTGCAGGACGTGGGTTTGCAGCTCTGTCATGCCTGCAAAGTGGCTTTGGTCCCCTATAAACCTTTCCACCTTTCCAGCAGGATTGCCAGGGGAACAGGGAACACGGGGGGGACAGGATTTGGAAGGCAGTGCTCCCCCCTGAGCTGCCTGTCTCACCCAACAGCAAATCCTCCTTTGGAAACACAAACCCTGTCCCAAAGCAGGGGCTGCACACAGTGATAAGGAGGGAAAAAGGGATAAAACCCCCAAGAGAACCAATCCATCTTCACACTGGCTCAAGCTCAGCCCCTTCCCAAGCCGTTTGCAGTTGGGCTGGGTTTGGACTCGCACGGTTTTGTTGGTTTTGGTACTCCAGTGGATTGGCCACTTGCCAGCTTGGGATTTGAGGAAAGCCATGTCCCTCCTTCCTGAAAAACAAGCCCACAGAGATCCCATTGATACTCCACTCCCAGATGAATCCCAGAGAGCACAAAACACACGTGCCCTTCCCAAGGACAAGGGAGCAAGGGAGGGGAGAACAGGCAGTGTCTGGTTGTGTGTTTTGTTTCCTACTGCAAGAAGCATTTCCAGAGCAGCACTGAGGTCTGCCATGAGGGGAAGAGCTTGGAAAGGAAAAGGAAAAGGAATTTTGCGGCATTTTATGACAAATTCTAAAAATTCCAACACTTCCCCTATGAACATATTTTCCAAAAGAGGTGATAGTAAAGTCAAGCTCCTGAGCCTAAATTTATGCATCAAACTGTTCAGTGTTGCCCTCCAAAAACAATGAATTCAGGTGACTCTTCACAAGGCTTGGGCAGCCACTGTGCAGCTAAAACAGCAGAGGATCAAACCACTGGCAGGACCCCTAAATCCACAGCCTAGATTTATTTAGGCTCCTGATCTTGAGAGAGCTACACAAGTCCTGTCCACAGACAAGGATCTGGGAGAGGATGGAGAGACAGCAGGGCTACTTTGAGGGAAAATAATAATAATAAAAAAGTACTCTGTTGGGTATTGGATCTCCTGTAGTTTCCTTTAGGACAATCTATCCACTTCCTTGCTCAGCCAGGCCAAGGGACCCCCTGTGTGTTGTCAGAAATGTCTAACACAGCCTCGACTTTCCAATCCTAAACAGACAACTGAACTAAACAAGCACATTTTCACTGGCCACAAGAACTGCTTCAAAGCAGCAGCTTAGCTTTCCCTGCTCGGTTAAGTCTCCCTGTCTGAGAAGTAAAAGCTCAGTTCATTAACTTGTCCCGTCAGTTCCTCCCGAGGTCAATAATTGAGGTGCTCAGGGTGAAATTACAAAGTTGCAGATGAGTTAATCCCACTGTGGCCTTTGCTGTGAACTCCCAACCCGGGCGGGTCCTCCTTGGGGCTCTAATTCCCAGTCCCACGGCACTCTGCTGAGCAGATTTAACTTGCTCAAGCAGCAGAGAATGGTCCCTTTGCCCCGATTCTGCCTCTGAGGGAGGCAGGGGAACATGAGCCCCCCTCTCTGCACCAGCACACGGCACCCACGATTCACTGAGAGGTGAAACGACACCCTCACATTTCCAGGGCATGAACTTGCATTTCTTGGGCTTTTATGTAAATTAGAGAACACCACTCATGACAGCAGCAAGCAGAAATGCCTAACTTTTGGATTAAAAGAGCAGCCAAAGTTGGAATCTAACCCTGCACCACAATCACCTTGATTGTGTTGCTTCCCCTCCGGTTTCCACAGGTAAAAAGAAATGATCAAACCCACTGGAGTGGAGGCAGAACATCAGGAAGGGTTTAGCATACCAGATAAAGCAGGATTTGCTGACAGAGAGGACTTCAGCAGACATTAGCAGAAAGTTGTCATTAATTCAGGCTACCAGGGCTTTACCAGATAATAAGTTTAAAAGCTGGTGGTTTACAATTCCACCATTAAAGCATGAGAGGTAGAAGAAATTGCTTCAGTGGATTTAGACACTGAAGATTTAATTTTTTTTAACTTCCTGCAGAGTATTTCCTTCTCCACCCTCGTCATCCTATCCCATTTCCCACAGATTACAGCCCAGCTGTCTAATGAAGTTTACACAACATTAGAGGCACTTGATTGAGCTGCCACAGCCACCATCTGTAATTAACCCTCCCAGGAGCCAGAACTCTGCACAGCCTGGCTGGGATTCTGATGTGCTGCAAGCTCAGGACCTCCCTAATTCTGATTTCCCACAGTTTTTATGCCATCCCAACTCCCCTGCACCCACCTGGTGGAGAACAGGACCCACAGGGAAAGGGTGGAAATCAGCTGGATGTTACCAGGAGCCCTCTGCCACTTTGCTTTCCTCCTTTTTCTCTCTTCCCTTTTCCCAGAGCACACAAACAATTTGGCCCCCTAATGCTGGGACAGGTGTGGGTTTTACTTTCTGCTGACTTAGATACAGGAGTATCAGTGGAGTAGAGACACAATGACCTCCCCTCCAGTGTGACATGAGAAGGGAAATCCCACACCAGTGTAATTCCACAGGTTCCACATCCAAAGGGAGCCTCTGCCTGCTTTGGAATGCAAGGAGGCCTGTGCTGGTTGACTTTGCTGATAAATGAGTGAGTTCCTGATTCTGCTCCAAAAGCTGCAATTTAAGAAAAGTATAACTTTCAGGGGGGGAAAAAAAGGCCAACCGTGATTTAAAGATTTCCAGCGATCCGGAATAACTCACAGCACCCCGCAGGAAATCGTTCCAATGATTTCCTATCTTCTCAGGAAAAGTCTACCTAGTTCCTAAGCTGGATTTATCTAGGTTTCATTTTCTGGCTACTCCATTTTCTTACAGACAGAACAGGTTTATTATAATAATTTCTGCTCCCTCTGCAGCCTTGTACACATTATCCCTTAACTCTCCATTTGAGAACTGATGCAGAGAGAGCTCAAGCCTTCCGTAATGAGGAATCATGACTCCCTCCATCCTGGTGCCTCCTCCCACATCCCTCCACCAAATGAACAGTGAAAAATCAGATTAATGTCCCCACAGCTGTCACAGCCACGCCAAACCCCCAGCTAATGTGGCATTGCTCCTTCTGAACTGCAAGCCCCCAGTGTCAGGAATTCTGTCATGCCTTGCCATTCCAGTGTTAACGCACCCGGAGCACCCAGAAGGCTTTACACAACCTCAGAATCATGGAATCCTTCAGGCTGGGAAAGACCTTTAAGACCACCGAGTCCAACTATTTCCCCAGCACTGCCAAGGCCACCAGCAAACAATGTCCCCAAGTGCCACATGTACACAGCTTTTAAATTCCTCCCCTTGTTTCCTGGGAGAAGGGACTGATCCCCACCTGGCTCCACCCTCCAGGAGCAATAAGGTCCCTGCTGAGCCTCCCCTTCTCCCGGCTGAGCCCTCCCAGCTCCCTGAGCTGCCCCTCACAGGGCTGGTGTTCCAGAGCCATTCCCAGCTCTGTCCCCTTCCCTGGACACCCTCCAGCCCCTCAGAGCAGTGGCTGGCCCAGGGTTTGAGACACTGCACAGGGGGACGGGCACTGCCCTGCTCCTGCTCCCACACAATTCCCAAGAAAAGCCAGGATGTTTGCCCCTCCTGTATGCACACACAAGCATGTATGAATTGGGGGTTTTCTGGAAATAATACTGAAGTGTATCCTTTTTTTTGCCCTGGGTCAGAAGGCCTGAAGACCCTGAGTATTTCTGCTCTAATCCACCCCTGTCTGCAGCCAGTTCTTTGGGAACAGAACCAAAAACACGCCAGTGGCACGTTAGGAGAGGATAAGAGGGAATGAGTGAGTGCTTTTGTGGCAGGTTCCCCAGCTAAACTACTGTGCATTCCCAAAGGAGTCGTGTGCAGACAAGTTTATTGACTCCACACCATAAATCACTGCTTCCCAAAGCAAACCCAGCTCCAACTGGGCCCAGACAAACAGGGAGGAACAAGCCCTGAGCTTCTGAACCCCTCCACAGTGCTCACTTAAATGAGATTTCCTCTCCTGGGGGCTGGAATGTGTGTCCTGCTCTGAGGAAATCACGACAGAGTTAAAAAGAAACTTCCAAAGTGAGAATAACAAAATGAAGCATCTCTGCCCTCAGCAGCTTTTCCTAATAATTATTAACGTGTGTCACAGAGTTTGGGAGACCTGAAGGGGCTCAGGGTCCTCTCAGCCCAAGCCTCTGCACAAACAAGTGCCAGCTCGTGATTGTCACTGAGATAACCTAAAGCTGGGAGAAGAAAGGCCAGTTCAGCTGAGAGAGGAGCTGGGAATTCTCTCCAGAGGGGAGTGTCAGTGACAGATCCATTTGCTTCTCTCCCAAACACCATCACCCACAACCCCAGCAGAGGTAACAGGTTTATCAGAGCTGGCCTAAAAACTGACCCAAAAACTTCCAAACATACAACATTTTGAAAACAAAATGCACAGCCTTCTTTTGTTTGATAAATTCTGTAGGGTTTGGGTAGGTTTTTTTAGTGCTGTTCCAAGGAACTAACCAGAATAAGCAACACCTGCAGTTCAGATTCAGTGTGCACAAAAGAAACAGCAAAACCTCTGGCAGAAAACAAACCTCCAGCAAACCTGGGGGCACAAAACCACAACCAGCCACTGTTTCAATCAGCTTCCAAGCTGTTGGGGTTTGGGTTATTTTTCAAAGAGTACACACACTTTCCTCCAAAACTTGGCACAGGAGGTGCACAACTGCTTTTAACACCTCAAAGGTTTGGGGTAGGTGCCCTTTTGTTGCTTGGTCTTCTCCTACAGGACTTAAATTCTGGCCTTGACAGAAAATGTGTGAAGTCCACAGGCAAAGTGGAAAGGCTTTTTCCTTCCCTAAGTCTGCAACAAAATCAGATAAAATTGCAAACAGGCTTCTGTATGCACAACTATTTAAAAGTACAGTGCAAAAAAAAAAGAAGTATGATGCCTGCAGGAACTTTTATTTACTGACATACATGCTCCCATTAAAATGGAAAAAAGGGAGAAGAGAATGAAAACAGGAAAAAGAGAAAAAAAAAGAGAAGAAGGGAAAGATCCCAGGAACTTCCCTATAGAAGAAACCCCTTGTCACTGATGAGTCTCACTTTTTGTGCTAAGGGTAGGAAGAGGCTCCAGCACAGCAGTCCCACTGCACTGCTTTCATTTCAAGGTCCCCCATACACACAACCTGGTCAGTAAAGTACCAACTGGAACACCAGGAGGCCAAAAGCTCCAAGAAAATCCTCTGCAAGTCTCTATAAAATGATGACTAAGAGAAAGGGGAAATGAAGGGGAGGGAAGGAGTTTTCTCTGGATTCCCAAACCACCATTTTCCAGCCCCTTTTGGGCACGTGGGGATCATCACCTTCCCAGGGACCAAAGTGACTGTGCCAAGTGAAAAACAAAGCACAACCAAGCCCCTCATTGGAGTTCTCAGCAGCCACAGCACCCACCTGGCCAGGACCAGAGACAGGACACAAAGCACAGGGGGAGCTGCTCCCAGGGAAGGCAGGGCACACCATGGATGGATTTCCAGCATTCCAAGTGCCTGGGGAGGCACAGATAAGGATGTTTGATCAGTAAGGGTAACCCTCTGAAGCTGCTGCTCTGGCACTAATGCAGAGCGGGGTAACTCACACCCCAACACGCACCTGGAGCTCAGGGATGGTCCCAGAACAGGCAGAGGGAGAACACCAAAAGCACCTCCTGAGGGACTCCAGGCCACAGGTCTCCATCTACACAACTCCCAACACCCCTAACCTAACACAGGTTTTGATGCTGCTGCATCTGGCTTACCGTCAGCCTTCAGACACCCTGGGAAACAAGTATCCCAGAGAGTCACCACGCCCCTCACTGTACACTGGCCCACAACAGTGGGTAACAAGCACAAGAGTAACACAGGGAACTGCCGTTCCCAACAGGGTAGCTGGCCATGCCTGAGGATGGCCAAGGGAAGGGAATCTCATCTGCCTCACCACGTTCCCCAAAGCCAGCTCCCCCTGAGAACACTCAGATCCAAAGCCAAGTTGTTTCCTTCTATGTCTCCGTGGGAGTTTGGCTCCCAGGAGCCCAAACTTCACGTGTAGGACCCAAATGAGGTGAGAAAATGAGACAGAGCAGTGGCTGGGTTCACTCCAAATCTCTTGCAAGGGGAGTTAAAGGCAAATCCACGCTGCCTCTGGAAAACACCACCTGGCAAACCAGTGCCTGCAGCCCTGCCCCATGAGCTGAATGAGCTCAGTGACTGACCCAGCCCCAGGGCCAAGTGCTCAGCTGGTAACACACCCGGCTCCACTGGCACCAAAGCAGCCCCAGCACTCACAGTGGCTCAGGGCTGCAGGAATGAGGGCTCCCCAAACAGAAATGTGCTGCTCACGTTTCCACAAGTGACTCTGGCCTCACCTCCAGCTTCTCTGCAACACTGCAGGCTGGCAGGGCTACAAACCCCACCCCAATCACTCGGGCATCGCTTCCCGGAGACCGACAGATGAAGCACCAGATCAGTTCTCCGTGCCAGCACAGGGAGGATATTCCTCATTTTTGCGGCCTGCCCAACACTCCTCACACAACCCTGCTCTGTCACTGCACACTGATGCTGCTGTCAACACCATCCCAGGCAGGTTTCCCACTATGGATCCCAGGAAATCCCAGCTTTCCTGCTTCCACATCCTCGCAGCCGAGGAGGGGCTGAGTGAGAGCCGAGACGTGGCTCTGTTGTCTCAGATGCCACTGCTGACTGATGTGGTTGCAGTGACACTGATGGCATTCTAATGGCATTAAATATCTAAAGCCTTCAAAATACTGGTGTAATCATCTAAAGGGGGAAAGGCTCAATTACCAAGGTTATTTTCCCCCCATTTCATCAAACAGCCGCTCGGTGGTTGTTGCACGAGCCGTGATGGATTGAACCAGATGCTCCCATCATTTTTACTGCAGTGCTTGAAAAAGCAGCCTCTATAAATACACTGAAACCCCAATGAATTACAGGAGCATGAAATGACTTCAGTGGAGGTTAAAAACACTCTGGCAGCACACGGAATGCACTAAAAATATGAAGTCTGGAGGCCTCCCTGCACCTCCCTCTGTGATTCTGTGATTCTTCCACGGCCCTGCTGCTGATTTTAACAAGCAGGTTACTCAGGGAAGCTGCCAGATTAGGAATTACCCTCTCCCCAGCCTGAACATGTGGATTTAGCAGCTATTTGTAGAGGCTAATGAATAAGCAGGATGCTGAGCAAAAGATATGACCTTGAAGATGGGATCAGCCCCCTGGGTGGGACCTGCAGAACAAAATCCACGTTCCCAGGCGAGCCCAAAAGGAGGGGAATGGCCACATATGAACCAACAGCTGTGCCAGATTGTAATCCTGCACGTTCTTAACAGAGCCACAGGCTCAAAAGCATCGAGCCCTGCTTGCTGAGGGGGTACCTTGCTGACAAGCAGTGAAAAAGCCCAGCAGAAATATTCTGCTTAGAAAGCATCATTCCCAGTTTGTTTTTTATACTAATACTTCCTATTTTTGTTAGGGAAATCAGCATCACAGTAGTAACTTAAAAACTAGCTCTGAGAGGGCTTCACATCACAAACCAATGCTCCTGACAGCCTGGACAGGGACAAGCAGCAGGACACACCAGGCACCCACAGCCAGCTTTTACTAGACAGAAATGCCATGCCAAGTGGATTAAAGGACAAGGAGAGGCATCAAAACTGCACAGCCCACTCCTAGGATGCAAAATACCATGGATGATGCCATCTCTTAGGGATTTCAAGAGGCTTGCCTCTGATCTCACAGATATTTCTCTGCCTGAAGCAAAAAGAACTGACTTACATCTTAGATGTTCCCCCACAAAATGAGGCCAGAGGAGATGGATGGATCTGTGGTAACTCCAGTACACTCCTGGCCAATGAGTGAGGAGATCCACTCTCCCAAAGCCAGCAAATCCCTCTGAAGCTCCGTGGAAAGGATCCTGGGACTAAGAAAGCCAGAGTATACACATGGTTGTTGTTAAGCCACATCCGCTTCCCAAAGAAACAGTGGGATTGGTGTTGTCTTAATCAAGTCTGCTCAGAAGAATCAAATAAATACACAGAAATACACAGAAAAGAGACTTAAAAATGATCACTCAGTGGAAGCACACGATTCATTTTTGGTTTGGAAGGTTTCCACAAAACTGCAGGTGGTTCCCTTTCCCTCAGCATGGTGACCAAACATTTTCACTGGGAAACTCAGACAGAAAGGAGTAGATGCAATTTTTAAAGTGCTTCCTATTTCAAACCAAACCTGTGGAACACTTAAAGTTCTGACTCTCAAAACAACAACCAAAAAATGATCCACTGGAATAAAAACGCACCGAGTTGCTTTTACTCTGCAGTACTGAGAATTCAACAGGGAATTAATCCCTGATGCACTGCAGAAAATCCAGCTTTTTACATATAAAGAGTAATCCATAAAGCTGCAAAAAAATGTGGGAAAGAGCCTGCTAACAAGTTTGCTCATGTTTTCCCCTGAAACCACTTTTCCAGGCTCAGTGCATGGAAGGATTTACTGCATCCACTAACTCAGAAGTGGCTCTCAGCCTGTCAGCAACGACGGCTCTGTCTCCAGCCAGCCAGAGCTCCTTATCTTTGCCATCTCCCTGCAAGACCCCCACCCCAAAATTTACTGTACTTACATGACAATTTCCCAGTTCTGAGCCTGCAAGGAGTTGCATTTTGATCTCCATAAAACACATGAAAGCAGGTTGGGAAACTACTGAATTTTTTTTTTTTTTTTGAGGAATGGAAACATCTGGCTTAAAATTATTCAAATTAATCCCGGAAGGAATCATGTTCAGGATTTATCATTTGGGGGAGGAGGGAGAGGGTTTTTTTTCCCCTCACTGATGCTCAGGTGCACAGGAATTTCCTTTAGCTGTAGCATGGCAGCTGGTAATCCAAAGATCCTTTGGATGCTGAGCTCCCAGGTTCGTTAGAGGATTCATTACGGAATGACCTGGAGCAGCTGCAATGATTAAAAATTTGAGTATTTTATCTTAACGGGTCTCCTTAACCTACAGCTCAACACTGACCCACCTCTCCAGAATTCCAGGAGTGTCCCAATGGAAATCTGCTGCCTGAATTCCCACTGGGAGCTGTTTAATGTGCCTGGCAGAAACACTGACATTCCAGCAACATAAACTCCCGAGCATCACGTGGCTCCTGACAGTGAATTCCAAGGCTGACAGCTCTGAGTGGAGACACAAAATCCATGGTCCCACCTGGAAGACATTCAGATTTGGGATTTTTTGTGTCCCTGAAAGGAATATCTTGGGCTCCTTGTGAGTTCAGTGGTTGCAGTAGCACCAAGTGGAGAGCTGATGTTTGCTGAAAAGGCTCTGGGAATGATTTATCCTGGAAAACGCTGAATCAATTAATTTAACTCTAATGGCATTTCTGATGGAGACAGGAGTTATTCAAGGGGGAAAAAAAGTGGGAAAAGAAACATGGAAGACAACAAATTGCACATGGGACCACGGTCCGGACACAGTAGTTCAATTTTGCCCAAGGTTTATGATGGATTAAAACACTAATAATCTACCTCAAAAGCCTGAGCAGACATTCAGTTCCTGGGAATTTCTTCACCCAAGATGAAGAACAGGGTCCCAAACACACCCTGGGCTGGCAAATGTGAAGTGTCCCATTTCCAATCCATGCCAACAAGAGCTGGGGATCCACTTTCTGCAGTTATCCATTCTCCTCTTCCTCATAACATTCCTGGTTTTACTTGTTAGATCCAATCAAACAGTCCCAAAGAAGTTGCATTCTCCACCTGGAGGTCCCAGCAACACAACCCTCCTGAACCCAGAACCAAGAAGAAATGCCTGTGTAAAGAACCTGCCATCCCCCAGGGACTGGAAGCCCAGGATAGACTTTTTCCACCAGGAAAACCTGATTTCTATCATTTCTCATATCAATTAATCAGCCATGGCAGCCCCTCCTCTAAAGAGAAAATGCAACTGGGAATCCTGACCAACGTTTGGAAGGGGTTGAGGAGAGGGAAGGAATGAGGAAGTGCCCAAGCAAGGGGAAAAAGGCATTTTGCAGGATAGGGATTTACAAGGAAAAGCAAATGACAAATTACAAGGTGTTATTTCCTAACAAAGCTTTTCCAGTGCATGTGGAAAGGTGGAAGGCACAACAGCTTGTGCAATTGTTGTAACTGTTGAATTGTCCTGGTGAGTGACTCCATGGGAAACCCACCAACACCTCCTGCCAAGGCTCTGGCTCACAGCTCCTCTCACTAACTGTGTTATTAAATGTTAATTATTGACCTCAGTCAGTGCTGGTGGATGGACAGGCACCATCTGGGAAGGCACTGGAATGGAAATGTGGAACAAGGCAGCTCTTGTAAAGACCCTGGTCTGCAAATAGAGGCAGTGCCAGATCCCCTCCCACGGCACAGGGAGGATTAAAACACGAGTCTTTCCCCAGCCAGGAGGGAGGACAAGAAGGGAAGGCCCCTGGAGCAGCAACCACAGCCAGCAGACACCCCCAGCTCCCTGAGGACAGCACTGAGTCTCTGTTACACCTCAAAAGCTCCACAGCCCCCACACAGAGTGCTCTCTGGAAGTTTATGAGTCTTCCCATGTTTCTTCTGTGCTATTCAAAGCAAACAGGAGCCGTTTCCAAACCTCTTCTAGCCACAAACACTTGGGAAGAGCACCCCATGGATTCCAGGCCCAAAGGTTGTCCTTAAACATGCACAGACAACTAAGGAGGGCCATGACTGCCCTGCTGGGCCCTGCACAGCTGGGATACGAGATCAGAAAAAAAAAGAGGGGAAAAGAGTAACTTGTGTCCTCATGGGAAATGTGGGAAGGAATTGCCCTTCTGCAGGGCATGTGCTGTGCCACACAACTGACCTGAGTAAGTCCTGCAGTTTTTACTCTGTCCCTTGGTGCTCAGAACCAGGTCCAAGCTGTTGCAAAACAACACAAGCCTGGTAATTCCAGAACATTCCCACTCCCAGCTGTGCTCTGCTCTGTGTCCCTGGAACGTCAGGGCTTGTTTTCTCCAACCAGAAAGTGACATTTAGAACCACTAAGACAAAACAGAAAAATTACTTAGAATCATAGAATGGATTGGGTTGGAAAAGCCCTCCCAGATCATCCAGTCCAACCCTTGGTCCAACTCCAGTCCCTTTACCAGAT
>JAOXXN010000471.1:1060415-1076794 GCA_026770055.1 Myrmophylax atrothorax | reverse complement strand
AGAGAAAACAAAATCCAACACCCTTCTACAAGCAACTTTTTAAACAACTCAGCCTGGTCAATCTGTTCCATGCAGGGGTTTTGTGTGTGTAAATATATACATATATACATATATACATATAAAAAAAGAGAATTTTGTACAATGCAGCTGAATATTTTCGTTTCCTTCTTTCACTCCAAGGAGCGGGAACAAGTGTGAGCAGTCAGGGATGGCCCAGTGAGGTTCCAGACCACCTTTCCTTCTCCAGGTATGGCCTAGTGGGGTCCCAGACAAGCTTTTCCTTCCCAAGTGTCCCAGCTGTTCTGGGTTTTATGGACTAAGCAGCCAAAATCTTGGACTCTTCCCCTTCCCACAACACAACTTGGCTGTGATCTCCAGTGTTTGGATAACGCTGTGAGGGCTCCCACCTTGGTGACTCCTGAATCCATGTTCACACTCTCAAGCTCCACTTTACAAAGGTGATGAGCATCTGCAGCTCCCACTTTATCCCAAATACTGGGCTTTTAGAGACCAGCTTCCCACACCCAGGCTTGGAGGTGGCAGCTACAAATTGGGAGTGAGATACTGAGACCTCCACAGTTCAGATCCCTTTTTTAATCTGGGGTTGGTTTTGGCCAGGGTTGTGGAAATTCAGAGTTAATTCAGAAGGGGATTTAGGGAAGGATTTTAAGGATTAAAAGACATCCTTACCTGGCATGCTGGGACGTGGGAGCAGCAGGAGGTGCAGCTGAAATCAGGCATCACAGAGCAGCAGGTCCTGTCCAGCTTGGTCACCACAGAGGTGGGATGTTCTTCTGGGAGCTCTTCCCAAAGGGCACACAGTTTTTGGGTAAGATAACACCATTTTAGTCACAGACTCTCCCTCTCTCCCTTTGGTATTCCAAGGCAACACAAACCCCAAGAGAACCTGGAGGGAGCTGCTCATATCTTAATCCTCTCTGCCAAGCAGGACTTTAAATTAAAAACAATTTTAGGAGATTAAAAAGCTCTGGAGGATCCAGGTACGATGCAATCCCTCCCTGTGGGAGTGATAAAGGTGAGAATAGTCCCAGAGTAGTCCCCCTCATCCTCCCTGGAGGCTCCCACCCCATCCCACAGTGGTTATTTGGGGAGTTGGGGATTTTTTTTAGTCAGATTTCTTTGTTGTCTTTGCACCCACGAGGTCCCATCTCTGAAGAGATGGAA
Organism: Myrmophylax atrothorax; assembly: GCA_026770055.1. Taxonomy (NCBI): domain Eukaryota; kingdom Metazoa; phylum Chordata; class Aves; order Passeriformes; family Thamnophilidae; genus Myrmophylax; species Myrmophylax atrothorax. Next base: position 1,075,609 of record JAOXXN010000471.1, on the reverse strand, counting down.
GTGCACGTGGAAGCTGCAGAGTCAACTCCTGGACATGCTTACAACGCAATTTTAGGGGGATTTACGCCTTGTTTTATAGAGAAAGCAGCTTCGCTTTAGATTGAGAGTGCCCCAGGCTCTGGGAAGGGAAATGCTGCTTGCCCTGGACCTGGAGTCACCTTGCCAGCTCCATCCCCATGGGGGGACCCTCGGAGGCTGCTGTTCCCACCTGGCCCAGGGACAGGGATAGGTTTACCACCAAACATGCAAGAGCCACAGCATTCAACTGAGACCTGAGCAAAAAACCAGAGAAACTTGCTTGTATTCCATGAATTCCCATGGAGTGGAGACAGCAGAAGCCCAGGCAGGGAACAACCTGCTCCCCTCACAGACCTGGCCTGGGGAAAATCCTGATGCTGCCTGAGCTGAGCAGCCCAACCTTTCCATGACCTCTGGGCAGCTGGGAAAAGGGAGGTTGTCAAAACCCCAAACTGCAACTCTTTTATTGCCTTTTCAAATTTTTTTTATTTTTTTTTAAATTTAACCGCTGTGGAGATGGGATATTGCTTGCCCATGATGGACAGGGCTAAATACCCCCTGGTTCCTTCCTACCTGTGCACTTCCATGTCCTTCTGTAGGCAACAAAGAGCCCTTTGGCAACCAGCTCCTGTTTCTGCTGCCATTCCTGAGGAGCACAGAGTCAAAAGGAGAGGGATACAGGGACCTGCTGGGTGTTTCCCAGCTTGCCATTAACCTGGGATGCACTTTTGGCATCCAGGGGGTGGATGGACAAGGCAATTTGATTCCTACAGACCTCAGACACCTTTCCCCTGCATAGCCAAGCCAGACTGTAAACAGATAATCCTGTGCAGGGTGACAAGTCACACCTGTGTCACCTCGGTCCGTGTGGCCAAGGACACTCCTGTGCCTTGCCAGCTGCCCATCCCAGGAAGATGAGCCCACAGAGAGTCACTGGGAAATTTCCCAGTGTCTCCCATTTCTCCTGTGCTTCCACAAGCACCAGACCCTATCCAGGTCCTGCATGGGCAGCTCCTCCCAGGAGCTGTCAGAAACCAGCACCACAACCTGGAGCGGAGGGAAGGGAACAGCTCCCTGTGGCAGAGCAGCCCAGGGCTCGGCAGTGCCACAGTGCAGCCCAACTCAGCATCCCAAACCCCTCAGTTTTCAGACAGAGCCATGCAGAGAGAGCTGCCACAGCTGAGGGGGGAAGCACATTCATCCTTTTATTGATGGAGCCCGGGATGAGCTGCGGTGGCGTGCGGGAACAGCGCGGGCACCCAACCCAGAGCGAGACGCGCGTGCCAAGGGGGGAAAGCGGGGAAAGGCTCCCACCGAGACCCCGGGAGCAGGGCAAGCACCAGTCGTGTGCCATGGAAGCCGGCGTGGCTCAGGGCAGAGCGGCCCTGCCACTGCTGTCCCAGGAGGACTGCCCAGGCGGGGCTGGGTTGGATCCGGACAGCGGGAAGGACGGAGCGGTGGATCCACGAGGGGCCTCCCGCCGCGGCCGTGCCACCACGTCTTTCCCGGTGGCATTCCTGCGTGTTTCGTGGGAGGGAAGGAATGGAAACGGAGAGGTGAGGAGGAGGAAGGGATGGTCCTGCCCCGGCGCCGAAGGGGCCGCGCGTTCCACCTACCTCTGCGTCAGCCTGTGGATGAGCAGCTGGATCCAGGGCGCCTCGGGGGACACGCACACCCTCTTGTTTCTCTTCAGGGTGAGTCTGCAAGGCCACAAAACCCCTCAGCCCCTCACACACCCTGTGTGCACGCTCCCTGGCATGGGTATGAGCACACCCTGGGAGATGGGATTTTTGGGCCTTGACCCAAAAGAGCCACACTGGGGGGAACCCGCTTTAAAACAGGCAGCAGCATCCCTGTGCCTTGCAAGAGTCACCCCAACATCTGGGGGCTTCAGAGAGGGCACAGCACCCACAGCTTGCAGGAGTTGGTTCCCGGGCTTTCCACTTACATGATCTCCTTCCTCCGGCAGTGCAGACCCGGCGCAGTAACATCGATGGTGAGGATCAGCCCCAAGTTGATGACATGGGCAGTGGATTTGATACACTTGCACCTCATGTTGGTCAGAAGGCTCTCCAGTGACAGACCTGCGTCCCAGAGCAGCCCACACCAGGTCTTGGAGCCCCAAAGGGCAGGCAGATGTTGGGGGACATCCTGCTCCCTGCTATCCCATCCCATCCCAGACACTCATGGGGCCGCTTGCAGGGACAGGCTGCTGTTAATGGGGTTTGCAGCAAGGCTAATCCCGCCCAGCACAGCCTCTTTTCCTGCATGTGGAGGGGGTTTATCTGCAGGGTTTGAAAACTTAACCAATATTTTGTGAACTAAACCCACTGCCCACCCACCAAGCACTCAAGTTTCAGAGGGGTCTGGAAAAGAAGCAACTTAAACCCGCGACACAAATCCCCCAGTCCCAGCGCCAGACATCCCCCTGCAGCTGAACCACAGGATTTAAAAGATAAACTCAAGCTCAAAGACAGGTGAGAGACCAATTTGAAGGCTTAGCAGAGCCCACGCTCAGCCCCATCTGGGACACCCAATGCTGCTATCCAGGGATTTGGAGGGGGACACGGACAGACTCCCCCAGAGCCACTCACCCCCCGCAGGCACCGAGCTGCTGAGGAGCAGGAGCAGGGCCAGCGACGCCGGGAGCAGCTGCATCCTGGCTGCCCACCCTGAGCCAGCACAGGGGCTGCTTTATAGCCAGCCCTGAGGGGGATTTCACAGGCTGGGAAGGGCCGGAGAACGGAGCTGCCCCCACGCTCCAACTTCCCTGCCGTCGCTTCCCCCCCATTGCACGTGGCCCATGAAAAAGGTGGAAACCGCCACGGCCGCCTCGTAAAACCTCCTGCTCGCCCCACTTGGTTGGGAAAGGCTGGTGCCCCCATGCCCCCCCAGAAAGGGATGAAAAGGATGATAACCTCAGGTTGCCACCTTTATTGGGCCTGGTGGGTTGTGCCCAAAAAGGACACCCCGCACACGGCCACGGGGTGGGAGGGGAGGGAAGAAGGGATTGGCATGTTCAAGGGTGTAAAGGCATAAGATGCAAATTAAAACGGACTCAGAGGATGAGGTGGGAGGATGGTCCCTCCAGACTGAGGTAGAGTGGCAGAAGGATGGGGAGGGAGGACAGTTTTGGGCCCAGCACATCTGGCTGTCCCTCTGGTGGCAGCTTCCTCAGCGGGGACGCTCTTTCTTCCTCCTGCCAAAAGCAGAAGGGGGGAGGAACGTGTGAACACAGGTCCCCATGGGATCCCCCTGGTCCCACCAGGAGCCCCGCATGCTCAGGAGGAAGGAGGGGGGTCTTACAGGTGAGGGAGGTCCTGCAGGAGTTTCTTCACCCAAGGACTGTTGGGATCCACGCAGACCCTCTCCAGGGTTTTTAGCTGAATCCTGGAAAACACACAGGCTTTCAGCACCGTCACTTCCCCCTCCTGCTCAATCCCCCCATCCTCCCCATGAAGAAAATGAGCAGAATTGAGGTCATGCAGGGAAAACGGGGGGAGCAGAGGGGTTGGGTCCCCAGGGCAGGGCACACTTACACCACCTCGAGGCGCCGGCAGCTGCTCCCCACGGGCCGGACCTCGATGCTGCCGTACTTCTCCGGGGAGATGAAGGCTCTGGTGGTTTTGCGGCAGCGGCAGCTCAGGTTGCCATTGGCTTCCAGGAGAGCTGGAAGGGCACACACCCGTGGCTCGCCCACCACCCAAAATGCCACTGCCATCCCCAAAACCCTCCCCGTGCAACACACCTGTCCCCACATCCCACCAGCACCACCCTCTTTAAACGCTGGAGACAGCAGGATAACACCCTTGAAAGCCTCCCCTGCATTCCCCAAGCCCACCCTGAGGGCCCGGGGAGCCTCACCTGCATCCCCAGGGCGGTGGGTGGCCAGCAGCAGCCCCAGCAGCAGGGTCTCCCACACAGCCATGCCGGCCCCGGCCCCAGCCCCAGCAGCATCCCCCTATTTGAGCTGGAAAATAGGAGAAGTGAGGCGGCCCGGGCGGCCCCGGGGTCGGGGCGGTTTCTCGCGGCCCGGCGCTCGCTGAGCTTGCAGTGCTGCCGGTAAGATGTGGCTCAGGGCTTGGCAGGGGCCCAGGCTTCCCGAAAACGGCGCTGTTTTCCCCTTCCTACAGTGACGAATCTTGCAAAGGGATCAGTTGTTTCCCCCAGGTTTGTTCACAGCCCACACAGCCCCACCAGCCCGGAGGTTTTGTGGTCCTGCATGATCAGATATTACTCATTTCTCCTGCAACCACCTTGTCCCCCCACAAGGCACAGACCAGCAGAGCTCTGGTGACATTTGCACTTGGTCTTTTTTGCCCCCCAGACTCTGCCACACGACCTTGCATTCATTCCCAACATTCTTCCCTTCTGGCCTGGATTGATTTTCACAGCCTGCAAACCTCAGCCCCGCTGCAAACACCAGCACTTGGATGTGGGATGCACTGCCCGGATCCAGCTCCCTGATGGGAACATCGTGCCCTCAAGTCGGCACTGAGGAAGACAACAGGTTATGGTGGGAAGGGGGAATGGCTTCCCACTGACACAGGGCAGGGTTAGGTGGGATATTGGGAAGAAATTCTTCCCTGTGAGGGTAGTGAAGCCCTGGCACAGGTTAGGGTTCATCCCTGGAAGTGTCCCATGCCACATTGGACAGGGCTTGGAGCAACCTGGGATGGAAGGTGTCCCTGCCCATGGCAGGGGAGTGGAACAAGATCAGCTTAAAGGTGCCTTCCAACCCAAACTGTCCTATGATTCTATGTCCCATACTCCTTCAAAGCTAGGAGATCTAGGGAAAATACAACAGAAGGAAAAATCCTCTATTTTATTGGACTTGAGCTCTCAGGACAGGACACGTCACACTGTTCCACACAAACCCCTGGCACACTCTGTCACTGAGCACTTGGCACAGAAAGAGTCACAAAGCCACTCCTGAAGAAGCAGGAGCAGCCCTGAGAGAGAGAACAGCTTTGCAGTCCACCGGCAAGGAAATGATTGCAGGATTCAGATTCACGCTGATCCATCCAGGGAGCAGATGCGGGGGGAACAAACACCCCCAGGAACCCGCCGTGGGGCTGGGCCAGCAGCGAGCCACCCTCCCTGCAGCCACTGCCACTGGGCACGGGGGCAGCGAGGGCAAAGTGAGGAGCAGCCAGGTCTGCCAGCCTGCCTCGGGGCTCTGGCCATCAACTTCCTTAGCAGGAAACTTACTTTTTCTTCCTGCAAAAAGCAGAAGGAGGAGAAACGTGTGAACGCAGAGAAAAGCAGGTCCTGGGGGAGGAAGCTCCTGCCCCGACCGACGGAAGTCGCTGCCGTTTCCCCAGCGCGGGAATCGCTCGCCGGGACGGCCACAAACCCGGCGCGGGCACAGAGGAGGGTGGTTTGGCAGCCCAGCACCCACACACTGCTGCACCTGCTACGAGCAAACCCTGCTCCTGCCCTGGCTCCCACCATTTTGTCCCCAAAAATGTTTTTGGAGGCACAGCACTCCACTTATAAACCAGGGAGAGCACAACTTGTGGATGGGTCGCGTTGAACTTGCACAGCAAAGAGTTGCCCCTCATCGCCTTGGGAGCAGGTCCCTTGGGCCCCAGCAGCTCCCCAAGAGCCCCCCAGATCCACAAGCACTTCCTGGGAGTGCAGATGTGCTGGAATGCTGTCCAGGGTCACCTGAGCCAAAGGGGTTTCCATCAAAGCAACTTACGTGCCAGCGATGCGCTTCAGCAGCTTCTTCACCCAAGGGGCCTCGGGATTCACACACACCTTCCCCGCTGTTCTCAGCTTAATTCTGAAATGCAAGGAGAGCTCCTGAGCATTCCCATGCCCTCCAAAAAGCAGGATTTGAGCAGCCAGAGATGACAGGCAAGACTCAACTTTCACTCACAGCGCCAGAGAAAGGAGACAGAGGCAGAGGCAGCCACGGGATGGCTGGGAACAAGGAAAATTGGAACACATCCCTGTGTGAAGCAGAGGCTTGAAGCCCAGAACATTGTTCAAAGACAGTATTTTTCTGGAGATTGACAAATGTACCAATGCTGAGCAGTTAAAGAATTCTGGGAAAATTACTTATAGCTCAGTGTCTAAGGATGTGCTCCCCCCAAGCTGCGAACACCCCACGCTCCAGCACGAGGCAATCACGCTTCCCCTGGCTGGAAAGGTTCCCTTGGGTGCCCTGGAGTGCATTTCCACACCTGGCATTTCTCAGGGTGTGAGCCAGCAGCAATTGTGCATAGGTTAGTTTTGCAGCAGGGCAGCAGAGAGGCAGGAGGGCAGCAGAAGCAGAGCACTTACATGATCTCCGTGCGCCTGCAGGTGCTGCCCACAGGCCTTATCTCAATGCTCTCGTATTTCTTGGGACTGATGTACTCCGAGGTTGTCTTGGCGCACCTACAGCTCAGGTTCCCGTTCACCTCCAGGATGGCTGGGAGACAGAGAAGGGGGCGCTGTGAGAGGCGCAGCAGCTCCCAGCGCCAAAGGAAGTTTCCCTTTCCATGTTTTCACTGCAGGGACCACAGCAGGAGCTGCGCCTCTGCCTCGGTTCGCTGCTCCCACATAGCCCTGAAAGCCGAACCCAACCCAGCCAAAGGACGGTCACACTTCTCCCGTGGCCACAAGGCAAACCCTGGGCTAAACAGGCAGGAAGATCGCGGTCTCCTCCACGCCCTGGATGCAGGTGATGCCCGCCCAGGGCAGGGAGCCGCCAGCACGGCCACCCCGAGCTCACCTGTGTGGGCTGAGTGGGACATCACGGCCACCCCGAGCTCACCTGTGTGGGACATCACGGCCACCCCGAGCTCACCTGCGTGGGCTGAGTGGGACATCACCAGCAGCAGCAGCAGCAGCCAGGGCAGCCCGGGCGCTCCCATCCCTATCCCAGCCGGCACTCGCATCCCCGCGGCGGGATCGCGATCGGGTTCGGCCCCGGAGGCGCTCTGGGGAGCCAGGGGACAAACGCCCCTATTTATCCTCAGGGTCACGCTCCAGCACAGGCACAACAGTCACACTTGAGCAGCCACCACTCGAAGGGAGGGGTGACATCATTTCTCGGCTGCTCCCACAGCCGGCTCAGGACCTGGACTGGCGATATTATTGATCAAACACAACCACCGGGGCGATTCCCCGCACCCCCTTTCTGTTGGGTCTGTGCTCACATCACCCTTCACTCCCTTGAGCATTTACCCAAAAAAGCCCAGAATAAAAGCAGAGCACAAGCCCTGGCTGAGCAGGGGGTTTTAATGCATTCAGATATTTACATATTTCTTTCTTGGGGCTGTATTTCCCCCACGCTATTTTTGCTGTCTCTCTCATCAGCAGAAACGCCTCACTGCAGAAAAATGGCCAAGATCTCTGCTCTGTTTCCACTCAGACCCCTCAAATCTCACGCTTGGCTGGACTAGTAACACACCCAGGGTGGCCACAGCACCATCCCAAGTCCTTGGATGTCAATGGAGCAGGGGTTGCCCTGAATAAAGTCAGCAAAGTCACCAGCCGGGAAGCAAAAGGGGAAGGGGACAGGCGAGGAGGAAGGAAGAGGGCAGAAGAAAAGTGATGTGGTTTGTGTGATAATATTGTAATTTGGAGCTTTCAAAGTGCATCAGCATTTTATACAGTAGCAAAACGGTAAATCTTTAAAAAAAAAAAAAAGCCTTCCACTCAAGCTACTCATGTCTCTGAAAATCTGGTTTTAACTCTGAGATAGGTCCAAAAGTCTTGTGAAGACCTTGTTCAAGAGATCGAGGTCAAAAAAAGATGATTGAGTTTAACTCCCTGAACACCAGGGTCCTGGAGAGACCAGGGAAACCTTCCACGAGCTATTCCAAAGTCCTACAGAGGGAAGGAGCACCTTGCTGTCACAGCACTGAAACAGGACATGCCCTGAAAGCTGGTTGTTGTTAATCCTTTCAGGTTTAAATTTCCTTACAGCCCAGGACTGGTTTTGCTGGGCTGTGGAAGAGTTCTCCTGGGGAAATATGGTGGGGAAGGCAGCGATTTACAGGGAAGTGACCATCACCTACAGAGACTGATGTTTCTGCACACCGGGGGGAGGTTTGAAAAGGGAGAAGGAAGGGGAGAACCCGCCCCACAACTGTATTTAACCCAACCTGTTCCTGATGCCAGGAATTCCAAAGAGTGGCCCTCATATTGATGTGTGGCCCCATCCAGGCCAGCATCAACTCAAACATGTACAAAACATCCTCACAGCTTCTCTATTTTCTGCAGCAGCTGCACCTTTGCAGTCGAGACTTTTATTTGAGTCATTTTTTATCTTTTTTTTTATCAGATTTTTATCGACTGTTTTACCCCTCAGCTGAATCCATCCCATGGTACTTCAATCACAGCCAAACTTTTTCAGCCCCCCCCTCCTTTGCCCACAGCTCAGCCAGGGCTCCTTGAAGGAGAAAGAACAAAACTGTGGGTGGGTTCTTTTTTAAAAAATTATCCCTCCAAAAACCCCAACGACAGAGAATCTTCACCACTGTGGCTTGTGGTCTATCACCTGCTTCAAACCCAGAGATGCCTCCTGCTGAAATCCGAGAAACCTGAAACCCACACCTATTTCAGCCTCAGTGGGAGAGCACCAGAACTAGCCAAAACCTAACGAAACCAGTCCAAAATTGGGTTGGCTGAGCGACCTATCGAGCTCACTCTCACTTACTGCCCTCAGGCAAAGGCAGACAGACGTGCTGGTGACGCAGCACGGGGACAAAAATCTCATTTTGGGCTCATTTTTGGAGGCAGCGGAGCAGTGACACCTCTGCAAGCAGGAGAGGAACCTGCTATGGGCACCTTGAGAACTGTTTGGTTGGGTTGAGAGCCAAGCACAGGGAATATGGAAAGCTTTGAGAGATGGGTAAAGGAGAAAGGCTCACAGCAAGAACAAGACAAACTGGGGATCATTTTGGGAACTCTGAGTGGCCATTCCTGCCTCCCCAATTCCACCCAGGACCTCTGTGGAGCAGCTTTGTGCTGGAGGCAAAGCCACCCAGCAGCACGAGCAGTCACCCAGCCCCGGGGCAGTTTTTGGGACAGCCCAGCCACCCCAGAGATGCAAATGGCACAGGAGAAAACCCCCAGACTGCTGTGCCAACGCGCACCAAAAAGCACCATGGAGAACCCCCCGGCACCCCCAGCCCTGCCGGGCTCTCTGGCTGCTCCGACCCGAGGCAACCCGCAACGCCGAGCCCAGGAGCACCTTGTCCCTCCAGGGGTGAGGTGGGGCAGGAATGAGACCCGAGGGCTTTCCCAGAAAGTGCCCCCGAGCCCGTGGGCCCCGGCTCCCTCCCCACACATTTGCATGTGGGCACAGGAACCGGTCTAGACGCCGCAGGTGCCGCGGAGTGCGCGGGCGCCGTTGGGGATTTGCATCGTGGGGACGGGGACTGATGGATGGCTCAACCCTTTGCCGTGGCAGCGATGGGATGGTGAGGGACACAGAGCTGGGCTGGGCCAGGATCCTGGGAGCCAAGGGACAGCACGTGGGGGCACTGTGAGCCAGCTGGGCCTGTCACATGGCCTTGCTGCTCTCAGGGTCACCTCAGCCCGGTGTTCTCCGCATCACCTCCAGGTCTCTGGATTTTGCCACTTCCTTCTCAGGGTAGTCAAGAAGCAATCCAGGTCTATTCAAGGGCTGGACATGCTCCTGGAAACTCCTCCAGCTACACCTTGCTTCACAAGGTGGGAAGTCCCCACCAAACCCAGAGGCAGCCACCCCCAAGGACCCCCAGCTCCTTCCCCTGGAATACAAAGAGGATGCAGCAAGCCCGTGGCTGGAAACAGGAATTAGACCCTGGCACTGCCAAGATGCAGGAGGAGTCATGCAAGCTTTCACAGGTGGACCTCTCTGAGCATGACAAGGACAACAGAGATGCCACAGGTGCCACAAATACAACAGAGGTGGCCTGCAGGTTCATTTCCCCTCCATACTCCAGAGGGAGCAGCCTCCTGTGGCCACACTCTGATTTCCGTAGCTGAATTTTATCCTATTTGGGCAACCTATTTAGGCAAACACTTGCCAAAAGTCCCAGCACCAATCTCCCAACAGTGTTATGGCAGAGTCTCCTCTCCTCCTCCTTGGAGTCTGACATCTTGATAAATGCAGCCACGAGTTTGGTTGAACATTTTCTACTTTTCCAATTATTAGTGGCTTCCATTTTAGTTGAGCCTGTAATTAAGCTGTCTCCACATTACTTGCCTTGCAGAATAACCCAGAGTCCTCAGTTTAATCAACATCCACTTAATGCTTCCAGGCCTTTCCTTATCCTCTCTTTGCCAGGTATCTCCCCACTTGTTTTTCCCTTGGGCAAGATGCTTTCCCCACATTCCACCCACAAGCCACCATAGGAGTAGCTGCATTAAAAAACCAAACCCAAGCCAAGGGCAACTGTTCTCCAGCAGTGGGTAGAAGTGCACATGGTAAGGAGGGGAAATCCAGGTCTTCACTGAGAAGGAAGCTGCAATCCAAATGTCTTTTGGGGAAATGAGCAGCCCTCCCACCCCCTGGAAAGCCCCTTCTCAAGCTTTTCTCTTGAACACACCACCCCTTGAGTCAGCACTTTGGGCCCAGAGATGCTCTCAAAGGAGACAGAGAAACTCAAGCCCAGCTTCTGCAAAGGACATCAGTCTCAGCAGGAATTGATACTGAAAGGAGGTGCCTTGGGGTAAATTGATCCAGTTCAGGTTTGGGGGCGGTGAAAGGAAGGGAGGACGAGCACACACATCGTGTGAGGCTGAGAGGTCAGCAAGCTCTGGCCTGCAGGGTGGAAATGGGGAGGGAGATGAAAGGGCAGCACTCAGGGAGAGAAGAAAGGCTTTGGGAGACCTGTGAAAGTGAAACCAAGAAGCACAAAGCCCTAAAACCCATGAAATGTGCTTTGATCTTTCCTCAGCTTTTATCTCGCCTGTCGCTTTATGACGCACACCCTGAACACTAATAAGGCCTAAATTAGAGTCAAATCTGTTGCAGGGCACAGCCTTGGGGTGGGTCAACAATGTCCCTGAAGCTGTTTGGGCATCTCCCCTCCAGCCTCCAAGCAGAGACCAGAGCATCCCCTGGCTTGAGGTTTCGTTGTGTGAGAAGGGTCTTCCAACCCCGAAGCTTCTCACCCCACGGGAATGGGAAACGAGGGAAAAACAGTTCTTTAAGCTAACAGACTGATTTTTTTCAGGGTTATGCATCGAGGAAGTTGATCCAGCGAGTGCAGACCAGAGCGGGGACCACCAGGGAGCAGCAGACACCCGTGTTGCTGCCAAGGAAAGACAGAGTGGGAAGAGAGACTGCCAGACTGCCCTGGATCTGCCCAAGTGTCCAAAGGATCACAGATCAAGGTGAGTGACTGCACAGAAAACAGGTTAAGTCTTGGCAGGTGTTCCACGTGCCTGCTCTCATCACGGAGATGGTTTTTTTCCCTGAAAAGGCAGCTCCCAGGAGTATTTCTCAGCCACCAGCTTCAAGGGTTTTTCCCAGTTTGTCATTTTTGCTCATGACTGCGGTGCCAGAGTGCACAGAGAGTGGGGTGCCCAAGGAACAGGCCTGGAGATGAGATGCAGCCAAACAGGACCATGAGAGCCGGTGTTGGGCTGGGAATGAACAGAGGAAACTGGGCAAGGACAGAGGAGGCAGGAGATGAGATGAAAGGAGGGCTTCCATCTCTCCCAAAACACACAAGCTGGTGCTCTTTGCTCAATTCCCAGGCAAGAGCAGCAGCAGCAGAACTGGCTTGTCTTGCTGTTCCGCAGCAAAGCAGAGTCTGGGGGAGGTTTTTGGGTGGGGAGAGGCACAGAGGCATCCTGGAAATCTAGAAATGCAGGTTGGACCCTGCAGCAAAGTAAAGGGACCTTCATCTGAGGGAGGACGGAGGAAGATGCTGCACAGATCACCCTGAAAGATGAGGAGGAGGAGGAGAGGGAGATGCCTACTTTGCCCTGCACATCCAGGCTCCAGGGGGACCGGATGAAGCCCACGTGACTCCTGTTTTTCCACGCCCAGAGATTGCCAAAGGCATGAAGGTGCAATGCCCTGGCTCTGTTCCCAGCCAGAAAGCTGGGAGGTTCAGGATCCTTAGGCTGAGACAGGAGCCTTGCTGTTGGAGCTGCACACCTGGAAACAGCTGGAAGCTGGTAGTGCCACAGGAAGCCAGCTGAGAAACACAAGGGCTGAGGGTTCCCACTGGGAGCAGCAGATGGAGAACTGGAGAGCCACTGCCTGCTTCCACCACTGTCCTGTTCCTGGGCAAGTCCTGGGAGGGCACACTCTTGGGATCTCTGTCTTGAGTCCCAAGGAGGAGCAATGGTGGGATCCAAGCTTGGGGAGCTTAAGGCAAACTTTGCTCCTCATTTCTGCTGGGTTTTTGCTTGTAAGGGAGTTTGAGTGCCACAGACATACTTCCTCCAAGGAAGCTTGTTTGGATGCCTGTTTGCTGAAAGGTAACACAGGGGCCAGCCTGGAGTGGCAGAATTCCAGAGAGGAAAGATGAAGGAGGGGAGGGACTGTGGAATGGGGCAACATTTTCCCCAGGGTTTGGGCAAACTGTTCCCCAGGAAGCCTCCAGCCCTGGGGATGGATATGACCCTCCTGCCTGACAGTTATGTCCAAGCCTGGCTTTTCCTGTCTGGTACAGCTGTTTATCACTCCAGCTGGAGGGGAGCCGTCCAGGGAAAGCCACCCCGTGGGACTGGAGGGCACTCAGCTGCTCCTGGAGAGCTCCTCCACAGCTTGGCAGGGAGGGTGGGGGAAATGCATTTCCACACCAAACATCTTGGAAAACTGGGATTTTTAACACTTGGGCAGTAACAGCCAACACAAACCAAGGCTTGGAGTCCACCCCACTGCTTCAATGCTCACCCAGCACTGGCAGGGACAGCAGGGGACCCTCCCTGGTTCAGCTGTGACACCAAAGGAAAGGATGTTTATCTGCCCCAAACTCACAGGGGTGGGACTGAGAGACCAACAGCAACACAGGAATGGGATTCACAGCACAGCAGCACCAAGCCCTGCCTCACCCACAGCGTGTCCTGTGCTGTGGGAGCAGCCTGGGGAAGTGTTCAAAGGTCACAGTGCTAAATGCCACCCAAGGACTGCTGCTACTCAGCTGTGTCAGCCCCCAGGATTGTACCTGCCCTGCCCCACCCTGCAGGGGTCTCTGAGGCTGGGCAGGTGGGCACACAGCCCCTGCCCCACCCAGCAGGGATATCTGAGGCTGTGCAGGTGGGCACACAGCCCCTGACCCAGCTCTGGGGTGATGCAGTCCTGTCCCAAGTCCAGTCACAGCTCTGTGTCACCTCCCATCCTCTCACAGGTAATGCCACAGCTATTTGCCCTACCCAGCTGACACTTCCTCAGTTTCTGAGCTGTTTTCTGCCTTGCTCGAGCTGGCAGGGTGTTTGCACAAGCAGCAGCACACTCACACCCTCCTTTCCCAGCCTCTCCTGAGTTAGTCACCCTTCTGCCCAAGCTCAGACCAGCCTGCAGGCAGGAGCCCACGGCCCACCACACCCACTGCAAAAACCTTCTGTGGAGGTGCACGTAACCACAGCCAGGTCCTGCATTTCAGGGTCACAACACAAGCCCAAACAGCCACCTGTACACACAATCACAGAATGGTTTGGTTTGGAAGGACCTTAAAGCCCATCCAGTCCCACCCCTGCCATGGGCAGGAGCACCTTCCGCTACCCCAGGTTGCTCCAAGCCCCGTCCAACCTGGCCTTGGGCACTGCCAGGGGTGAGGCAGCCACAACTTCAAGTTACAAGTACTTAAAATGGAAGTAAAAACACCATCCTAACCCCAAACCTGTGTTCTGTAGACAGTGTTTTCACTGAGGAAAAGGTAAATCCTGACTCTGCTCCTTCCTCCACTCATTCTCTCCTTAGTCCTCTACTTCCAACATGACAAGACTGGTCAGGCAAGAAAAGTCATACCCCTCTCCCCAGAAAGAACAATCCCGAAGAAACAAGACACAAGCAGCCCCAAAGGCTGTTGCAACAGGTTGCCCACAGGTTACCAGCTGCTCTCCCCACCTCAACTTCATCAGAGAAAACACTCCCTTAAGATCACCTTTTCCACCACTTAGAAAACTGCTGTTGGCACAGAACTCTCTGACAAATAACACATTTCAACTCAGCTGCTCCCAAGACAAGTTGCACTGACACCAGGCAAGAGAAAGGCTCCCCACTGTGCAACTCAGACTGCTGAAGGTGAGCAGAGGGGATATTTTTGTGAAATAAAAAGTTCCAGTTCAGTAGGAGGAACCAGCATAAACCACTAACAAAACAACTGGAAAAGCCACATGTACTTACACGGGGAGGTCTGACTGCTGGAGCAGCAACAAAGCAGCAGCTCTGCCACCTCTGAGCCAAACTGTGCTGCTTCCCAGGCTGAGAAACGTGGCCTCCTGCTCGGGTAGGGGACTCCCTACACCTGAGCTGAGGGAGGGAGTGCCCAGGTCCCTGTAAATATTCCCACCTGGGGAGGCTGAGGGCAGCCTGTTTTGGTGCCTTGCTCAGCTGCCTGGTGATGGGCAGCAGGGGGAGATGGGAAAAAGGCAAAACTTAATGACATTTCACCCTCTGAGTCCTTTCCCAAAGGCTTCTGTTATCCCCTGCCCATTGTTATCCTTGAGGCCTCTATCTGGGAAGCTGCTTTTGGCTCTTCTGCTTGAAAACCTGTCTGTTCCCTGGCAATCCCCCACTTCAAATGTCCCAGGGAAATCACCCAATCCCTGCTGCCTGCACAGGCACAGGAGCCCCCTGGCATCTCTGTCCTGCTGCTCTCCCCCCTCTTTGTAGCAAAGCTTTTTAGCACGTGCCAATCCCTCACGTCAGAGAGTGGCTTCACATTAAATTTGTGCCCAAGGAGCCAAAACATCCAGGATTAACAAGCTCTCCTCTCTGCTTTTGCTTCCACACTCCAGTGACCCACTTTACCCAGCCCTGGGGCTGCAGGGGCTCTGCAGCCACACTGCTCCCAGTTGCTGCTGTTTCCACACAGCCCCTGAGCCTGTTTATCATGACAAGGAGGGTGCACACTGCAAAAGGGGCAGTTTCTGACTGTTCCAGCTGCCTTAGAATCATAGAATCAGTTGGGCTGGAAAGGACCTCTGAGACCAACCCTTGGTCCAACTCCAGTCCCTTTACCAGATCATGGCACTCAGTGCCACGGCCAAGCTCAGGTTAAAACCCT
>JAOXXN010000471.1:1021519-1035962 GCA_026770055.1 Myrmophylax atrothorax | reverse complement strand
GGGAGAGCCGGAGGACAGCGCGGGGGTCGCGGCTGAGGGACGGGAGGGGAGAGCCGGGGGGCAGCGGCTGAGGGACGGGACGGGAGGGGAGGGCCGGGGGGACATGGCTGAGGGACAGGAAGGGAGGTGAGAGCCAGGGGATCGCGGCTGAGGGACGGGAGGGTGTGCGGGGCCCGCGCACCGCGTCGCTGTGCGGTCATAAACGCGCAAAATAGACGCGCGCGGAGCATCCTGCCAGCCTTGCTTTGTGTGTCCCTGCCCGGCCGGCCCCCATCTGTGACTTGCTGCTCGCAGGGATTTAGAATCACACAGTGTTAAGGGGTTGGAAAAGATCTTAAAGAGCTTCTAGTTCCAACCCCCCTGCCACAGGCCGGACACCTCCACTAGAACGGGTTGCTTCAAGCCCCGACCAGCCTGGCTTTGGACAGTGCCAGGGATGGGAGATCCACAACCTCCCTTGGACACCCTATTCCAGTGCCTCACCACGCTGACAGGAAAGGATTTCTTCCTAATATCTAACTTAAATTATCCCTCTTTTAATCTGTACCCATTACTTCTTGTCCTGTCACAACAGTACCTGATGAAGAGTCTCTCCCCGGCATCCCTGTAGGCCCCCTGGTTTTGTTCGGTTGCTTTCAGGTACTTTGTTTTCAGAAATCAAGTTTCCTTGAAGGAAGAGCAGCGTTGCATTCCATCAATCCATCTCCAAAGGGGTGTTCCACAAGTCCATCTCCAAAGGGGTGAACTGAAAGGAGCGAGGTTGCCGTGGGTTGTTTCCTGCCTGTGGTAAAAATAAACACTGGCAAAAAGAAAATACTCCTGAAAACTGAACACAACCCCCCTATTTCTATATCCTGCCCTTTTCACCCTGTGAAGGAGGGAAAAAGGAACAATCCCTCATGTTCCTGCTCTTAAAAGTAAGGGTGTTAAAAGGCAGACTGTTTCAAGCCTGAATTTAAAAATGCTTTTCAGCATCAGCCTTTGTCTGCTCCGAAACATTCTTTCCATGGTGTGCTGCAACAGCCTGTGCATGGCACAGCCTCCTTTTGAGACAGAAAGGTGAGATTTTTTTTTAATTAACTGTATTTAAATGGAGCGAGATGCACGTGGTCATGACACGCTCCGGAAAGGGGGGCATCTCCCCTTTGCCATGCACAGGTGGCAGCTGTGGCTGTGCCCCCCGACTCTGCCCCACTGCAGGTGCACATGGAGCCCCAGGTTAGCCAAGGTGAGGCTGGGGAGGAGTTTGCCTCCCAAAAAGCAAATCACGGCATCTTTTCCTTGTCTCGAGGGTTTGCTTTTGGATCCTGCAAATGAATCAGTTTTGTTTGTCAAGTAGCTCGGCTGCCTCTCCTCTGTGCCTACACAGACCTTGGCGTGGGGTGTGGGAAGCTGATCCTTTGGCTTCTCCCCAGCAGGAACTCAACTTTCACATGGTGTACATACACTTTTAATTACCCTTCACCCTGATGCAGAGCCTGTGTCTGGTTTGATGTGGCAGAACTGACCTCAGATGCTCCTGTTGCTGTGCCCATTCTGTACTCCCAAACCCTGTGCTTCATTTGCTCTGCCACCCTACTTAAAACTACTGATGTTAATTCCTTGCTGTGGTGGGACCCTCTGGAAAAATAATTCTCCTTGGGGGTGCCTGCTGGGGCCGGGCTTTGCCCCTATGCATGTCTGGGGTGTCTGGGTGGGACTGCAGCCCCTGCACACACAGTTATCAGTGTAGAGAGAGGGCAGGCTGAGCTCGAGGCTTTTCAGTGCCTTTGCTTGTGTCACTGCCTCAGGAGAAACGTTTTGGTGGACAGAGTGTTCAGAGCTTGTGAGAGCTTGGAGCATCTCCCCTGTCATTACAGTCTCCTACACTCTGCACTCTCACCTGCCTCTCAGAGTAGCTCCTGCACGGACAGAAATGACTCCTGGAGCAGCACCCGTGGGGTGGGAGGTGCCTTCCCTCGGGGCCTGGGGGAAGATGCTTCCCCTTGCACACCTGCAGCCCTTGGGTGGTTAGAGCAGAAATCAGCTCTGACCTCGAGCTGAACTGGACTTTGAGGAGCTCTCATCTTTGTGTTTTGACACAATGAGGCTCAGCACAGCTGTCCTGCTCATGGGAAGGATCCGTCTGAAGCGGGGGATGGAAGGGATAGGTAAACAACCTGCAGTTCATTTCACACAGAGAGAGTTTAAAAAGGCTGGGAAGGACCTGAGGGAAAGTAGACCCCATATTGTGACTGCCCAGTTAGAACCCTTCAGACTCCACTGCCCAAGCAGGGAGCAGGCAGTGAAGCAGACCTGGAGCTCCAGATGGAGTCAGATGTGGTACCTGAATTCCTGCAAAACGTGGGATGGATGTCCAAGCTAACCCACCCAGCAACCTGCCAGTCTGTGCCTTCTTGCCTTTGCTCCTGTGACTTGGTGGGTGCAGAGGGGGACACTGACCAAAGAACCACCACGACACTCCAATTAAACAGCAGGAAATCCAGGCTTGCCATCAAGGAGGTGGATTTCAAGGGGGATTCTGGTTCTGTGAGAATTGAGCAGAGCAATAGCTGTTTTCAAAGGCCAGAAAAGCCCAGTGAAGTCCTTGAGGTGGAAGGCAATGTCAGGTGTCTCCTGTCCAGCACAAAGCAGATATGGTCTGACGTTTTCCCTTCCTGTGTGTTTGCTAACTGCAAATAGTATCCACACTGATTTATTAACCATAACAGTGTTTGCACTTGCTATGCCATAAACTCATCCAAAAGCTCACTAGGAATGACATGTTGCTGCAGATACTGTCTGCTGCTCATTAGCCCAGACATCAAACAGTTTCTTTGTGAGGTTGATGGGAGGTGCAGGAAGAGCCCATCCATCTGCCAGAGGCTTTGGGGCCTTCTGGGTGGATTTCACTGTACACCTCAAGGTCCTGTTTCTTGGCTGGGGTAGCTCTTGACTACAGTGGTCTGTTGGACAAGACCTTGGCTCTTAAAAGCTTCAACCCTTCCTTTTTGAACAATTTTGCCTGTAAATCTTTGGTTTAAGCCCTCCTAGGTGCAGCCTTGCTGTAACAACACCCTGACCACGGGAGCCACTGAGCCTCCCCCATGTGTGAGAGCCCTGCCCGTGTCTGTGTGTGCAGGGGCAGAGTGGGAGTCCCACAGAGCAGCAGGGACACCCCCCACCATCACACCCTGCTCCCTTCCCCTTCCTCTGCCCCTGCCTCCCACAGGGCCCTTCCCTGTCTGTGTCAAGGCTGTTACATCTGTGCTCCCAAGGCAGGAGAGGTAAACACACAGGGTACAGCCAGCACTGTGCCATCCTATTGTACAGACAATTGGAATTATATCCTTCTCTGTATTGTCTCAACAAGAGACTAATTAGTCAGCAAGCTTGAGCTCCTGGAGGATAATTAAGCTTTATAACTGTGGGTTCTCTTTGGTTGCTGAGGAAGAGGAGACAGTACCCTCAGAGCCCAAGAATGCTGCTCTGCAGCTCGAGTGCTGTACCTCATAATTGATCTATTGTTTCAACAGCAGATAATTCCTCCTTTCCTCATAATTATCTCTTTTTACTGCCTCACATTGTATCCCAATATTAGCTGTAATCACTGATAATTTACCCCAAAGCCAGTCAGAAGCTGCAAAGCAAAACACTGGCCTCGGTGAACACTTGGGCTTTCAGACAAAATTCCCCTTTGTTGTTGTCAGGAGGAATCAAGCCATTGTAGGCAGACATTTTTTGGAAGCGGGTGTTGAACTGGGTATAAACTGGTTTGGTTTTATTGCTGCTCAGTGCTGTTAATGAGTGACTGCTGCTGAAAGGCAGAGCGAGCTGCTGCCGAGTCCTGTCTCTGTGTTTCTGCCCACAGAGGCATTGTGTTTATTTGCTTTCAGGGGATTACATTACTCAAAAGGTGGTGCACGGTGCTTTCAGTTCTGAATGCCTGTTGGCCCTTGCCTGTAGAGAGTTGGCTTTCATGAGCATGAAAGCCTCTGGCCCTATTTTATGAAATTACTGCTCACTCCCATGCTTGGTGAGCTTTCTTTTCCTCGGAGTGACTTCCTTCAAGGTAGTGTTGATTTATACCAGGTTATATTGGCAGTGGGAGATGTGAATCATGCCCTGCATGTGTTGCTTTTAGGAGACTAGCAGTGAGACATTACATAATGCCAGCTTTGGTTTGCCCCTTTTTTTCTCCTTTTAAAGCCTTCCTGCTCTGCCTGAAGAACAGCTGAGCTGCTCTGGGTTTCCATATCACCCCAAGCCCTGTGTTCCTCAGCCCCGTCACTCCTGTGGGGCTCCCTGCCTGCCATCCCTACAACTGCCAGTCTTCCTGCTGGCAGAGACACCTGGCTTGGCAGGGTGGATCCATCCCTCCCAAGCAGGATCCTGTGCTTGGGGAGCCTACAACCCTTTCACCAAGAGCAGTTCTGCAGCCAGCTCATGGCCTGTACTGCAGAGAACATCACCTAAGAAACCTCTGTCTGCCACCCCTGCATCTCCACAGTCCCTCGAATCACCGCTGCGCTCACATACCTTCTTCCTAGAGGTCTGTCCTGGTTTTGGGGCAGATAGCCCATACTTGGTTGCTTAAAAGCACAGCTAGCTCCTCTTTAACAGGAGTGGTGAGCCTATTTGGTAGTTAAAAGCTTTTAGGTGGGGCAGGAACCTTGCTTTTAATGCCAGAGCCGCCTCCCTCCCCGCTGTCCCTTCCCCAGTTGCTTACACTCACCTTGCTGGTGGAGGGGGACGCTGCCTGCTCCTGGTGCAGAGGGGGCTGAGGCCCTCCAGCCTGCTGAGCCCCAGACTGGTTCCTGTCCATCTCGCATGAAGCTCCTCTGATGCGGTTGTGCAGCCTGCCCACTTCTCCTAAAGCTGCCTCTCTTGGCACCACAGCTCCTGCAAGACAACCAACCTTCTGCAGGAGAGAGGCCAAACCTCTCCCCTGGCAGGGGCAGCTCCTCCAGCACCTGCCCCACACTGTGCCACACCAGACCCGAGACTGGTCATACTGGAACAAACCTACCTGCATCCCCCCTTGTGGCAACCTCCTTCCTGTACCAGGAGTGCCTCGAGTTGCCTCTTATATAGACCTTGCCCAGGCACTGCTAAAGTGGGTGCTTGACCCTCCCTCATTGGGGGCAGCTGGGGATGCTCATTGGAAGCTGCTACAGGTGCCTCAGGCCCAGGGCCTGGTGGTTCTTCCAAAGCAGCACCCCCAGATTTTCAGAAGGTTCCCAGGTGTTCCCCGGTAATCTTGGGTGTTGTCCCCAAAGTATCCAGAGGGTTCCAAGGCAGAAGCCAAAGCTGCCACACAGACCTTGGTTGGTCCCCTCTGGGAGCTGCACTCATTTCCTTGCCTGTGGTGTACAGAGAGTTTGGTACAGGGCTCAGCTGGGGCTGTCTTGGATTTATTTAGGTTGGAAAAGGCGTAAAAATAATGGGCATCATTTCAGCCCATGGTTGGTTGTATTTGCTTTCTTCCTCTCTGGTGTTCCAGTTCTGGGCACGGAGGTGGCACCATCTTTATGGCACGTGGCCATGGATTGTCCCCGCCCTTGTGGTGATGCCCCGTGCCCGCAGTCAAGGCTCCCGTTCCCGACCTGGCAGCACAGCTCTTCCCAAGCCTTGGGTCTGCTGCCCAGCAATAGCAGGGCCCTTTCCTCCCCAAACTCAATTTCTAATAAACATTGGGACGAGTTTCCGTCTTCCTTTGACTTTTAGGTTCAACTAAACCCAAGTCTCGCAGCAGGACTCATTAGAATACGTGGAGATTCGTCTCCTCTTTGCATCAGACACAGCTGGGGCTGCTCTCCCAGGGCTGCATTCCGAGTTCAGCTTTTACCCTCAGTGTGCTGGGTATGTTGCCCCATGGGAAGGGAGCTGTGATTAAACAGCTTGTTTGCATGGCTCAGGAGCTGTGGCACTGAATATTTAAGCCATTACTGACCAAAGGCCTTTCTGGGCAAAGGCTGCCTGAATGGACTCGTCCTGGCACTCTGCAATGCAAACCTCTTCCTCGGCCCCTGGCGTTTCCAAACAGCCGTTAGAGCAGGGAGCGCGGCGGGCAGGGGGCTGGCATGGTGCCCGTGATGCCAGGAGGGAAGAATGGTCACATTGTCTCAAAGTTCAGTCAGGAGTTCATCCTCTACCTTGTTTTTTAACAGTCCCTACTTTGGAAAATACCATTTAAGCTTCCCTTAAACAGCAAACCCCTGGTGTCAGTCACGGGGCTGGGGGAATGCAGTAAAGCAAAGACTTCTTAGAACTAGTCCAGTTTATGGTGCAGCCCTTTCCAGAGGGCTCCTGTTCTCCTTCCCAGCTGCTAAATGGACCCTGGGATTTCTGTTTAAAAACAGACTTAAATCTCCTCCCTTCCCTCCCTTCAAAACATCGCTCTGCCTTTTTGCTGCTGCCGACCCGTGGTTTTAGCCGGCAGGTTCCTTTAAGATGTTTGGAAAAATCCATCCCTTTGGAAAACCAGCACTAAAATGAGGTCAGCTTTATTTGCACTCCCAGGAAAAATCTGGTTGGAGGAAGAGAAGTGGCGAGTGTGTGATGTGCGTGAGCGCTGCTGCCAGAATATCTCACAGACTTGCCTTTGTGGCAGGTTGTGGGAGTGAGTGAGCTGGGGGTGAGTCACACAGCCAAGTGGCAAGGGCCCTCTCCATCTCCCAGCCCCCGTGGAATTGCCTCTTTTGGAATTCAGGCTTCCACACAGCTCAGACAGGCTGCTGGCTAAAGGTGCAGTATCACCTGGGGACCTGTGGCATGTTTACATTGGGTATTAATCTGTTTCTTATGGGGAAAATCTGGATTTTACTCTGACCAGAAGTCAGTTGTTCCTTCAAATACCCCAAACACCTTTTTCCCCAGTCATTTAGCTTGAAAAATCATGTACTGTCTCACAGCACTGTCGGGGATTTGCACTGGTTGGTTGCACCAGGATTTGTTTTGTACAGCCCAAACTGGGTGATTTACAAACCCCTCTGGGTGTCTGCCTGTCCCTGCCACACCAGGCTGTGCTTTGGCAGGCTGGAGAGGCAGGGAGCGAGGCATTCCCGGGAAATTCTGCTCCCTACACCACAGAAACACTGTCCTCTCCCAGCTGTGATGGGCAGGTACATCAGCAGCACCTGAGGCACTTCCCTGTGCCCGGTGTAGAGTTCCAGATGCTTCCCTGGCGTGGGGAGGAAAGAGTTAAGCTGAGAGAAAGCCCCGGTACTAAAATTAACATCTATCCCAGCCCCCCGCCCACAGCTTTGAAATTTCTAATCACAACTTGCAGTCAGAGGATTTCTTCCAGCAGCAGGTTGGGATGCTTTGAAATCACAGATGGCTGGCTGGAGCTGCAAGGAATTCAGTCTCCTCCCCTCTTCCTTCTGCTTTGCCTTCCCCCCAGAAGAAAAATCTGTTTGCAGGTCATCTGCTGAGGTTTCATTATTGCAGACTGGGCTGCTGAAAATACTCACAAGGTCTGCAGGAACTGGTGCTGGAATTGCCCCTCGTGTTCAGAATCCCCCCCTGGGTCGAGGTGCACAACAGAGACAGTGGGGTTTGGGCTGGCTCTAGTCCTGGAAATCTTGTTCAGTTGTTTGAGAAACGAGCTGTATGAAAAAAGCATGCAAAGGAAAACAGCCCAAAGCAAACAAAAGACAACCCACGACCAAAACCAGAGAGGTTTTTGTTACTGCCCTGGATGTATCGGCAGAGTTGAGTTGCAGCTGGAGACAGAAACGTCAGGATAGGAGCTTGTTCTGCCAGTAGATAATACATTCCTGTAAAGGCATCTTTTGTCTGCAGGAGCCACTTTTTATTGGCAGTGCAAGTGATTACAGAGCCTGAAAATCAAAAAAGATCTCCTGTTTTGCATCCTACAGAAATGCATCCCCCCAAACCATAGAGTGTTTCTGTCCAGGGAGCCATCTGCCCCAATTCCTGCAGAAACTGCTGGGGAAACCACAGCCTGCAGCACTTCACAGCCTAAAATTTCTCCAGGGAAAGTGAAAAGGGTTTCTTTTCTTTGAGTCAAGTTAGCCATAAACTTGGACAAGGAGGGATCTTTATGGGATGGGTTACATTTTCTGGACCAGGTCGGGGTGTTTTTAATGGACAAACAGGTGGCTTTTAATGCCTCTCACAAGTGAAAACCTCATATCAAAGTTTTGACTCTCTAATTGCAGTGCAAGACCCGACCTGCAGCTTGTGTGACCTCACAGGAGATGTCACAGCCAGTGCCTTGGCTCGGCTCACTTCTCCTTTGTTGACTCCCAGACTGTTCTTTAAGAAGTTTCAGCATAGCAAACTGACCTTCCAGTGAAGATTAAGAAACCGTAGGAACTGTTTAAAAACTCCCAAGTGACCACAGGGAAAAACCAAACCCAAACAAGAAGCCTCCACCCTGTAACTGAAGTTTAATATTCAATCAGGGAAACAGAATCAGAAGGCTGGGGTGAGTTAGGTCATGGTGAGTGCCCCAGCTTGGGCACCTCCTCCAGCCATGGGTGCCTGAAAAACAGGGCAAGGTTTTAGCTGGAGCAAGTGTTTGCTGGCAGGGCAGGCTCAGCCCTGCTGCTGTTCTCTCAGAGGTGCTGCTGGTGTTGCTTTCTGCACTCCTCGGGTTTTATCCTGACCTGAGCAGAGGGGAGAATCCTGTCCCTCAGTGCTGCTCACACAGCTTCCCTGGGCTGGCTTTTGGGGAGCTGGCTGTCCCGCCGTGCCTCAGCCTCTGGGAGCCCGCCCTGCCGTGGCTGCCCTGTGTTTTGGGAACTCTGCATCCCTGTGCTGGCATTTTTTCCAGCTGGCATGCCTTTATCTGATGGAGAGCTCTGTAAATGTCGCTGCAAAGCTGGTTCAGCCTGGGGTGCTTGGCCGGGTGCCTGGCCCTGCTCTCCGTGCTGGAATAGTCTCCGTGCCGCTGTTGCTCCAAGGGAGACTTCCAAGCGCGTCATTCCACTTCTTTTTTCCCCTTATAAAGGTTACAAGGCCTCGGCCCTCAATTGAATTACGTCCCTAGTTTGGAGAGGGAAGGTTATTTTCCCCTCTGTTTGCCCCTTGGCAACTCCAGAGGAGCCGCTCACTGCAAAGGCCCCTTGCAGGGCCGATGGTGTGTCAGGTGAGCCGCCCGGGTAGCACAGGGACACTCGGAGGGGATCAGTGGGACTGAAAGTTCTTTTCTGGGCTCAGAGGGAACATTTGCCAGTCACAGCAGAAAAAAACAGTGCCTGAGGGTGCTCTCTGTGCTCTGAAGTTTTTCCTCATTTTTCCCCAGCCGTGGCTAATTACTCTCTTCCCTGCACAACCAAGGAAGGACCATCAATATTTCATACAGGAGACATGGCTGGGCTGAATAGAGCTGCTGCTTTTTCCCTACTGAGCATGCAGCCAGGGGCTCCTGGGCTCTGCTCTGCTCCCAGCGTTGGCCTCTCGCTGCCCTGGCTGAGCTGGGGCTCTGCTCCTAACCCAGTCCTTGGCCGAGCCGGGGCTCTGCTCCCAACCCGGCCTTGGTTGAGCTGGGGCTCTGCTCCCAACCCGGTCCTTGGCCGAGCCGGGGCTCTGCTCCCAACCCGGTCCTTGGTTGAGCCGGGGCTCTGCTCCCAACCCGGTCCCAACCTCCCTGCCTGTCTCCAGCCACGTTTCACCTGATGCAGCTCTCACATCTTCTCCAGGTGTGGCCTGAGAGGCTGCAGCTGCTCCCGTGGTGGATGTGACCCAGGTAGCATTACCTGTGACACAGCAGCTGGCAGCCTGCTCAGTTAGTGATCAATAAACCACTCGCCCACCCTTGTTCTGCTCTGCACAGGCCTGGAGAAACCCCTTCTCAGGGCTCTTGACTTGCAGGGTGGGGAGGGGTCTCACAGCTCAGCCCCTCTCTGCTGAAGGGAACAGAGTATTTCACCTATTCCTTGCAGTTTGAACTGCTCTGGGATCTGGCCTGTGGAGATCTGGGCTTTGGGAACCTGCCCAGCCCACAGGGAAACCTGTGGTGCCTGGTGGGAAGATAATGAGATGTTAATGAGACCCCCCGAGGGAAGGAGCTGGAGGGAGGTTGTGGATGTACATCCCCCCTGTTTCCCCTTCAGCCCCACTTACAGTGAGTGTCCCTGGGATCAGCCCCAGGTTTAGAAAAGAAGTGCCAGAATGACTAAATGCATGTAAATAATGTGTGGTCAGAGGTTCTGGAGTTTCACTTCCCAGTCCGAGTCTCCCTCTGGGCGAGGGAGGAACTTTTAGCAGGGATTTTTCAGCCCACACAGGCCCTTTGGGGGCTGGTGGGAAGTGACTGTGAGACACTGCACAGCTCTTGGAGCCCCGTTCAGGAACCCTGCATTTCCCTCTAGCTGGAGAACCTTGGGGCATTCCACTGATACCTGGAGAGCTCGTGTAGGGGTATGCCAGGCCAGTACAGCCTCTGCCTGGTTCATGGAGAAGCATTTGTTTTATAAAAATTAATATAAAAGGAGTTCCTGTTCAGGACTGAGGGCTGTGACATTTATTTGCCACTTGAAACCCGATGGGCTCTGAGTGGGACTGGAGTGTGGTTTCACAGCTGGTGCAGGGCGTGTGAATAAAGAACAGTAGTTGTTCTTTATCAGTCTTTAAGGTTTCCCTTAGCCCTGGGAAAGCACCTTAAATCTTCACTTGTTCAGAGCTGCTGGTGGTGTTATTTATAGTATCAGGTTGTTTTCCCTGTGGATTTTGTTTATTTTCTCAGAGTCAGCACCTTGCCTTATTTCCTGTAAATGCAGCTTGAACTGCTGGGCCCTCAGAGGAGCCTTGATGGAAGTGCCTGGTTAGCATTTGGCCAGTGTCCACCTGCTGAGGAGTGGGCAAGAGCTCCTGCAAGGAGCTGAAAGTTTCAATAACTTTCCCATGGATTTACCCTTCAGAGCTGAATTGTTTTGCTTAACAGATATAACACTGCCAAGAAATTTGTGGGCAGAGTCGTGGTAGGCAGTCTGAATCTGAGTAACCTTTTCCACCACATCATCTTCTCCATTTGAGAGCAGGTGGTGGAATCTGTTGTCTTGAAAGGAAAAAATAAAAATCTTGCCTCTGCCTTGTTTTCCATTTCTAATGTCCAAGTTTCTTGGCACACTTTTACTGCTGAGTGGGGCTGCAGTAGGGCCAGGGGAACCCCTGTTTTCTGTTCTGTGTGTAGCCAAGTGTTTTGCTTTAAATCACACCTTTTTGTCACTGCTTCTCTTTCTGAGGACTGTAGGCCTTGCACCAAGTGCCTCCATCACTGTCTCCATCCCTTCCCTGGCTCATTGTCACTTTGTGCTCTGCCACTGGCCTTGCTGACCTTTCCCCCTCTCAGACCAGTTTTCTGTCCAAGATCAGAGCTGAGCCTGCAGTTTGTGGCCCTCCTGTCCTCTCAGAGTGGTTGGCCCCAGAGGAGCCTCACACCTCCCTGGTGCTTCAGTGTTGCACCTGAACCACGTCCTGCTGAAATCCCCCCCGGTACTGGCCGTGCAGCTCCTCCCTGTCTCACGTGTTGCCATCAGCCTCTCCCACCTCTCCGTGCTGAGGTGGGACAGCTCTTGCAGCAAACCTCAGTGTGGCAGGAATCTCCAGCCCGTGGAGGAGCTGGAGACCTGTGGGTCCAAATCTGAGCCGACTGGGTTGGGTTTCCCTGGGCAGGTTTGCCGGGACCGCTCCCTGTGTGTCCCAGCCGAGCCTGTTCGTTTCCTGCAGCTTTATCCCGCTTTGTGCTGCCTTTGGCTCAGCGTCTCACCAGCCTGTCTTTGGTTTTGCAGGTAGCTGTATCCAGCTGGGTGGCAGGTGGATCCAAGGGTTACCATGAAGTTTTCAGGACCCCTGGAGAGCCAGAGGTTGTCTCTCCTTCTGGAGACGGCAATCTCTAGGGAGGCTCAGATGTGGAAAGCACATGTGCCGAAAATTCAGCCCAATCAGGTAACGTCTCTTCTTCCCATCCCTGCTCTCAGCAAAGGCAGGAGACTGTCCTGGGGGTGTTGGTGTGGGAACAGCTGCAGGTCTTCCTTGGCCTCTGGAGGGAACGGTTCTTCCTCCTCTGAGGGGCACAGCACACAGTGGTACATCTCTGCTTGTGAAAGCACATGCATACATTGTCTTCATTAAATTAATTTTACCAAGTGTGTGGATTATTAGTGCCCATTTCTACTGGGCACCAACTCTGCAACAGTTCTTCAAAGCAGCTTCATTTCTTGGACTAATTCATTAATGACAGTGTTAATCTGACTTGGGAAAGGCCGTGCCTGCTGCAGGAAGGGCCCCTCTGGCTCCAGCAGGACTATTTATGGAGCAGGGGGCAGGCTCGTGTCAGGGGAACCAGAGCCACGCGCTGGCCTGTTCCAGTGAGGAATGTTCTGGTAGGACTGGAGGAAAATTGGGAGTGGAAGGCACCACAGGGGCCCCACAGTGCAGCCCCCTGCTCGTTGTGTGCAGCAGGGAGGTTGGGTTGGAGCAGGCTGCCCACAGCCTCACCCGGCCCAGCTGGGCTTGCGCTGCCCTGGCAGGAGCTGTCTGGCTCACCTGTGCACTCAGAAACACCTGTGCACTCCACAGAGTGCTGTTCCAAACAAACTGGGAAATATGGGGATGGTTGTCACGGAGTTTCTGCTCCTTTGCTGCTGGGTTGGGCTGAAATAACCACACCAAGGACTCGCATCCCGTCGCACTGTTGTTGCACCACATGAAACGCTCACACAGGTGGGTCAGCTGGTGTCAGAGCTAATCCCTGTGCTGTTTGTTTTTGCTGTCTGGCAGACAAGAAATGGCTGCTGATGAGTGGGATCAAATTCATTTTTAAGGGCCTCAGTGTTGGTTTTGTTAATCCCCACTGTGGTTTCCAGATGAGTGACACTGTTGTCAGAGCAGTGGAGTGTATTGTAGCTGTGGCTGTCTTGGGGCACACACAGTTTAAGACTCTGGCTGATGGTAGACCAGCCTGTCACTCCCTCTGGCAGTGTTCCTGGGGAGATCATACTGTAGGGAGATAAGGTTACAGGATAACAAGATGGGTTAGGGACTCGCAGGGTGTAACCACACCAGATTCGTGGGGCAAGATTTCACGGGACAAGGCACTTGCATTCTTGCCTTGGTGAGGTTGGCTCAGAAACCAGCACCTGCCTCAGGCAGACATCCCAGCAGTCCCTCCTCTCTGCTTGTCCTGAGGGTTTCTGCTCCGGGAACGGCCAAAAATTCTGCTCCTGGAATCGCCCCCAAAACTCCGTTGTCTTGATGTCACCTTTTCCTTGGTATGTTCCTGGCTGTCAGTTCCGCCCCTGGCGCTGTCAGTGCTGTGCTGCTCAGTGTTCTCTGGCAATAAGGAACCCCCAAACTGGGGCGAGAGCTCCGTGCCTGTGAGGGGTGGGAAGGTCAGATGGAGAGGGAGCACAAACACAGCTGCTGCTCCGGGGAAATGGGACCTGGGAGGCCACGGGGCAGCTCAGGCTGTAATCACAGATTGCTCTCTGTTCCTGCAGTTCACACACCCAACTCTTCCAACTATCCCGTGTTCCCCCAGTGTTCCTTTTGGCTGGGGTGCTCAGTGTGAAGTGTCTGATTTTCTGCAGACTATGGGAGAAGGTCAGATTCCCCACCACCCACTGCCTCCTGCAAACAGCTGCAGCAGCCGAAAACAGGCAGTGGGGACACGTGCATCCCCCTGTGGCTCAGGCCTGGCTGCCTGGCATGTGGGACTGTCCCTTCCTGTGCCAGGGGTGACTGCACAGAGGTGTGAGGAGCTCCCCTGCTCTGCCAGGGACAGGACAGGAGTGTCTGCACAAACCTCAGCCGTCTGACTGGAGGACACACTTGCGGGTGTTTTGCAGAAGTAAACTTTCAGTTTTGCCTCTTCAGGAGACATTTTTGGCTCTGATGTTTAAAGCTGGAACAAGTGCAGGTTCTAAATATGTGCCAGTTGAGGTCTTTGAAAGGAAGAAGCAAACCTGTAGTTACAGAAACAGGAAGACTTTCCATTTTTAGGGCAGGGTGCAGAGTCTGTTGGGGACTTTGTTCCTCATCATTTAATGTATGTGATTTTTGTGTTCCTTTGGTACTTTTTGTCTGAAAATTCCCATTCCCTCCTTTAAGTGCAGGCAGGTGCTCTGGGTACATGCAACATACCAAAACCAGATCTCACAAGGGCTTTTCAGCCTGAAAAAACAGATGGGCTGAGCCTGGAACCTCCTCCTGCTTCTGAATGGATTTTGTCTTTTTCTTCTTTTTCTCCCTTCTGGTTTCCCCCCCTTTTGGGTTATAAGGAGATGCAGGTGACATTCAGAAGTTTTAAAGGGTTTAAGACTTGAGAAATCGAGCTGTAAAGGCTGGTCAGAGTTGATTGTTGCATGTTACCCAGTAACTTGGCAGCAGAGAGATGTGCCAGCCAAGAAGTTTGGGGCTTTCCTTTACAGAAACAGAAAGTGTCCCTTGTGTCAAGTCTCCTTCCTTCCCTGTTCTGGCTCATTCTTTGTGT
>JAOXXN010000471.1:995343-1021419 GCA_026770055.1 Myrmophylax atrothorax | reverse complement strand
ACCTCAGTTTATTTCCAGTCCTAATAAAGGTCCCTCCCCAGGAGCCCACACAGAAACAAACAGGTGAGAGAGCCAAACGCCCCTGGGCCAGCAGACATCAAAGGAAAGATTGTCAGGTGAGGTGCTTTTCCTGGATGGGGCAGCAGTGAAACCGAGTCCTGTTGGAGTTCACAGATAATCCTTATTTCAGCCTGCAAATGGCAGAAGTCCCAGGGTATTCCTAGAGGTGATTTGTGCCCGAGTCACGTCCTCTGGCCCCCCTGCCTGGTGCACAGGGGACACCCATGGAAGGAGGAACCTGCGCTCTGCAGCCCACAGGGACTGTCTCACTTTCAGCCACCAGAGTGTCCCGTTACTGCTTTTAGTTTCAATTAACTAAGGAACAGTGACCTGGCTGCTTAATTAATACTATGATACATTTATTTGTGTTCTGAGGGTGGCACAGGGACACCTCCAAGGAGAGGGATAAAGCCCAGTACGTTGTGTGGGAAGCTCCTTGCCCTGTGTGGAGGTGAAAGCAGCAGTGGGTTTGTGGGCACAGGGGGACCAATTCTCATTCCTGCTTGTCTATCAGTCAGGGCTCCATCAGCCTTTCCTGGTGCCACTGGGAGGAGGCTGAAACTCACCTGGTGTGCCTGAGCATATGAAGGAGTTCCCCCCCACTGCTGCTCCTTCATTTGCAGGTAGGGCTGGAGGAGAACCCTTTCTGCAGGATGATATTACCAAAAAGAGCTGGAGACTCACCTGCTTTCCTTTGCTTCCCCACGGAGTTCTTGAGGAGCCAGTTTTATTCTTGGGCCTGGTTGTGCTGCCCATGCAGGAGCTGAGGGTGTTTGCAGTTGTTCCATCCAACCCCAGGGCCTGGGCGGGGCTGGGGTTGTTTGGTGTAGTTTTACACGTTACATACACTGGGTTTGGGTCAAACACCATTTCCCTTCACACAGCAAGGATGGGCCTTACAGGCACCCAGTGGGTTGTTGTTGCTGCTCTCTGTGTTCCAGCCTTGCTCTTAAAGATCCCCCTGGGTCTGCAGGGGGGCCTCGTGCTGCCCATGAAGGGCCAGAGGATCCAAGGACAGGATGTCCAGAGGGCTGAGGATGAGAGGCACCACAGACAGTCAGTCTTACCCTTCCTGCCCGTGCTGTTTTTAGGAAAATGCCTGCCTAACCTTTTGCTTTGGCAGGCACAGGGAAAACAGTGCCAAGCCAGGGCAGACACTGCCAGGAGCCATGGAAGCTGATGCCCGTCTCCGCCAGGATCTAGCAGGAATGGGATTTTCCAGGCATGGAAGGGGCAGGACTGAGGTGGTGTTGAAATGCCCCCATGCTACTGAAGCAGAGCCCTCCCTCCCCAGCCAGGAGTGCCACAGGGGCCATTTTCACCCCCTCCTCAGGTGTTCCCCGTTTTCCCCCCCAGGTTCACCCTCAGTCCCTGTTCCCTGACCTGCTGTGTGGTGTGTTCACTGTGCCCCCCCCACGCCCCTGGGACCAGCATTCCCGGGAGGAGGGCAGGGCACTGCTGGCAGCACATGTTCCGCCCCCGGGGGCTCACCTGTCACCCTGAAATTGCATCGACAATTGTAGAAAAAAACAGGTTTCTTGGAATTGAGACAACAGCAGCTACTTTTTATTATACAAGAGTTGAGTGGCAGCTGAGAGCAGAGTTGGCAGTTCTGGTGGCGCTGTCAGGGCTCAGGACAGAATGCCAGGCAGGACTGTGTTCTCCTGGGGGCACACTGGGGACAGCAGTGCTGGTACCACTGTCCTGTCGCCAGGGGAATCAGG
Source organism: Myrmophylax atrothorax (assembly GCA_026770055.1). NCBI lineage: Eukaryota > Metazoa > Chordata > Aves > Passeriformes > Thamnophilidae > Myrmophylax > Myrmophylax atrothorax. Next base: position 1,019,635 of record JAOXXN010000471.1, on the reverse strand, counting down.
GGACACGTGTGAGCAGCACTAACTGGCTGTGCCCTCACTGTCCCCCAGCCCAGAGTCCAGCCCTGCCACCCTCCCCACCCCTTCTGTCCCACCGGGAAGGGAGTTCAGTGCAGAGGAAAGAGGTCACTCTGCCAGAAACATGGCAAGGGTGGCACGTGTCCCCAGAGAGGCCCTGCCGGGATTACAGCTCTGCCTTCACCTGGGCTGGACTCCAGGGCAGGAGAAAGCAAGTTCCTGTCCATGGAAGATACACAGTAGGTGTTTGTGTGGTAGGCACAGGCTGAAGTATTGATTTTGCATCCATATGGGCTGGTTTTGTTGTTCATTTGTGCTGCTTCACCTTCCTGGTGTTGCTGGGAGGACAGTAACAGCCCAGCTGTTTGTGCCTCTGGACACATCCTTGCTAATCATCCCCCATAATCCCCACTGGAGTGAGACCAGACAGTCACTTGGTTGATGTGAAAGGCTCCGGAAAAGCTGTAAATACCTCTGAACTAGGTCACAGAGAAGGATTTTATGTCAATGACTGAGCTGGACATGTGGTTGAAATCTAGCTGTTGTCCAAACAGATCAATGGGGAGGGCACGGGCCAGAAACCCAACACCAAAGCCAAAGCACAGGTGAAATTGTACCTGCTGCACCCCAGTTCCCAGTCAGCTGAGCCACAAAAGCTTTTTGTAAGCTGTTGGCTATTTATTTTAACATACACAGAGCTAAAAAAAGCCCCATAATTTGAAGAAAAAATAAAGCTTTCCTCTCAAAACCCTAAGTGGGTCCCTCCCCTCTGCTGCTGGCAGGGCTGGTTTTGTTCCAGCTGGGCATTCCTGTGCCTCCAAATGTTTCTGAGGAGGTTGAAAAATAAATCTCTGGGAGCAAAGCTGGAGCTGAGCCTCTCACTGTGTGAGAAACTACGAGACATCCTTCTTGTTATCCCACTGTACAGTGACACTGGAGGGAGGTTTGGTTGCTGTAAGGAAACCTTCCTTTTCCAGGGCAGGTTGTGGGATGGGGTAAGTAACTGCAGGAACAAAGCAGTGACTGAGGCTGGCTCGAGGCTCCCCTTCCCACAGGAGGAGGCTTTGTTGCCGTGCTGAGTGACTCCTGCAGAGGGAACACCTTTGGTCCGCCTGTGTATAGGAACAGTTTGTTTCTCTTCCCGCAGGATGCAGCCATTTCTCCAAGGCAGAGGGATGAGGTCATCCAGTGGCTGGCCAAGCTCAAGTACCAGTTCCACCTTTACCCAGAAACGCTCGCCCTGGCCATCAGCCTCTTGGACAGGTTTTTAGCTGCAGTAAAGGTAAATATTTGTGGATCCTTAGACTGGACTAGACTGCCACCCCTGGCTCAGCTGTCCGTGTGTGCAGTGCGTGGTGCTGCCAGATGGTCAGCCCTCCTCGCTCACCGTGGCTGGGCTGCCACGTGCTGCTCCACAGCCCCACTGGGGCTGGGCTGAGGTACCAGAGGGCTCACCCTGCACCTGCTGAGCTGCTGGGGAAGGGAAGGGCACTGCCCACAAACTGTGGAACAGTGGCAACCAGAGGCCCAGTGCCCTCGGACAGAAGTGTTCGCAAAGTCTCTGCTTCTTTCTCTGGTGTTCTAACTGCATTCACCTCATTTGTACCACCTGGACTGTCAGGAGCACCTGATAGCAGGAAACCAGCTGGGAAAAAAGGTTTGAGAGGTTTGGGCCTGGCAGACTGAGCTGGTACAGGGAAATGGAAAAAAATGGGGGAAGAAGACAGAGCCAGAGGCCACAGTTGCCATGGGAGTAGTTCCTGCCAGCTCTGCAGCATCAGTCTGATGGACTTGCAGCTTCAGGCCCATGTCCAGCAGGTGAGAAGGACCCAGGGCAGCACACACAGGTGCAGTCTGTCCCATCCTGCTGTGCTGAACCCACAGCATATTCCCAGTGGGGGAATAGATGAGCCCCTGTGTTTCTAAGGCTGTTCCACCACAGAAACTGCTTGAAAATGGGGGGAAAAAACAGCACTAGGGCTCCCTGCAAGTGAGACCTGCTGCTCCTCTGGCCCTGTGACTGGCTGGGCTGTGCTTGGCCCTGGTTTTGTACCTGCCAAGTGCCTGGTCCAAGTGCCTGGCCTGGAGCCGTGCAGTCAGGCTTTGGGAAGCTCATCTCTTACCATATTGCTCAGCTCCATTCTGTGCTTGGCAGACCCACAGTCTGGTGCAGGTGTGCGACCTCACCACCACCACGCTGGGTAAGGGGGATACACGCCCAGCCTGTGCCCTGGCAGTCCAGTGTGACCCAGTTTGGTACAACACAAGGACATCATTCATTAACAACCCAGCCTTGAAATATTAATAAATATTAGTCATGTTTTTGTACAACCCATGGAAGCTCTTCTTTTTAAGGAGATCCCAAAGTAGCTGATTCACTGAAACGCTAACATGGGAAAGCTTTAAATCCATCAGCAGCCAATGCCCTCAAGGAGAGTTTCTTTCAGTCACAACCAAGGAGCGTGTACAGAAAGCACAGGAATGCAAGTCAGGAGCCCTGTCCATGCATGGGGCAGTGAGCAGGAATGGGGAAAGGTGCTTTGCCTGGATGAATATCAGGTCTCTGTGCTCCTTCTCCCAGTTTTCCTCTCCCATAAAGCTGTCATTGCTCTGATGCAGCACAACTGGTTTTTTATCAGGTGCTGCAATGTGAGATTTTATTACAAAAACCACCAGTGCCTTCCCATGCCCAGGAACACAGTTTGGGATTGCTGGGACTGGCTGAGCCCCACAGCCAGCAGTGTTGGTGTATCTCACTGCCCAGCACTCTCAGGCCTCAGCAGGGCCCAGCTCCGGTCCTGCCCAAGGGGAATCGGCTCTCTTGGACACCTGAATGCACAAGTGCACATTGTGAGTGGGTGTTGAGGTCTGGCACAGGATGGTCACTTACCTTAGCTTTGGAATCTCACCACTGTGGGCAGGAGGCCCAGCTGCTGAGAGCTGCTGGGGTGGGTGGGGGCACAGCCCTGCAGCTGTGCCAAGGTTTAGGAATGACCTCTACCTTTCCCAGCCCTTGGCCCCTGGGGAGGAGGGAGCCACGTCCAGCGGTTGTCACACTGACAGGCAAGACAGTCACACAGACAAAGCTCACAATCAAACACCTTTCCCATCCAAAGTTCATTTACCTTACCTAAACCATCTCCCCATGGAAGGGACCAGCTCTCCCCCACTAATCCCTGGGCCACAGTTTTGGGAACTGTAGTGCAAAACTATTGAGGGGTGTTTGTCTGGGTTTCTCCTCCCCAGCTGTGCTGCGGTGCCTGAGCCCAGTTGCTCCCCACTCCAGTGCTGCCCGTTCTGATCACGGGGCTGGCACGTTGCTGCTCTGCCTGATGTCACCGAGCATGGATCTGTGCTTGGCACAGCCTGCCACCGCCAGGGCGTAGTTAAGAAGTCAGCCTGCTGATCCAGAAGGATACCCTGGGGCTCAGGATGTCCAACCAGAAGGATCAGGGCATCGTTTCTGCATCACATTGAAACAGGGACTTCTCTGCTCTTCTGTCCCCCAGGCCCGTCCAAAGTACCTCAACTGTATTGCAATCAGCTGCTTCTTCCTCGCTGCCAAGACCATCGAGGAAGATGAGGTAACTGCTGTTCCCACCTTGGCATTGTTGGAATACCTGTCCTTCCAGTCCTGCCTTGGCTGACACAGGGGGGCTGACACTTGGCAGGACAGGGATGAAGCATTTGATGTGACCTCTCTTAACAATTGGGAATTGTTTCTTCTTTTTGCGTTGGTTTTCACAGAGGATTCCAGTACTGAAGGTGTTGGCTCGGGACAGCTTTTGTGGTTGTTCTCCAGCTGAGATTCGCAGAATGGAGAAGATCATCCTGGATAAACTGAACTGGGATCTTCACACGGCAACGCCCCTGGATTTCCTTCATATTGTAAGTAAGGGGCTATTGATGGTCTTTCAGGCGCCTGTCCACGCAGACAGCATGTTGAGAAGCACCTCAGCAAAAACTCTGCCCATAGGGGAGCAATGACCTTGTGATATATTTGTAATTCCTCTGTCCAAATACTTTCTGAAAGAAAAAGCCTTGCCAGAGAAGCCAGGCAGTCCCACTGGAAGGGCTGCACCAAGCCTCGGTGGGTTCAGTGGCACGGAAACTGCCTCCCACGTTAAGCTGGAGGATCCCAGCGTGCCAGAGCGAGCCGTCTCCGTGCCGTTCCCGCCGCTGCCTCCTGTGCTTGTGTCCCCGCAGTTCCACGCCGTGGCAGTGTCCAGCAGGCCGCAGCTCCTGGCCCTCCTGCCCACGCTGAGCCCATCGCAGCACGTGGCAGCGCTCACCAAGCAGCTGCTGCACTGCATGGCCTGTTTCCAGCTGCTGCAGTTCAAGGGCTCCATGCTGGCGCTGGCCATCGTCAGCCTGGAGCTGGAGAAGCTGCTCCCCGACTGGCTGGCTCTCATCATCGAGCTGCTCCAGAAGGCACAGGTGAGGGGGGGCACTGAGCATCCTGCTTGGAGCTCCAGCCATCCTGGAGCCCGGGCTGCCCATGGCTGCCGGCTGGTACCCTTGTGTGGGGATGGCTCGGCTCCAGCCTGGAGGGACAGTCCTTGGGACAGCGCTGCCAGGCCTCCATCCTGACCACATCCATGGGTGACTGAGGTGGGAGCTCTTGCTGCACCAGGGAGAAAACAACACCAGGGCAGGATTCCTAGTTGGCAGCTCAGGCATTCATTCCCAGCATACTGACAAATACTGGAAAGGCACTCTGGCACTGAGGCCTTATGGAATGTTTTAAGTTTTCTCCTCACCACTATTCCCATGAGGTGTAAGGAATCAGGGGGCTGTATCCTGGGAAGTCACCGTGGTCAGGGTGCTGTGTCACCTGCTCCTGCATGCAGCCTGTCTCCGGGCAGTGAGGAGGTGCAGGGTGGGCGGTGCTGCCGCCGCCCACGCCCTCTCCTCGCCATGGCAGCAATCCCACAGCGCCGGCACCTTTGCTTGTGTCCCCCTCCAGATGGACAGCTCGCAGCTGATCCACTGCCGGGAGCTCGTGGCACATCACCTTTCCACCGCGCAGCCTTCTCTGCTGCCCAACTCTGTATATGTCTACAGTCCCCTCCAGCAGACCCTGGTGACCTGTAACAGAGGAGCGTTCCACCGCCAGCCCTCCTCTGTCCCAGGGCCGGGTCTCTCCACGGACAACGGCCGGCCAGAAGCGCCAGTCACAGGTACAGCCGCGCTCCACCCGCGCCCGCCCGGCCCCGCCAAACAGGCCTCCGCCAAGCGCAAGGTGGAAGAGATGGAAGTGGACGACTTCTACGACGGGATCAAGCGTCTCTACAACGAGGACCTCGCCCCGGAGGTCGTGGCCCTGGAGACCGTGGGCTCTGCGTGCGGCGCCGACGTGTCGCGGCAGGAGGGCAGCGTGTCCCCTTGCCCGCCCCTGCAGCCCGTGTCTGTCATGTAGCCCCGCGGGCCCTGGCAGCCCGTGTCCTCAGCGGGGGGACAAGGGGCCGTACCTCGTCAGGCTGAACTGAAGGGAGCCAAAAAAAAAAAAAAAAAACCAGGAAAAAAAATCCCACCCCCTTTTTAAATTTTATTTCTTGTGCGGCTAATTATAGTTCCACTATTTAAGCACTTAAAAACACAAAAAAGTATAAAAATCTAAAAAAAAAGACCCAAAAACCAAACAAAAAAAAGTAGCAAAAACCTGTTCCTTTCTAGTGTTGTCAGTTCCTCTGTTTTTCTGCTCCTGAGTGTTGTAACCCATTCTCCACGGCAGAGCTCTCATCAGCCCTGCAGAGCCATTCCAGGTTTCCCAGCCAACTAACACCTCTCTGAGCCCATTCCCACCTGCTCCTTGCTCCCTTTCTGCTTGCTCCTCTTTAATTCTCAGCCAGTCTTGTACTTAACGTTCTGTCCTGCCCTACCTGCACCACTGCTTTCTTTTGCCCTTCTAAACAGAAAACCTCTTTTCTTTTGTTAACACTTGGGTGTTTCAATGTGGTAATATTGCAAAACTGGATTTAAACAAGGTTAGGCAGGAAAAAACTCCAGACCAATTGTTGCAAGCTGCTCCACACTTCAGTAATGCCCACAGGAGTGTGAGGGTGCGCTGGAAACACCGGGACAGCCCACCCCGGTGCTCCGTGCCTCGCACAGAGACCTCTCCAGTTACACCAGTTTGCCTCTCCCAACACAGAAAGCAGTTACTGGATTTTGTATCACTAGAACCAAAACGGTATTTTTTGTTTGTTTGCACCGAGAAATGTCGCACTCTGTACATTTTCACCAAGGCCTGACACTCTCCATCAAGTGTAAACCCTCCATTGTGCCAAGCCTGGTTTTCCCGGCACTTTTCCCAGCACTGCTGGGGGAGGTGCTGGGGAGGCTGTGGCCGGCTGAGGTCTGGAATGTGTGTCCTTGTCAGCCACAAAACCAAAAGAGAAGACCCCAATCCTTGAGTTTTGTGTTCATGTAACTTCTAACCGAGAGTCAGACCTTTGACCCAGTGTCCTCCCTGTGACACCCCTGTTCTCAGAACACCCTGTCCCGACTGTGAGCTCTCTCCGCAGCCCTGAGGAAGGTATCGTATCCGGAGCCATTGTACTGATGAAAGCCTTCTGGTAGCAATAAAGAAAGTTGTCCTGGATTCCCAGTCTGCCCGTGTGCTTTCCACCCAGGACCTGGAGCAGTTTTGCCCGGAGGCTGCCAGGGGAGTCACCCAACATGAACTCGTTACCTCCAGTAGTGGCATTAGCCCCAGCTCTGGTGCTCCTCAGTCCTGTGTGTTCCCTTCCCAGACGAAATGCATGGCTGGAATGCTGCTCCATCTCCTGTCCCAGAGCCCATCCTGCCCTGTGCCTTCCAAGGTGCCATCTTGTCATGCACAGTCCACCACGACAGCCTTCCCACAGGTTCCAGCTCTTCCTGCCTGTGTCTTGCACAACCCCTCCCCAGGCCGTGTTTCTCAGAGGGGTGTGTGTCTTCCTGCCCTTCCTGCCATCCTTATGCTATTTCCAGTCCCTGACCTTCTCCTGCAGTGGCTCGGTGTTGTCCAGCCAGGCTGCTGTGCAGTCTCAGGGTGTGAGCTGCACACCCCCAGCCTGGTTCTCGCTGCTCACAGCATGTTACTCATCTTTCCCCGTTAAATCACATCAGCTTCTCCCCCTCCACACACTCCTCCCCTCACGGGTTTAAGGGCACATTCCCCCTCACCCCACTCAGCACACAGGCACTGGTGAGGATCACAGCCCACCCCACCACGGGGTCACTGCCCAGAGCCCTCCCCAGCCCCCTGTGCTGCCCAGAGCTGGACAAGCTGCAGCACTGACTGGGCAAACCAACCCCTGCAGAGGCAGAGCTCAGTCTCCCTGGCTGCCCAGGGTGTGCTTTCCTGCTCCCCAGCCCCAAGCAGAGGCATCCCCCAGCCCCAGTGGGTTGGCAGAGAGAGAGACAGACACTTTTATTTCGTTGGCTCCATGCACAGACCCACACCAATTATCAACTGCCAGAGAAAAGGCTCAGACACAAAACCTGTCCTTGGTCTGTGTGACCCACCTGTGCCATGTCCTGCTGTCCTGGCACAGGCCCTGGACAGGTGTGGGGCAGCTCCCTGGCTGTGGTGTCCTGTTGCTGCCTGCACTGGGGAACAGTTTACAGTGCTCTGTGGCTCAAGAGCTGACCTTCAGACACAGCCTTACCTTGGGAAATGAGTCATCTCAGCAAGACCAGCTCCCCCACGAGGCAGGGTCCAGCTGATTGGGAAATAACCCACACAGCCAGAGGCAAAAGCCATTTCCCACATTTCCTCCCCCAAAACCCCCAGGCAGTGACATCTCCTGCAGCTGCCCCTCCACATCCCCTTCAGCAGCAGCTTGCCTTGTACCCAGCTCCCCCATCACAATACAGGGCAGTCCTGGAGCGCTGCCAGGGCTCCCCATTTCCCACAGGAAAACATTCCCTGAGCACCCTTCACTCCTCATATTCATGTGACCTTCCCAAAAAGCTTCACAGCACCCCAGTGCTTCCACCACAGGCCTGCCCAGGACCAGTGGGGCCCAAGGCAGGAGTCCAGCCCAGCACACAGGGCAGGTGAATGGTCAGCTGGAGAGGACACCAGCTCCCTGCTGCAGGCTCTGTTCCCTGCTGCCCCTCTCCCTTGTGGACACTGGGATAACACCAGTGCACTCACAAACCCAGGCATGTTACTGCCCAGTCCCCAAGCCCAGAGAGCTCCCCAGAGCATGGCAGGGACGTGCCAGCAGCACTGCTGTTTCTCCAGTGCCTCCAGCCACACTCCCGGCTCACCCTCCCCTGCTGCACCCCAGTGCTGCCCGCAGCCCCCAGGGCTTTGCTCTGAGGACACACAGAGCCCCTCCAGCAGCTACACGAGGGCTAAGCCCAAAGCAGGATTTTGAACTGAAGCACCCACCCACTCCACTGGAAGAAGTGGCTTTCCCAGCTCTGCTGGGGACAACTAACCTCTCTGAGGTGTCCACAGCAGGTTTCACACTGCTGCCCTTCCTCCCCAGCAGCTGCAGCCATGCAGGAAGCACCAGAAGGGCACATTGCCATCCCTTCCCCAGCCCCAGGATGTGGGGAAGCCTCCACTATCCTCCTGCAGCTCAGTCTCACTGTGGGCACCACTGGCAGTACTTTCTGCTCCCTTCCCTCTGCCCCAGGATCCTCCACCAGGTTATGGCTGTCAGATGTTTCATCTTGTTTTCCTTATGGATCTGCTCTCCCTGAGTTTGCCTTAAAAAAACCCCAACCAACCAACCCCAAAACCTTCTGCTCACACCATCTGCCTCAACATCCCGAGGCAAACAATTCCACAAGTTTACTACCTGCTCCTTAAAAGTTACTCCTCTGGTTTGGCTGTGACGATTTGCTGACTCAGCAGGTCGGCACTCCCCACCGTCACAACTTGGAGAGCTCTGCAACAAGAGTCACCACGAAATTTGAGCTGCAGGGGCCCTCTAGAGGGCACGTGCTGCCACCTCCCGCTCACAGCGGGGCCGGCCCTTCCTCACCTCTGCCTTTCCCTCGCCAAACGGAGCCATCTCACCTGGCAGCTGCTGCTCCAGCCCATTTACCCTCAGTGCCCCTCTCTAATTCCACTGTGTCCTTCTGGAGACACGAAGTCCAGAGCTGCAAGCAGGACTCAAGGCACCAGCACAGCCAAACTCTTAAGAGAGCTGCAAAATAAAGGCAGTCTGTGTAAGTGTCACTATTTGGTTGTGCTTCTCTTTAAATTAAGCTCTTTAAAAGTTTCCATTTGGAGTTCAGAAGTCACTGGGGAACTGAGGGTTTCCCTCTGCTCCTGAGCTTGCCCCAGCAGCACTGCAGGTGGGTCACAGCGCTGAGCCCTGCAGGGATGAGCCACCACCTCCCCCAGGCCAGCCCAGCACCTGCCAAGGGCAGAACAAATGCCCCAAGGTCATGTCTGAGAGCAACTTGCAGACTCCCAGATAAAACCCACCCTACAGTTTTTAAATATAACAGAAAGGCCAAGGAGTGAGAGAAACAGAACTGCTGCAGAGCTGAACAGCCTTCCAGCTGTGGCCATCTCGTGGGGAGCACTGGTGGCTGCAGGGCAGAATCCACCTGAGTGTGCACAGCCTGCAGAGCAGGGCAGGCTCTGGGGTTGGTATTAATGCCAATGCTGTCCTAAGCTACACTAGTGCCAATACTGATAGTCCTGCAGTCTGTGCAATGGTCAGCACACACCAGGCAAATCAGCACAGCACACACAGGGCCAAACACTGATGAACCTTTCTGTCTGGATCTATAAAGTCACGTGGTTGGTTGCAAAGGTTTCCAGACAAGCAGTTTTCCTTCCATCTGGGTGGAAGAAGCCAATCCTTGTCACTGGGAAGTGTTGCAAAATACTGTGCTTCTGAAAACCTCCCAGGAGATCTGAGCAGAGCCCCCTGGCAGCCTGCACGTCACACACAGACTGGGAGAGGCCAAACCTAGACCATCCCATGGCTAAAGGAAGGGAATTCCTTGATTAAGGTTCACAGATGCAAAGAATAAATCACTAGTATTCGGTTCAAAATAAAAGTGAATCACTCCACACAAAAAAACATCCCAAGAGGCTCGGGCTGCCTCATTCCCTCCATCCCAAACCAGCTGGAGGTCACCACACACCACAGTTACAGGCTTTGCTTTTACCTTCAGACAATCCTTTGGCACTTCTCAAGCCTTTTGACTGAATTCAATTCCAAAGTAAACAAGGTACAAAGTTGAACAACTCACCCACATCCAAGACTGCTAAAAAAATAATTGCTAATGAGGCTCCACGAAAAGAAAGGGAAGCCCTCGCTCTAAGTACAAGTCAGTGCAGCTCAGCTGTACAAGAGTATCCTGCTTTGCTACATCCGTCGGAAAATAAGGCCTTGGCTGTGCAGAACAGGCTCCAGCAGCACCACAGGACGTGACACCCACCGTGCCCACTGCACACAGTGACATACTGGGAACATTCCCGGCTGTGAGGACCGATTTCCAGCCGTGCCAGAGGCGCAGGGGAGCCCCTGGGATGCAGCTGCGGTGTCCAAACCAGGCGGAGTTGAGGCAGAAGGGACATCCCTGCAGCCACCCCACTCCCCCCGGGCTGTCCCTCCCTCTCAGAGTGCTCAGCACGGCCGGGAAGGAGGGAGGAGGCAATCCCAGCTCTGTCCCTCCCTCTCAGAGTGCTCAGCACGGCCGGGAAGGAGGGAGGGGGCAATCCCAGCTCTGTCCCTCCCTCTCAGAGTGCTCAGCACGGCCGGGAAGGAGGGAGGGGGCAATCCCAGCTCCCTCCTCTGGCGGCTCGGGGAGCCCGGCCGGGGCCGGAGCCGCAGGTCCCGCACAGACACACAGCACAGGCACGGTGGGACAACAGGGGCAGGAAGAGGGCAGGAGTGATGAGGAATGAGATGGCTCTTCTCCCGGCAGGTGCCGCGGCCACAGGCTCCTCCAGCGCCCGCTGGGACAGGGGTGTGGGGCTGGGACAGCAAGGTGACAGCTACATAAAGAAGAAGCTACAGAAAAAGAGAAAAAACAGAAAAGAAACAGAGGTTCAGAATTGAAATGAAGGAGTGAGAGAGGGGGAGAATAAAGGAGGAACATTGTAAAGTAAGTCATGAAGGGGGAGTGCACTGGGGAGGTGACACACACACACCAAGGCACTGGGGAGGTGTCACAGTGTCACACACCCCAAGGCACTGGTGAAGCTCCCCAGACACCACCTGGGGTGGGGAACAAACTCAAAACCACCACAAAAAGTGACTGACAAACACCAGCACGAGCCTGCAGAGGCACCTCAAGGCACAGAACAACCTGCTGGGCAGGCAGAGCTGACAGGTGGCCCTCCTGTCACACAGGATGGCACAGCAAACGTCACAAAGGCCACGCAAAGACCAAAGCTTTGGGTAAAAATATATTTCCTCTCCCCACTTCAAGTGTTGGCACTCTTTGGATCTGTAACCTGAAGCATATACAGGAAACAACTCGAGCTTATGCTATAAGGTTATTATTCCATCTGTAATTCCACAACTGCAACACTTTCACATCAATAAAGTGACAATATCTAACAGATGCAAACGTATCACTGCATTAACACTGTATGTCGGTTACACAATTGTTTAGTTACAAACACGGGTTATTTTCCAACAGCAAGGTAATAAACTCCTACAGCTATGGTTTAAGGCAATCAGGATATTAAAAATGTATACAAATACAAGATTTCTACAGCTGTTCACAGCTTTATTTTCCATTAATTAAAAAAACCCCTTCATATTTGTACAGCTCCTTGCTGGGTATCACACACTGCAGATGCAACCTGGAGAAGGGACACACACACTCCCTCTTCCAAAAGGGCAAAAGGGAACGGGAGCAAGTGGACAGCTCTGATGTGGGCACACACAGAAAGACACTTCCATCCACGCTTCAGGAGCAGCAGAACGAGAGCTGCCTGGGCAAACCCTGGTGGTGCCAAACACTGACACGCTGCCAGCCTCCCCTGTGGCATTGCAGGCTGGCTGTGACAAGGAGGAGCCCGAGGTGGGGGCCAGGCACTGCTGTCCCCCCTGCCCAGAGAGCCCCGTGCCCCAGGAGATGCCAGACAATGCACTGCATGGCCACCAGCTGAAAGGGACCCTTCCCACGTCTCTGCTCTCCCAGAAAGCCACTGTGCAACCCCTGGGTGGGCCTGGGGGAGCAAATCCTCACCACCTGCCCCTTCCTGGCTGCCTGCAGGGCCCACCTGTGCCAACCTGTGCAGGGCACTCACAGCCTCTCTCACTGACTGATTGTCTCTGTTTTTCCATGCTGGGGGTTTGTTCCATGCCCCAGGAACACCACAGCCCCACAAGCACGGGGCAGGGTTCTTTCCTGCTGCTTGCCATTAGCCTGAGGTGGGAAATCCAGCCAGGAACATGCAGCACCACCAGCTTTGCTGGTGCCAGTGCTGTCTAACCAAGGTCAAGGCTTTGCCCAGCCATGTGCCCAGGTCCTGGCACGCAGGGAAGCTGCCCAGGGCTGCATGTTGTGCTCCCTGGGGCTCCTTCACAACAGCTCAGCAGAAGCAGCCTGCAGAAAGCTTTGAAGGGGGTTCAGCCACACCACTGGCACAAAACTGGACTTGAGAATCCCCCAGAAAAGCATGACTGGTTTCCTGGCAGAGCAAGGCAGGAGGGGGAGTCTCTGGCTGCTGTACCTGCATGCAGAGGTGAAAGCACATACAGCCACACCTGAGTGTACCAGTCACTCCACACACTCCAGGGGTACTGGGAAAAAAGGCTGAAGGAAAGAAAGAAAAGCAACAAGTGCAGCAGTGACAAGCTAAACATGGCCCCAGGGTTCAAGGTGGGCAAAAAAGTTATTAACATCTCCTTAGGTGATGAACAAAACAGTACCTTGGACATGTGCAAGTTTGGGCTTTACTCCCAGTTTCTCCAACACAACTTGCTTTTTGGCTGGAGAAAGAAACTCAACCAAGAAGACATTAATGCACTTGGCCACTGCTTTCTGTCAAGAGGGAAAAGCTCAACTCAGCTGATTTCCCTGCTAAACACCCCTAGAAGGGCTGTTAAATGAAGCAGGACAAATAAATGTTAAAATGAAGTTTTCAACTTGGCACAAACCACTGGTAATTAAAAAGAGGACATGCACAGAGACAGCTGAAGCGAAGCACATTGCCACGAGCACTGGGTGATGGGCATGTGATGTGACTGCAAAAAACTCATGCAAAACACCCAAACTCCTGCCTTCAGAACTCAAAGGTTTAAAGCTGGGTTTGCCAGAAGCCACAAGAACCAGAATTTCACTTTTCCAAACAACCCTGCAGAAAACCTATTCAACATGACAAAAGTGCATTGTTGGCAAGACCTGGAGGTCAAAAAAAAAATTAAAAAAAGGATAAAAAGGTCAACTATTTTATTTCCAGCTTATTTACCCACTTTTTCATTTAGACATCCCCTTCCCAAAGCCATGTTTATTTAAGCAGTTGGAGTTAAACGCAAGACAACCCACAAGCCAATCCCCAGCACACTTCTCAACAGCAACACTTGAGGAACAAGTGATTAAAAAAGCAGTAATTCTGCCTTGTCTTTTCCTGGAGAATTTCCACCCAGAAACAAGCAAAGGCTGCAGTGTGTGAGACTCAGGTGGGAAGGGTGAGGTGTGAGGGTGGTGTAAGGAAAGGAACAGCAGAGTCCCCAGCCAGGAGCAGAGGAGGGGTTGGCTGAGCATCAGCAGGAGGGAAACAAAGCCAGGAGCCATGGGATAATCATGGGATAATCATGGCTCACCACCCCTTGGGAAGGAAGGGAGACTCTGTCCAAAAGCAATGGCATAGAAAATGCTCATTAAACAGACCCACTGCCACCCCGCACTGGCCCAAAGCAAGGCCTGGCTTATCCTGAAGTCCCTGCCACGTTCGGGGGACACCTGAATGGGACAGTGCCCGTGGTGCAGGAGGGCTGGTGGGGAGCACAGAGTGTGTCCAGGAACCTTCCCTCCCTTCACCTGGAATTGTGGGCCCCACAGCTTGGCAGGTGTGTGTTTCAGTGAGTGCAGGAATGCTCCTGGAGGCTCTAAGAGGATGCTGGAGTGGCCCCCTTGCCCAGGCACTTGGCTCCACAAGGGCTGCTGAGCCTGGCTGAGACTGTGCCTGCTGGAAACAGGCAGGACTGGAAGGAGGTTCCAAAGGTTCCAGGCCAGCGCAGCAGGGACAGCAGTGCTGGCCATGTCCCACCCCTGGAAGGGTGGCTGTGACAGCTGTGACAACAGGCCAGCACAGGGACACAAACCCAGCCATGGGCAGGTGACACAACACACCCAGGAGCTCACACAGGTTATCATGCAAATGTCACGACATGCAGGGTGAGTTACACTTGGTTATCCACACCCCCCTCCCTGTCCCCAGCAGGGACACATCAGCTGCTACAGGAGCTGGGGCAGGCTCAGCTCCAGGTTTAGGGACATCCCTACAGCAGGGATTCCCCAGGGCTGGTTTCTGCAGATCCAGGGGCTCCCCCAGCACTGATGCTCACCTGAGCTGCTGACACCCAGCCCCGCTCCTGGTGCAAACTGGGGGCCAAAAATGATTTACAGCTGATGGTTTTGGTGACAGAAATGTGGTGTTGTCACCCTGTCCCTCCACCCACCCCTGAACTTCCAGTTGCATACAGTCCTGTACCCAATCCCTCTTCCTTCTTGTTCCCCCTATGGTATTAGATGAGTTAATAGTTATTCATGTTAAAAAATGAAAAAAAACAAAAAAGAAAACAGATGGCAGAGACACATTACTGCAAAAGCAGGTGAATGCAGGAACATCCTTGGCTCGACAGGCTTTATGTGAAGCTTGCACTGCAAGTTAAAAAAAGAACAAAAAACAAAAAAGTTAGCACTAATTGAACTCAAAATGCAAAAAAATGAAAGCAAGCCAGAAGAGCCAACACCAGCAAGTCGCTCCGGTGGGTGGGCATGCAGATGGAGCACGGAATTACAGAGAAACCCAACCTCAAGGCCAGGCTCTACTCCAGCCTGTGACAGCAAACATGGAAAGAAAAACCAGGGGGACCAGACCAGCCACAGAGGATTGAAAACTTACACAGAAAGGAAACTGAAAAATAAAAAACACCAAAAGAGCTGGACATTTGGCTTTCAGGAGCAGGTTGAAATAAACCCAACCAGCCCCAGAGAGATGGTCCCAGCCCTGGGGGTGAGGGTGAGCAGGAGCCCAGGGACACACGCTGGGGCTCGGGGCCACCCACCAAACAGCAGGCAGGCACCAAAGGGCTGTTGGCTGCTCTGGCTGGGCCCAGTGCCAGCAACTCCCCCCAGAGTGTGCAGGTCTGAAGCACAGCCCCATGCCAGGATTCCAGCAGGGACACAGGGAGTGGGAGGATGCTCAGCCCCATGCTCAGCTGACCCCTCCAGGCACCCCTGAGGTGTCTGAGGGGCACAGGAGTGCTGTCCCCACCAGCCCACAGCCCCAGCAGCTTGAGATAAACACTGAGGATGAGCTGGGGCATTGCTGGAGGAATAGGTTGGAAATGGAAGGCCAAGCTCTCTCTGTGGAGTCAGGCCAGCAGCAGGTTTCACCCTGAGCCTTCCTTCCAGCACAGCACAGGGAAAGTCTCTGCTGTGCAAGAGGGAGAAATCTGATCCCACCTTGAGGAAAGAAAGCATTCCCATGATTTACTCTCTGGGGAGGCCGCAGGAGTGAGGCATGGCAAGGATTTCCTCTGGCAACTGCATGAGAAGCAGCACAGGGCACACGGGCAGAGAGAGGATGGAAGCCTTGAACTACACACACTGCAGCTGCTCATGAGAGTGCAAGGAGAGCCTCAAAGCCTCCAGAAACCCAAGGTGTGCCACAGGGCAGAAGCATCAGCGTTTCCCTTTAGAGCCTCCATTAGTAACTCCAACACTACAGAACAACTGGAGCAGGTACAGCACCTGGTGTGGAGCACAAAGGACACACTAAAACACGGGGATGCTCCTCGGGGCTGGATTTCTGTGAATGCAGCAGCAAAGCAGAGCCTGGGTTGGCCACGGTCACTGGAAACATCCCTGTCTCACCCACAGCACTGTGCATGTGCCAGCCAACCCCACAGGAGCCAAGAGGAGCTACACCAAGAGACAAAACTCCCCAGACCATTCTACACTGCACTGCTCTGGATCTAAGATGAAAAATCTGACTGCAGAGTTCTTAAAAGTAGTAAGCTACCAACTCTGTTTAAGAGATAAGAAAAAGGGTCCTGGAAACTTTCTGTTCTTTTTAGAAAACACATCAGCACAGATGAATGCTCAGGTGAGAGAGGGCAGGGCTCTCAGCCCATCGTGCCCACAGCCATGGCTGCAGGGGGTGTTCCAGCATGCCTGGCCTGTGAGGAGCCCTGGCCACGCAGAGCAGGCAGCTCACAGCCCTGCAGGCTCTCAGCAGCACCCAGTGCACGGCTCCATGGGAGCTACATCACCTGCCCCAGGCCCTGCCACCTCCCCAGGGACAGGAGCCACCAGCGGTGGCACCGCACCGGCAGCAGGGACAGGGACATGCAGCCACTGACATGCCAAGCTGGAACAGCACACAGCACAGCTGCAGTACAGATGCCCCCCTGGGCTCACACAGCTGGGGGCAGGCTCAGGCTGCCAGGTCAGCAAGGCAGGAAGTGCCTGTGCCACAGCCCTACTGGCATTTGGTCCTTCCAGCGGTAACTGGGTGGGTCACTCTAAGGAACACCCTCCCCTTCTCTCTGGGCAGTAACAGCAGCGTGGAGCTGTCATGCTGGTGTGTGGGGCTTAACCAAGTGCCTCCCAGGGAGATCTGCCCCATGCCCACCTCCACAGCTGGGCCAGTGGCAGGAGTCCCCCAGCACCACTGGCACATGTGACCCAGGAGGGGCTTGAGGAGCACCCTCTGACTGGGAACAGACCAAGCCAAGGGAGGGCACACATTACACCCCTAGGATACGAATATAAAACAGTAAAAAACAGTGCCATGATCCTGTCTAACAGGGAAGGGTTTCTTAGCTTATTATGACAACTCCACACACCCACAAATGCCATTTCACTGCAATCACGGTACCGTAGTAGTTCATTTTTTTAAAAAAATACCCGAAGCTTCTTGTCTTTAAAGCAAGTTTCCAAGTCATCACTTTTGGCACCAGCACTTCCCATGTCAGAATAACATGGTGGGTTTGGTTTCTAAGCTACTTCTAACTTACAACTACAACCTTAAGGAATGGGAACTGGAGACCACCAGTGAAAAAAAAAGACAGGTAGTGACTCCCTTAATAGTTTTGGCTCAGGCAGATAAATCTGAGTCCAGAACATCCCACGGCTGTTCCAGAAGATGCTGGACAGATCACAAGTCAAACCGCCATGGTCCGATTGCTCTCCCATACCAGTCAGACTTCAACTTAAAACTTGAAGGTATTCTTCTAGAGAAAAATTAAGGTCATGTCCCTGGCCCACCCTTTAGAAAAAATATTTTATTTGATCAGGCTGATAAAAGCCCTGTTTCCAGTCTGGTAATGGGGAAAAGCAAATACAGACATGCAGCAAGAAAGAAAAAACCAACCTCCCCAACTGTAACAAACCCTACAAAGGATGTGGGTGACATCCGCTTACTTTTTCTTGTCCTTGTCTTTCTTGGTCTGTTGAGAACCTGCCTGCTGAGCCTGTGACTGTAATAGCTGAGCTGCTGCCTTCTTCTTTTGAAAGTTGTTCAGCTCTTCCTCAAGTTCCTTCTTTTTGTCTTCCACTTTTTTCTTCTCTTCTTGGTGAGTCCTCTTTAGATGGTCAAACTTTTCGTGAAGCTGCCGGGACAGAGACAGTGAGAACTGGCTGGGCAAAGACAGCAAGTGCCAAGCCTGTCCCAAGCCTGCCTGATTTGTCCTCCAGTTAACACACACTTGCACACACAGATGGGGGGGATTTCCACTGCTGCAGGAATACACCAGGTCTGGGGACACTTCCCAACCTGCACACTCCACCCCACACTGCTTTGTACCTACTGGACTCCACTGTGCTTGTGCCAAGCAAGCAAACACAGCCACTGAAGGCCACGCTCTCTCTGTACCACCCACTCCCCTGTGAGGCACAAGGAGCAGCTCCCTCCCCCAAAGGGCTTGTTCTGGAAATGTCTGAACCCTCCCAGAGTCCTCTGAGTTCCAACATACTCACATCTTTCTCTGCCTCCTTCAGCTCTGCTTCCTTCTCCTTCACTCGCATGACAAACATCTGCCTCATCTCGTCCTCCTTCTTCTGCAGCTCGCCCAGGAATTCATTCCTCTTTGCTTCGTAGGTCTCCTGGAGGCTGTGAACAGCACCCAAAGCCCGTCAGAGCCGTGTCCCACGCGCTGCCAGGCTGTGGCGATTGTCACCATTGCCACCAAACGCCCCCAGAGGTCCCCGAGCACAGCAGAGGCAGAGCCCTCACTAGGTGGCAGCCGTGGGTGACAAACGGACAGGGACAATGCCAGCTCCCTGCTCAGACCCCACTGAGCAGCCAGGATGTCTGTCTGTCTGTCTCCAACAGGGCTTGTCACCCTCCCGAGCCACACCCCGGCCCCTCTCGCACCGCTTGCGCCGAGCCCCTGCATTCCAGGGGCAGGGATGGTGCGGCAGGAACAGCAGGAGATGTGGCTTCCTGCAGTTCTTGAAGCACGACACTGACAGGCAGCAAAACTCCTTTACATTCCTCCTTCCTAAGGGGTTCAGATCAGGGGCTTGAATATATAAAGCCACCTTGGGAGACCTCTCCTCCTCCTTTGGCCTTTCTGAACTGGCATCAGTCCCCCTCCTCCAGATAACCACGTAACTGGACTCCTCCTTCCTTCATCCCCCCTCTGCTCCTTGGCATTCCTCCATTTCCCCAGCACTGAGATATGCAGTGAAGATTTGGGACCTAAAATATGTTGTCCACACACCTCTGAGACTTTCAGAGCCTGTTAGGAGCTCTGAACACCAACTGCCTCTTTATTTTATTCCTTAAATGGATCTGGATAGCCCAGCCATTAGGACAGTGTGGGAATGATAACTATTTCCCCCAAGAGGCTTTTGTGAAAAGGCATTTTTTTCATGCAAACACCACTGATATCACCCAGCCACGTTGCATCCATGTGCCCGGGGAACACAACAACCACTGGGCCAGTGGAACATCCTAATCCCAGTAAAGTCAAGCTTTTGCCTTTCCTGGCAGTGTTGGGGTTTTTGGTGCTTTCTGTTGGTTGATTTGGGGGGGAGAAAGGGGATACTGTACTGAGGAAAAAATCTCAACAGATTATCCCAAGCCTTGTGTTTAATTCTAATTAACAGGCACTTCAGTTGCCCTCTAAAATCCTCTCCAGACAGGATGCCCAGAGCAGTTCTGGCAGAGCACTGGCTGCCCTGGAGGAATCACACCATTCCAGATGACCACAGCAGCTTCCCACACATGGAAGTAAAAATACTGATTCTAAAAATGACAAAAATCCTTTCATGGGAGAGCTGGCCAAGAGCCATCTTTGGTTCTTACCTAAATCCAGAACCAGACCTCTCACAGCAGGAGGAGATGAGGAGACTTGAGTAAAAACCTCCCTAAAACTCAGTCTTGGATTTAGTACTCCAACTGCAGACACAAACTTACATTCCTAAACCCTTGTGAAGGATCTGGCTGAAGCCTTGGAAAACCCCAAGGGCAGATGAGCCTTTGCAGCTCAGTGAGCACAAACTGCATCTGCAATTAGTGACACGCTGTTCTAGGGAGCAGCAGAGCTTTACAGACCCAAACAGAAAGCCCTGCACACAGTTCATCCTATCCTGTGCTGAAAAACGTTCCTTGCAGAGCTCACTCCCAAAAACACAATGCCAGGTGACGGGCAAGCAGGAAAAGGCTGGCAGGAGCCAGGGGGGAAGGGGCTTCCTGTTCCTCTCTCCCAGATTCAAAGCCCAAATCTCTGCTGCAGTGACTCTGAGCTCCAGAGGAGACAAGTTCTCAGAGAAACTGGCCTGGCAGCTCCCAGGCTGCATGTGAGAAAAACAATTACAGCCCTAAGGAATAACAGTCCAAAGCAACAGGGATCCCTGCAGCTTCTCACAGGCCAAGATGACAAGGGAATTAGCGTTTTAAGTGCACAAACATACGAGCCCTGATTACAAGCGTAACTCGATTCCCCAGCACACCCACACACACTGAAGGATGCCCTGGCAAACAATATTCTTTGAGAAAAGAAGTGCTTTGGAAAGGTTAAGCAAAGCAGCAGAGAAAGCAGCCCACAGCAGGAGGATCTCTGTGCAGAGGACCCCATTTCATGAAGCAGATGCCTGTGGGGATCCTGGTGCTCCCTCCTCATCTCCTTCCTGCAGCTTGGCCAAGCAGGGAGGTCCTGCCAGGAAGGTGGGGGTCTCAACCTTCACCAATGCCCCTTTTTCACACCTCACACAAGCACCTACACAGCACCAGTGGTTTGGTGGGGTCTTTTGCCCTGCTCCCTCCACGATCTCCCAAAGGCTCCCTGCTGCTGGCTGGCTGAGGAGCAGCAGCTCCTGTGGCTCCCTGGGCCCCAGAGCAGGTAAAGGCATCCTTTTGATCCCTGAGAGAACATCTTCCTCACCTCAGATATACATCAGCCTTGGCCAAACAGCTTGGGATCGTGGGGTTTGTTTGTTTATTGGAGGGAAAAGGCACCCAGAGCGAACTGCTCTGAACTAGCACGTACCAGATGGAGAAATTCTGTACATTTTCATTTCCTTACTACTTATAGCTTGGTCAAAAAGAGGCCTCGTGTACAGGAAGCAATGGAAATTCCTCAGATTCCTCAAAAAGAAGGGCTGAGCCCATCTTAAGCCCTTGCTCTCCAGAAAGGAAATCCAATAAAGCTCCACACTTGGGCTTAGTAACAGAACTGGGCTTGACTGATTCCAGCAGAGTTTCTGTGCTGCAGAGGAAATGCAGCTGCACCAACTCAGCCTGTCAAATAACCCCAAACCAGAGCCAACCCCTGACACTCAGGCGTGTTATGGGGGTAAAAAGCCCCACTGATGCTCCTGAACTCTGACTGGGGCAGAGAGGAGCGTGGGATGCTGCTAAGGCAGAGGGTGCAATTAGTGGGGAAAAGGAGGGGAGGAATGGGAAACAGGAAATGAAAGGAGAAAACAAACACTCCCTCCCCAGTTCCCACACAGCTGTTGTCCCTGGCTGATGACTTGGGCTCCGGACCAACAAAGCTGTCTGACAGAACAAACTCTGTGTGCAGCAACCAGCCAAACCTCAGGCCTGAGACCAGGGCTCCCTGCTCACAGCTCACCTTGGAGCAGCCGGGAAAAGCTCCAGGAGGGCCAGAAGAACATCAATGCCAGGATGTCCCCTTTGGTAACCCGGGACACCCCCAGGCACGGGTGCCCTTTCCCTGCCCAGGTTGTGCCCAGCCCGGGGTGCAGCGGGGCAGGGCTGGTTCCCATGCCCAGCAGGGTGGTCCAGGGCTGGAGCTGCCCCTCCCTCCCTACCTGAAGGGCTTGCTGTCTGGGTCTGTGTCCTTGAAGCCCATCTCCTCCAGCTTGCAGCGCCGGTACAGCTCGTAGTGCCGTGTGTGCGTCTGCTCCCGCAGGTCCTCCATGTTCACCCGGATCAGCATCTCCCGCAGCTTCACAAAGTCACAGTGGTTTTCGTTCTCAACTGCAGGGACAACAGGCCACCCACAGAGAGGGGGTCACACCCAGGAGCTGGGCCCCCCCTCTCCCAGCTCAGGAAGCCTCAGAGTTCTTCAGGCACACAGCAGAACTCCAGGCTGGCCTGCAGCAAAATGCCTGGCTGAGCTGGGGGTGAAACCACCCCAAGCCAACACCCCACCCCAAGCATGAGCTCAAGGCCTTCCCCTGCATTTGAAAAATCTCTCTGCTGTGCCCATCTCTCCATGCATTTTTGCACCAGCAGGGAGATGATCCACTTGCACACAGGATTTCACTTCCCACTCAAACACACTCTAAATCCAGCACTGAGAGGGGCTTGGGCAGGCAAAGTCTAACCCAAATCTCTTAAATTATTTGGTCCTAGTTTCCTGGGAACAGCAAGAACCCAGCAGGATGTGTTGAGTCCAAGATTTCCCAAACACATCAACTTCTTTCCCAACTGCTTTCCCCAGTACTACCCTCTGGTGCACACACAGCTGAAGGGCCAGCTTGTATGATTAAGAAGCTGGAGAGTTTTGCAGAAGTGCCCTGTGAATGTTCCCTGCAGCTCCCTGGCCCATTATCCCATGGGATACACAGCTGAAGCCACAAGCAGACTGTCACCATCTCAATCCTGCCCTCCTCAGCGCTGGCTGGGCAGCAAGGATCAGCCCTGAGTCTTTGCAACCCAGGCTGCACTGGAGCTGCCAAACAGTGCCCTGCCAAACTGCTCTCCTGCAGGAAGGACCCTGTGGCTCCATGTCCAGATTTGGGCTGTGCCTTCTCAAGCCAGGTTTTGGCACAGACCATCCAGAGACCAGTGATCACAATGGGACAGGATGACAAGGGGGGGTTTGTGCCTTTGTGACATACCCTGCACGACACCCCAGGGGTACTGCCTGGCTTTTGCCATCTTGTTGCCAATCTTCACTTCTTCAGTGCTGCCAACAACAGCAAAAGGAAGGTGGACCTACAAAAGGAAAGGGACAGTGAGGTTGGGGATTTCCTTTGCTGCCTTGCCAGGGATTGTTTCTCAAGAAAGCTGTTTACTGTGCCAGCTCTGCTACATCTAAGTTGCTTAAACAGCTTTGCAATTCGTCTGGTGTTTTAGGAAAAGCAACAGGACAATTTGGATGAGAAATCTGATCAGACTTAAAGCCCAAAATTCTGATGTCCTAAAAATACTAGAGACATACATATTTTCCATATAATTACAAAGCATGAGTATCTTAAGCCCAGAACAAGTCTAACAAACTGGAAGCAACTTGAACACTGAGGAGACACAACTGTGAAACAATAAAAAAAGAAAATAAAGTACATCCTCCCAAGGAAAAATTCAGGGGGCTCTGCTGCTACAAAGAACTGCTAATGCTTCTTCTTGCAAAGGGCAAAGCTGTGAGCAAGGGGAAGAGCAGAGTCAGCCCAGCCCTGGGCCGACATGTCTGAGTCATGGGGCTCTGCTCCCCACTCACCCTGTGGGTGTGGTGGTGACAATCTGGGATCTGCTCCCAGAAGTGTGGCTGCTGCCAGGGGGGAGCTGGCCAGCCCAGCCCTGTGGAGCTCTCCCTGCCTTCACAGCATCCAGGAGGGCTGGGCACAAGCTCTGGGAGCTGTGTCGGCCAAGCCATGGTCACAGGCTGGATGGGAGGGGAGGAGGTCAGGGCACAGGAGATGGGATTAACTGGCAAAGGAGTTTCCCAGCAGTCAGGCTGCACCAGAGAGGCAAAACACTGCACACAATGCCCCTGGCATAGCCACATCCCATCTCTGTGCCAGCTTCTCCCTGCTCAGCACAGAGCACAGACAGGGAAGACAGGCAGATTTGGAGAAGGTCTGATATCCAGCTGGATGGGAGAAGTGCCCACCTACAAGCAGTGGTGCAAGGCACCTCAGAAAAGCCTTCAAGCAGCAAGGAAATGGCTTACTCTGAGCGTACTTGCTTTAGGGCTGGCACATCCTCCTGGGGGATGTGTGGCCCTCTGAAGCCACACAAGGGCCCAGACAACACTGCACGTCACTGCCAGCAATCCCAGGCTCTGGCTCTTCCCCTTGCACCTCAAGTGGTTTCCCTCTGTAAGCAACACTAAAATGTCTGGTCTACCCTAGCCCTGTGTGCCCTCAAATCCCACCCCAAGCTAGAGGAAGGGAAGGGAGGTGGAAGCCAAGCCACCCATGGCCATCAGCCCTGTGGAGAGCCGGGACAGCACTGACGGTGCCCAGCGCTCTCCGGAAACCAACACAAAAGCAGCAGTGAATCACCCCCTCTGAACAACAAGGGGTGGTTTGGGACAGGAAAGCCAGAG
The DNA here is from genome assembly GCA_026770055.1 of Myrmophylax atrothorax. Classification (NCBI taxonomy): domain Eukaryota; kingdom Metazoa; phylum Chordata; class Aves; order Passeriformes; family Thamnophilidae; genus Myrmophylax; species Myrmophylax atrothorax. The sequence goes on along the minus strand of JAOXXN010000471.1, from coordinate 995,720 downwards.
CTCAGCTCTGTGCCCTGACCGTGCTGGGGCCCTGCCTTCCATCCTCTTCCTTCCCCCAGACAGGAATGCTGCAGCTGGGGAAGGATATGAGAGTGCTCAGAGGAGAACCATCTGTCACACCACAAAGATACCAGGCCAGGTACCTCCCGCCCCAAACCCCTTCTGGCCAGCCTGATGTCTGTGCTTAGACTGCAGCTGTAAAGCCAAGTACAACATGGTACAGCCATCAAGGACAGGCCCACCCAAAGCAAGGCAAGGACCCCCCGGGTCACATACACTCATCGTGGCATTGATCTCGGCCACCGTCTCCTCGTCCGTGGGGAACTGGTAGATCTGCACCCCGTTGCTGACCAGCTCGCTCATGATCTTACTCTTGA
>JAOXXN010000471.1:984416-995243 GCA_026770055.1 Myrmophylax atrothorax | reverse complement strand
CCGTGGGGAACTGGTAGATCTGCACCCCGTTGCTGACCAGCTCGCTCATGATCTTACTCTTGAACTTGTGCAGCTCGTTTTTGGCAATGGTGTCGGCCTTGGCAATGATGGGGATGATGTTCACCTGCAGGACAGAGAGCTCCACATACAGCACTGCACAGGTTGTGTCACCGGGAGAGCACAGAGCAGGACATGCAGGGATAGCCCTACAAGAGCCACAAGCCAGCACCCCCCAGCAGATGGCCCTCCCTGGGGCTGCTGCTGCTGCCAGCACCCCCTCAGACAGGATTTCCAGGCAGCAGTGATGATGGCCTTAAGAAGAAGTCAAATGCAATTTGGCAACATGCTATTTCCTGTCCTGTCCTATTCCTCTCCTCATCCCAATTGGCTGGACAGGAAACGGTGTCACAGATTATTACAAACTGTTCCAAAAAAGAAAAGAAGGAAACCACCATCTGGGCATATGTCACAGCCCAGCAGGCTGGATTCCTGCAGGAGCCCCCCTGGCACAACAGTCTGGCACGGGTGTTTGCTTGGGGCTGCCCTCAGGGACACCGGGGCGTGCAGCAGTGCTGTGGCACCCCGCAGGGGCAGGGGCAGAGGCAGGGGGTCCCTCCCCAAGCCCTGACACACAGCACAGGGGTGGCAGCAGCACAGCCACCTCCCCACCTGAGTGCCCTCACCCACACGGCCCCAGACACGGCTGTGCTGCAGCCCCTGGGCTCAGCCTCCCTGCACAGCTCCCAGAGCAAAGAGCAGTTACTGACTCTCTCCCATAGACAGGCTGTTAGCAGGGATAAGGATCCTGCCTCCTTTCCCTTTCTCCTCCTTCCACAGGGACAGTTTCTGCTTTTGATCATGCAGGATTTGCTTTCCTCTGCAACAGCAGACAGACATCACAGGCAGGATAACAGCACTATCGACCTATATGAAGGGATTTTAACTACAGCACTTGAAAATCCCCTTCTATTACATCACTTAATTCTGTTTGGAGGATGGCCTGGAGTTATGAAATCCTCCTGGGCCAAAAGATGAAACAGGAATGCCAAACAGCTCACTTGGGGTCCATCTCCAGAACCCTATTTTCAGAGTTGAATAGGGCAGGGAACCTTCTCCATTACCACACAAAAACCAGCTGATAGGCCCCTCTAGGAAATAAAGAGCCATTGCCACCACTGATCTCCTGCAAAATCAGTGCCCAGTGAGCCAAAGGTGCACAATGGACTGATTGAAATCGCTTAATCACGAGGTAAAGAAGCACAGAGAAAGCTCAGTTTAACTACTCAGGCTTAACATTTGTACCTTGGTTATTTCTCCTAGAAGAGGCGAAACCTTTAAACCAAGCCTATGAGGGTAACTGGAAAAGCAGATGCCAAGTAACATATTTATTCATATCCTTGTTGAGATCTTACTAGTCAGGCCCCAGTTAGAACACCACTACAAGTGCCAGAGAAGATCAGACCACTGTGTGTAGCTGGATGTGGTCAGAGCAAACAGCCACAGCACTCCCATTAGGTTTTCACTGATTGGTAAGACAACCTGAGTTGTCTTTATTGACTTTAGAGCTTAGCTGGGGAGCACAGGGCCAAGCTCCCCACCCGAGGCAGGGCTGGGAGAGGGGAGGAGGCCAAACTTACTCAATCTCTGCAGCATGTGAAGCAGAGCAATGACCCCCTGCACAAGGCACGGTTCTCACGCAGCACCTCTGCAACCCTCCACTACTAACAACACACATTAGGGATACTAAAAGCAAGCAGGGGGGTAACACAGGCAGCAAGTACCTTACTGTCGAGCTTCTTCATGGTGACCAGGTCCAGGGACTTGAGGGAGTGGCCGGTGGGGGCAATGAAGTAGAGGCAGGCGTGGATCCGCGTGTCGTGGTAGTTGAACAGCGAGCGCTTGATCTTCAGCTCCTCCTGCAAGTAGGCTTCGAACTGGGCATCGATGTATTCCACGATGGGCTTGTAGCTGCAGGGAGCCAAGGCACAGGGGAAATCTGGGATGGCAGTGGGCACTGAGGGACACCCAGGCAGCCCTGGGGTGCTCTGCAGGACGAGCTCTGCTCTCACAACCCTCCCCACCAACCCACAGCACTGAGGGACACCCAGGCAGCCCTGGGGTGCTCTGCAGGATGACCTCTGCTCTCACAACCCTTCCCACCAACCTACAGTCCCTCTTTAAGAAGTGTGTGTTTCCATCAGTGTCCAGGGAACATATAATGGACATAACAGGAAGATAAAGCGGTAGAGACCCTGGATTTGCTGTCTCTCCAGTTAAAGACAGAGCTGCTGCTCTGCCAATCTCATTAAAAATGATCCAATATAACAAAATTTAAACGTGAAACCATCAGCTACCCCTCAGCTTGCCCAAAATCTCATCTTAAGAGAGGGAAGGGAGATTCACAGGAGCATAGAAGGGACTTCTCAGGACTTGAAGCATGTGAGCAATGCTCAGAAGACAACTGCACTGTTTGTGGACTTCAAGGGGGTCACTTTGCTGGAGAAAAAACCCCTTGTGCATTTTAACATACTCTCTGGAAAGGACCCGCCTGGCATGAAAAAAACCATACAGCTTTGCATCCCATGTTACAAGTCATTTCCACTTTCTCCCAAAAAAGGTAGCTGTGCTTCTGGCAAAAAATAACTTTCCCATTTGTTCCTCCTCCACCAAGGGCAGCCTCGTGGATACCAGCAGGTGGGTGTATGTAACACGATTGTTGGCTTATGGAAATTTTGTCTCTGACCACGAAAGCCCAAAAACCTCAGAGACGCGTTGCACAGAAAGCAGGATGGCCTCACACTGGGAGAAACAGTAGAGAAAGCACCACACAAAAAGCGGAGCAAAAAAGGACTGGGAAGACAAAGGGAAAGCCCAGAGCAGCACCATGGAAACACCCCCAGGAAGAGCAAGGCCCAGCCCAGCCAGGCCCTGCGGAGCTGTGAGCCCAGGCTACCTGTCATCCTTGTTGATCTGATCCCCGAAGCCCACGGTGTCGACGATGGTGAGCTTGAGGCGCACGTTGCTCTCCTGCAGCTCGTAGCTCCTGGCTTTCAACCTCACCCCGGGCTCGTTGTGTGTGGCTGGCTCGCTCTCAAACTTGGTGTTGAACAGGGTGTCCATCAGCGTGGACTTGCCAATGCCGGTTTCACCTGAGCAGACAAAGGCAGCTCGGTATGGGCTGGCTGCTTTGGCTCATCTTCTCGGGCACATGCACCAGGTTAAGGAGTTACCCACCTGGGTAGCAGTGGAATTAGGCTACATGCACATGGCTAAGCAAGATAATCCCTGCAGGAACAGATGTCTCAGGGGACAGTCTCCCTCATTAGCAACCTCCCAGGACTGAACCAGGAACTTTCCTCAAAGAAGCAAGTTGTAAATTCTCTTAACTCTGTGTTTGATTCCCAAGGAGATACCTGATTTTATTTTGTTTTGCCTTAAGGCAGTTTTGTTTCTGTTTCAAGAACGTTGCTCAAAACCCACAGTGCAACTTGGGTAATAAAAATATGAGGCAGAAAAACACATTAATGAGTTTTTTAAAAAATGAAAACAGCACACTGCTTAAATACCTTTTAAAAACTTTTTAAACTATTGCAGGTTCACTAATCCCCAGTGCAATCAGTAACATGGAGGAAAGCATTAACCCAAATCCCATTTCTAAGTCAGAAGTGTTTGTTTAGCCATTATGCTCTCACACAGCTACTGCTGCCCATGCTGGGAGCAGGATGGGCTGAGGCAACTCACAGGAAAAGCCAAGTCCTGAACTGATGGCACAGCATGTTCGTCCCTGGAGCTGCAGGTCTGAGGGAGCTCCTCACACAAACTGCTGTGCTGGGTGGCTTTGCAGCCCTTCACATCCCAGGTACAGGTCTCACTTCACAATGCCCAAGTTCATCATGACTTTCCTCAAATCACCACCATAATAACTAACTTATTCCCAGGGTAAGGTTTGTGTTCCCTGGACAGCTACAGCAGCTTGTGAGAGATTTTAACGTGGGGTGAAAATTGGTGGATCGACACATTCCACAGGAAAAAAAGAAGGGTGGATCAAACTGCTAATGGAGACATATTAAGTCATGCTAAGAAAGGAATATTTACTGCAGGAGAGAAAGGCAATTAATTGATGCCAATTTGATCAAAGAGCTGCCAGCTAATCAGGCTGCTCCCTGCTGAACTGGAGTGGTTTCCTGCTGCTCTCAGAGTCACGTGAGGGCTGGGAGCTCCAGTGAGCACAACTGCAACTCTGCTCTTCCCTCCCTCCTCGACATGCAAAGCTGCAGCAGAGAGGAGGCGAGTCTGTGTGCCAGATTTCTGTTCAAACAGCTCACAGAAATCCTCAATTCGCTGTGCAAAAATCACAGTCACAGAGCGGGGGGGGGGGGGGTTCCAGCTAATTAATGGAACTAATTAGGAGGGACAATACTCCCTTCTTGCAGGCTTGAATGCACAGTGAATGGAGAGATGGTGTTTGTAGCCTGCTCTGCCAAGCTAAGAGGAAAACCCAGCATTTTTGGCCATTTACAGAACCACATGCCGGGTCCACTGACAATTCCGAGCTGGTTTGGCTCCCAGGGGCTGAGCAGTGGATTTCCAGCTGTGTGGGATCCACAGAGCACCAACACAGAGCAAAGAGAGGATGTTGCCTCCCTGTACTCACCCTCTCAGCAATCTGGGAAAGGTAAGTGAGGCTGTAAAAGCAACCTGCAGCACCCAGGTTAAACACAGGGGCAGGGACAGGCTTTGTCCTCAGTACATCTCTCGGAGACTAAAAATGGCATTGGTTCCAGTTGGAGAAACTGAGAATTCTGTCACGATACAGGCAAAGCCCGGAAGGGAAGGAAGGTAATTGGGTGAGGAACAGCCCCTGCACCCAACCCAGAGCAAGGCAGATTTAACTTAACTTTCTTTTAAAAAGTTAAGTTAAATGTAAGTTAAATTTAGCTCCCAAGTTAGCTCAGTTTCCTTACGGGCAGCCTTTGGGGAAAGCAGAACCACAGGATGATCAAAGGCACAGATTTCAACAGCTAAAAATTTCCACGTTTTGGCTCAGGGGAAAAGGCAGAGAAAGGGAACAGAGGGATACCAGATTTTAGCCTGGAGCAGCTCTGGGAAGCAAACTGTCCCTTCCCTGCCCCTGTGGGCCCAGCGGCTCAGCCCTCCCCTGGCAGAGGGACGTGCAGTGGCTCTGCGGAGGGTGCAGCCCCGACTGCCCCGAGGTGCAGGTGACTTACCCACACACAGGATGTTGAAGCAGAAGCCCTGGGACGTTGACTTGTTGACCAGCTGGTCGGGGAGGCTGTCAAAGCCCACATGGCCGGAGAGGGACAGGTTCCTGAGGTCATCATTCTGTAAGGCCCAGAAGAAAAGCATTGAACAGGGTTGCAATGCCCCATCAGGGAAGATGTCCTGTCAGAACTGTGTCAACAACACAGAAGGTTTTGGGACACAGGATCTTTGTCCTAGCTTTGCCTCTCAAATATACCCTCCTTTTAGTTCTGCCCAGCTCAGGAGCTACCATGGCCCCAAGTCTGAGCACACAGACTGTTTCTCTGTGCCTGTCACTAACAAACCACACTTCTGTACCGGTGTGCAACCCCCAAAGGCTGTTTCTGAGCCCAGACCCCTTTGGCACGGCCACAGGAGGACACAGCTCAGACAGCAACAGTGCCTCTGGAGCCACCTAAACCTCCCTGCAGCTTCTCCAGCCCAACCTGGCAGACCTAGAGCAGCTCTGCTGTTATTTCACATGTGTCTCCCCAAGTCTGTTGTCCTTAGCTCAGGAATTACAACCTTCCTCCAAACCCAAACACTCCCAGCAGAGTCACTGCACCGAGGCCATTCTAAATTACAGTCGTGGGCAGCCTCAGCCTGGTTTAAAGTTGCTGGAAGCACCAGCTTCTCTTCCACAAAACCAGTGGGCCTGGGACCAGACATGGCAAAAGACACTCTTTGGTTGATAAAATAAGAATCAAAAGCAGAGGAGGACTTCCCACACTGCACAATTGCTGAGCAGCTCCAATTCCCCCCTCAAAATACACGGACCAGCCACCAATTGCAGGAAAAAACAAGTTACATTTGGGCTGAGTGTTGATGAAAATAGACTTGGACTCAAAGAAACACAAAAATTCTCTGAGAAAGAGAAGGTCAAGTGAAAATGCCTCTGTGCCATCACCTTATTGCAGCACAAAGGGGCAAAGGGCTGTTTTCTGCCACGCTGACAGACACAGCCTGACACCTGTAGGAGATACCTGAGCCTACTCTGAGCACCTAAGCCAGGTTTGTCTGAAGGACTAACACCAATCCATCAAACGGTGCCCCTCCATCCCTGTGTGGACTAACAGCTCCTCATCAGCACCACACCACAGGAGCCTGAGGTGAAGGAGAGGTGCCACCTCCTTGGCTCAGGCTGGGCAAAGACAAACCACACACAAGAGACCATTTACCCACCACAGTGGTTTTCCTGCAAAAGCCTCAGGCAATGGAAGGAGACCCTGGGATTCATATGTTATGTGAATGGGTTAAATGAAATATTGGTAACATTAGTATTTTTAAAACACCAGTGGGCTCGGGTTTAGGATGAAGTGAAGGGAGCTGGGAACAGATCCCAGTAAGTGCCCATGACTCAGAGGCTTCACAGAAAGTGGTGGGTGTTGAGCATCTTTCAGCACCAGTATCTCTTTCCCTGATATATTTTGGGAAAGCAAGTACTGCCTCATCACCAGTTACTCAGCAGGAACAGGAGTCAGACTCATTCCCTGCACCTGTGTCAGTTATTTTTTGCTGCAGACCTTCTCTGCTTTATTTCCCTCCCCTGCTTTGTTTCCCTGCAAGGGGCAAACATCAACAGTGGAACAAACAAGAACTCCCCCTGCACTTTGCAATGCCCAGGATTTTTCACAAGCTGTGCTGCACAACGGGAGGCACAAACCCAGTCTGAGACCTGCCCCAAACCCCAGAAAGCTCCTGACAAGCTCCAAGGCCCGAGGCACAGCCAGAGAGGAAACTCCAAGCCAAGCCCCCACCGCCCTCAGCGCTCCCAGGATGCAGAACCCTCTCCCTGAGTGGAGCACACACAGAAACCAGGGGCAATTCTGCACAGGTGGCACAGATAGGCATGTTGGAGAAGGCAGGAGAGCCAAAGGAACTCCATTTCTAAACCTTTCTCTCTACACACAGACAAAAGCATCATGCAATCCAACAGCCCGTTCTGCAGCACACACACAGATGGGCTTGGAAAGCTGACACATTTCTGGGGGAGCTGCAGAGGAATCCAACGGAAAGATCCAAGGGCTGCATAACCTCTTACCATCGCAGCCAGGCCTCTGCCCCTGCTCTCCCCTCTTCAGGAGGGCAGCGATACCCACATGGAAGGGAAGCCTCTGCTGGAGAGCAACCAGCCTGACGGCTCGGGGCATCTTCAGCAGAACAGGCAAGTGATTCACACATTCAGTCTGGCGGAACAGAAGTGTTTTAACAACAAGGGGATGCTAAGTCAGATGGGCCTGCTGCTCCAGCTGTGAATCACCATGACAAGCTCCTGAGCACAGTCGGTGGGACGGGGTGGATCCCAGCTGAGTCACCCCACTGAGAACTGGGCAACTCCAGCTGCAGAGCAGGCAAAGGCTCCTGCCCCCCAGAGCCAACCCCAGGGCTCCAACAAGCCACGGAAATGCTACAGGCATTGATTTGTTCCTCCTGCCACACTGCTCTTCCTCCAGGGGAAGCCAGCAGTGCTGCTCAAGCACTTGACCCCAAGTGCAAAGGCACATCACCACCTTGCCTCACTGCCTCCTTCCCAAGTGCATTCCTCATTTTCCCTCAGAGGACGAACAGAGCTCAGCACAACCCCTCTGTCCCTGACGCTGCAGCCGAACACACTCCTGGACTGCAGCCCCCCCTCAGCTGTCACTCACACAAACAGCCCCAGGAGATGCCTCAGTGACCACACCAAGTGCTGTGTCTGGAATCACTGCCCTGTTACTGTTGGCCAAGCAGCTCTCCCTGCTCCCAGCTCCAGGAACCATGGACATGGAACATGGACAGTGGGCAAACTGCAGCTCCACACACTCCTCGAGGGACCAGACAGTTCACTCTGCTAGATCTGGGTGTCTGCCTGTTCTCAGATGTCAGTGAGCTTCAAACATCTCAAAAACAGTCTTGATTTTTACATTCTTCACTAAGTCAGTCACGCCCCCCTCACTGAACTCCACAGCATGGGGCACATATTCCCTCCCTCACCCCACACCATCCAGGAGCAGGAAGCAATCCTGCATCTCCAGAGCTGTGTGCTCAGCCCTACAGAAACTGCAGAGTTACAGGAACAAATAAATGCTTCTTTCTTGAGAAAGATGCTGATCTCTAGACTTCTCCTTCCAGAGGGCCCTCCAAGGCATCCCACAGTCGATATTTCTTGGGTCAACAACAATATCTGAGCTGCTGTTATCACAGCTGCTGGTTTTAACTCCAGCAGGGGAAGGGGTGAGCTAAGCAGAGACAGGCCCCCCAGAGGCACAACATCTCCTGCCCACCATCACTATAAAGAGATTTATCTTCAGGAACCCATGTCCCAGTGCTCTCAATTTTAAAGGGGGGGGAAATTGCCTTGCAAAAGACAGAAAAGGGTTTGCCATCTCAGAACCCTGTCAAGGCTATTTAGCATCTGTTGTTCTTCATACACAGCTCCTGGTGGCAAAGGGTTTGCAGGTCAAGCAAGGCTGCACTGGATGCTCTGTGGCAAAGAGTGTGTTTGCCTGGATGGAGATCAGTGAGGCCACATCAAACAACTCAGCTGCTGAGGCACGTGCAAGGAGAGGCAGCTCATTCCTCCTCAGCCACACAGGCTTGGCAGAGCTGGCAGGAGTAAGGGGCAGGTTATTCCTGTGCCTGGAGTCAGGAAGAAGCCAGGTCTGTGTGTGGATGGGGAGGTGGACATGAAGGTGATGGGAAATGCACCCCTGCTCCAGAGGCAGCACCAAGCAGAGCAGTGCCCTGACAGCTCAGAAAGTGTCTGGTAGCTGAGCAGAGGTAAAGCAAAGTTACTCTTCTCCTGGGTAGGAAAAAAGCACCACTCCAAGAAGGATGAGGAGGGAAGATCCACAAGGATTCTGGTCCCCTGCCTGCTCTCCTCGCTCAGGACTGCCCTGTGGTGTCCAGTGTTCCCACAGCCCAGCCAGCCCCTGGCTGAGCCCCTTTTGCTTCAAGGCTGCTGCAAACTCCTCCCCTCGGGCCCCTGCAGATCCAGGGCCGGGGGTCACATTCACACGGCCTCCCAAGAGTTAAAGAAAACAGAGTGAGCCTCCAGTTCGAGAGGGGGAAAGTGCTGGTATGCAAAATATTGAGCTCGACCACAAATATGAAGCAAGTGTTTAGTTATTTGAGGCCACACGACTCAGGAGGCACCTCGAAGAACTTCTAAAAGCTTTTACTGTTGTCAGCAGCTCAGGGCAGCACCATTTTTGACCCGTTACCAGGCACACGTTCCTGCCTTTCTGAAGTCATCTCAGATGCTACATCCAAAGCCAGCAACCTCAGGGATAGTGGAGTCTGCTCACACAAAGAAGCAGCTCAGGGAAGAGCAGAGAGCACAGAAGCAAAGAGCAGTCAGCAAGAGACACATCTGCTGCACCCTCTCCATGTCAAACCGGAGAGCTGGGTCCCTGCTGGCAGGGCACCAAGCACTCCCAGGGTCTGTGCCACAGCCAAGCTCCCTGGGCCTTGAAACAGCACCCACAGCCCCCTCCCCTTCCTTACACAGGCTCAAGGGATGGCCAAACCCACAACTGCTGGACAAGGGAACTTACGAATAATAGTCTGAGGAGAACATGAAAAGCAGGAACAACTCCCTTCCCCTCCTTGCCAGGCAGTGATGCCACAAGGAAGGGGCCCGTAGCAATTCATCAGTTGTTCAGCTCATCGAGAGCAAGGACTTCTTGCAGTGTTAGGCTTCAATAACCATCAGTGTCACCAGCAGAGGAGGGGGAGCTCCTGTCTCACAAGACAGCAGGAAATCTGGGAGGTCCTTAGTTGGTTCCCTCTTCTCCCTGCCCTTTTGTCCCTTCTGTCTCAACAGGGAGAGCAGATCCCTGGGGAAGGCACGACATTAATGTGTCAATCCACGCCTCCTGCCCTGCCACCAGCCCACCAGTGACTCACTGCTGCAGCTACTGTCCCTGAGGGATGGACTGCAGGAAACCACCTCCTTCTGCCTGGCTAAGAGCTGGCACCAGCTGCAGCTGCCTGGGGGCACACAGCTTCTCACTAGTCCCTCGCCTCGGCCTTCCAGCAGCGTCTGAACAACAGCAAGGAACCAGTTCTCTACTCCCAGTAACTCAGCATACCATCAGGAGTGCCATGCCACGGCTGGCTCCCTCACTCAGTAACCAGGGAGGTCACAGGGAACACAAAAAGGCTCTCTCTCCTTTGAACATGTTGCATTTTCCCTTTAATTCCCTGAGAAGCAGGAGAGCAGAAAAGGTTATTCTATGGGAGGAAGACTGGAAGCACCTTGTCCAACAAAGGAGGGGCAGAGCAGACGGGAAGGGCAGGTGTGGGCCCAGTGTTGTCCCCCCTCGCACAGAACCTGCTCCCAGACAAAGTGCCAGGGCCCTGTGGCATCACCAGCCAAAGGGGGGGAGCCCAATGCCAGAGACTGGGACACGCTCCCCCGGCAGTAAGACAGGAGTGCTGCTCTCCCCAAATGCAGGGCAGGGTGACACAGGGCACAGCCAGCAGGCACCACAGCCTGGCCCCACACATGCAGGGCAGGGTGACACAGGGCACAGCCAGCAGGCACCACAGCCTGGCCCCACACATGCAGGGCAGGGTGACACA
>JAOXXN010000471.1:968883-982153 GCA_026770055.1 Myrmophylax atrothorax | reverse complement strand
ACATCTGCTTTGAAAAGGGAAACAGAAGACACACAGCCCCTCATGGCACACAAGCCCTTCTAGGGCACCAGAGAAGTCATTCAACATGAATGAGAAAATGTCAGCAATCAAAGAATATCGAAGACTACACATATTGTTGTTTGCCCTGGTGTGCAGTTCTCCATCTCCAGCAAGAAGGGCAGTAGAATTAAGCTGAACTGAATCTGCACTCAGAGTAAAAGGGAAGGTTCCCTCAGTTATTTAGCTGGCAGTTTTGAATCATCAGCCCACAGACTTCAAGCTCTCAACTGCCTGAACAGCAACAACATTCCCCACTGGCCTTCAGCAAGTCTCTGTTTTTCTGCCTTGAACAGGAAAAGCCAATACCCAGATTTTTGTAAGTTGGAGCACATCCCCATTTCAGCTGAACTACTTCCTTCCCTTCACCTCATTAATTCCAAATTTTTGTGGTTGCCTTGAAAGACTGTGTTTTGTCTTTCCAAAAAACTGAACTGGCCAGAGCTCCTCCAGAGGAAAGCACATCTGATCCAAGTCCTCAGCACAGCCATAACAGCGGCCTGTGAGGAGATGGGACTAAAGGCCACTCTGCACCAGCGCTTGTATCCTCCTCCAGCTTTGCTGCACTGATAACTGCTACAGAGACCTCGCATTTCTGGAGTCTGTCAGCACCGCAAGACAAAACATTCCTCTGCCCGCAGGCAGGAATGTTCCCACAGTCCTCTCATGTCACATCCCCTGCTTGCTGAGGGGCAGGACCACAACAGCCTTTGATGGCCACCACAATCCTGGGGATGCTCCAAGTCATAAAGAACCCCCGGACAAGACACCGGCAATTGCCCAACAGCCACTCCAAACCACGAGAACCCCACAAATGTCCAGCTAAACACACATTTACAGCACCAGAAGAAAGGATTAACTCTCTAGACACAGGGAATCCAAGGATGAGCCTTTACAGCCCCAGTTTTTGGATTGCGTCAGAGATAAACCTTTTATTCTAGAGATTTAACCCAACTCCCAGGAACATGAAGAGCTCCAAACTGCCCGTTTTCTGCACTGAACTTCATCTTCAGCTGTCCTCCCTCCCACACCCCAAAAGACAAAAGGCTTTGCTTGCACACAAGCCACTCTTGAGAAACCAACACAGTGTGAAGGACTTTATAGGAGGGCAAGTTCCCCCAAGGCACAGGCCACCAAGGGCTCTCACACAGCACAGCCAGACATCTCTGTCCTCTGCAAAACACCCAAACGCATCAGCAAGGAAATCCAGAGCCCGTGGTGGCCTCCAGAGGTGGCTCAGGCAACACCATCACCCTACAACAAGACAGGGGGTTTCTACAGAAATCTCTGCAATCTCCCCAACAACTGCCCTTCTATACCAGGCCCTGCACACCAGGAATCTCCCAAGCCAATAAAAAAGGCAAATGCCAGGTTAATATAAAGAGCACAGTCAGAGGTGATGGCTCACTAGGGAAGCAGTGACAGAGCACAGTGTGCTGTGGTACAAGCTCTGTAATCTGTCGTGCAGACCAGACACAGCGTGAGAGAGCCTTTCCTCGGAGACTCGGCACTGGGAAAGGGCAATTTCACATCAACAAGGATTTCAAGCGAGTTTAAAGCAGATTTATTAGTTAAATCCTAATGATGCAAATAAAGTCAGATGCAAAACTTACAGTGTAAGTCACTCCATATAGAAAGGTCTGCCCACGCCCCCCCCTTCATGAATGGCTGTTACCAAAGCACAGGCCTGCACAGTCACACTTTTCCTCCTTCCCCAGCCCCAGGAAACGGGCTGTGTGAGGAGGACAAGGCTGGCTCAGTTGCCATTTCCCAGTAAAGGTCCTTCTGCCATGTTTGGACAAAGCAATATACCTTCAGGGGCTGGAATTTCTTCCCTTTTAAAAGTCAGCCCCTAATAGAATCATAGAAATGGACTGGGTTGGAAAAGACCTCCCAGATCATCGAGTCCAACCCTTGGTCCAACTCCAACAGAGAGGCTGCAAGTCCCTTAGTTCACAGCAAGGACTTAGGAGGCTGCAGTGACACCCCCAGGTCCCACTTGCACACTTCCCCTCACGTCAGCAGCTGCAGATGCTTGAAGACCTGCTCTCTACCTTAACTATACTAAAACTGTCCAGAGAATTTTCTTGGACTTCAGGCAACACTTCGAGTCCCTGAACCTTCAGCCAACTGGTATGTTCTCCTAAGCCAAGCTTTTCTTGGTGAGCCACTTCCATTTTTGCTCTGGAGAAAGGGACATACATCCCCTCCAAACAGAAAGACCTCAGTGGGAACTCTGTATAAATGTACAGCACAAAGAAACAAGCAACACAAAAACATTTTTCTTTTGGCTGTTGCTACATTTTATTAACATCAAGTGTTGTTTGAACACCTACATGTAGAAAACAGCGACTACTAAAGGAAAACACTAAGAGTCTTTCTACACAAACCTACATTAGTGGCCACATTCCAGACACTAATTAAATGCATCCTGTAATAATAAAATCCTCTTCTGACTTACAAATAAGGACCTGATCCAAAATGTCCTATCAACTTTGTGTCTGGTGTGTCCAGCAGCAATTCCAGAACTTGCCTTCCTGGAACTACTTTTTCCCAAGTACCAAAAGTACCGAGGTGCCAAAACGTGCCAGGCAACACAAACAAACTACAGCAAACCCCCCCTGGAGCCTTCTGTAACTGCCTCAATGCACAAAGATCCTCACAGGCAAACGGAGCACGGACACTTTTGCAGTGGGCTTGCAAAGGTCTAAGGTGCCCCTCCTTCAGGTGTGACGATATGCCTGGTTATCAAAACCAGACTTCAGAGGTGTTTGCAGCCCTGGCACTGAGCACTTGGATGAAAAGGGCAAGTGAACCACAATTAGTGGGAGGCAGGCACTGATCCTGCTGCCAAAGGCTCCCCATCCGCATTCCAAGGCTCCCAAACACCTCTGCGAGCCGGACCTTTGGCTCCTGGGACCTCAGCGCTGCTCCGCCTGCAGTGTCGCGACAGGTTAATTAAAAGCAGGAGGCTGCCAAGCTGGGAAGAGGCCTGGGAATGCTGCTGGGATGGATCACAGCCGGCTCTGCAGCGTGGGGACAAGGCAAGGCTCCCATCCTCCAGGCCAAGGGACCAGGCTGCCCTGGAGCTGTGAGACCAAGCGTCCTGGCATGTGCCCAGAGAGCCTGAAACAAGGCAACTGCCTCCCCAGATGAGCCAAACCATACTTGCACAGGTGCTTGGGAAAACACACAAGCTAAAAACCATCTCCCTGTGCTGCTCCCCGCGTCTTGTTTGGCACATGCAGAATTTGTGTGTTTCAAAAAGTCCTGCAACTTCTGAGCATCCTGCCTAGAGCCCAGTGCAGCTCTGCACAAAGGCCAGGCTTTAGGAGCTAAGTGGGACACTTCCCAATGCTACCCTGAGCTAATCCAACGTTGTTTTTCCCGCAGCAGCCCGCTGCTCACAGCACCATTGGCAGGGATCTGCAAACCACTGGCACTCACCCACATTCTCTGCAACTCTGTTCTTCCAAACTCATAAATTACCCCATAGTCAGGCTGCTGCAACAGCCATTAGCCCAGTGGAGCCCTGCTGAAAGGTTACACCAGAGCCAGTACCCACCCCCATGGATTAAATACTGCTGGCCACCCTTCTGCTTGGACTGGCCACCCCAGGCATGTTTGCCCTTTAAAGAGAACGCCAGAGCAGATGGGTACAGGCAAGATTCATTTCTGCCCTCCTGTCAAGACTTGTGCTCCAACAACCCAGAGCAGTGTTAAATGAAACCCACACTTCCAATGCTTTTGTCCCAGAGACCCTAAAAGTGAATAGAATGAAGTCTCTAGTGTATTCAGCTCCTGGAAAGGCCAGCTGCTCACACTGTCCTGGTCAAGCTAAACTCAGACCTGGCAGAATTCAGGAGCAGTCCAGCTGCTCACACTGTCCTGGTCAAGCTAAACTCAGACCTGGCAGAATTCAGGAGCAGTCCAGCTGCTCAGACTTCTCCTGGTCAAGCTAAACTCAGACCTGGCAGAATTCAAAGTCTTGCTGCCTTATGAGTACAGACAATACATCCAGCACTCCACTTGGTTAAGCCCATTGCTCACGGGCAGCTTCTGGAACGGAACACTTTGCAGGGCTGTTCATCTGAGTAACAACAACAAGCCAGAGGATTTGCCATTCGCTTGCACCTCCCACAGTAACTTCACGCTGTTGGCTCAGTGTGCTCAGAGCACTCAGATTTCTCCTCCTGGAAGCACCTGGATAGGCAGGAGGGCACGTGAGGGATCCATCTGTAAGCCAAGCACAGAGCTGCTCAGCTTGGCCAGCACACCCCACACACCAGCTGAGCCCGAGTCCTGCACGGAGCAGGACCCACCGTGACAGATGAGCAGCTCCACTGCCCCAGGCTGTGGCTCCCTGCAGCAGCAAGGCTTTAGAGACCTGACAGAGCAGGTAAGGCCTGTCACAAACTCATGGAGCCAAAGCTAAGGATTCGGGAAGACAAACACACCCGAAGGCAAACGAAGCTCCCTGCAGAGCTCTAGGGAGGATCAGTTCACATGGAGGAGCTCCCTGCTCTGACATGCTCTACGACTCCAAGTGCTGCAGAACTGCCTAGCCCAAATCTGGGGCACGATTCCCACGTGCAGGGCACATTTTTGCCCTTGGCTCCAGTTATTTAATGAGAAATACCAAAGCAAGGGATCCACTGCTGCATATTCCTTATTAACACTGCAGCCTCCACACTGCTGGGGTCTGACAGGGAAGTAACTGCTCCTTGGGAAGCCTTCCAGGAGGAAGGCCAGTGCCCAGCTCTTCCCTCAGGGCTGCCCAGGAGGAGACGCTGGGTTTGCCCCTGGTTAAGGCTCCCACTTGCACAACACACACACAGCAACACAGCACAAGCCTGTGCCAGCAGTGTGTGCCGACCCCAGGGGAGTCAGCACAGGGCACCTCCCTGGGCACAGGAGGTTTTAATTCCCGTTTTCTCAGGTCACTGAGCAGCCTCTAAGGCTGCAAACCAGAGCACTACCTCAACAGTGGACTTGCCCAATCTTCCCTACCTATACACCCTCCTCCTTACACAGTACCCTGGAGCATGGCACACACCCAGCCATTCCCATCCTCCTTCCTCCCACCCAGCGCCACTCAACTCCAGACACTTCTCTGCCAGGCACAGCACCAAACCAGGACCACCAGGCCCCCGCCCTCCACAGCTTCCCACTGTGCCAGGATGCTGCAGCACACACACACTCCAGGAGTCCCACTGAGCACAGCTGTGCTGGGTACAGACAACACCCACACACTCTTCTCCTGGGACTCCCTCCTGGGGATTCCCACCTACCACCTACCTCATGCCAGGAACACGGACCATTTTCTGGCCTGTATGAACTTCACACCTTGAAACCAGGACAGCATGCAAGCTGTATCACAGCTAGCCTGGATTTACACTTGTGGCTTCCTGGCTCACCCCACTGCAAGAAACCATTGGTTAGGCTACGAAAGAAATGCTGCTTTCCTCGGGTTATATCACAATCCAGTAACGCACATCCCATAGGAATAACGCTCTTCTGAGCTGCATTCCTGGCAAGACCAAACCTGGAGGAAATGTAGCCATGCACAGAAACAGACAGGAGTCACAGCAGACTGCAATTTCAAATGATGTTTTGTTTAAACAACAAAACACCTCAGGCTTTCATGTTTAAACAGTTCTGGGCTACAACAGAGAAATTAACTATGTCTTAGGAATGCTCTATGTGAAAATTGCCCTCAATTGCATTAAAGTAAACCCAGGGAAACAAGGTGAGAGTTACTCAGGCTGCTCACTTTTAAACCCTTCCTCCTTATTGTTGTATCTCCTTGAAAACATAACTCTGCTATTACCTTATTTGAATAGTTATTCTCTTGCAAGAGGTTTTAATTAAAAGCATGAGTCTGGTAATGCCTCTGTGCCACAAGAGCTCGCTCCATTTGGTACAACAGGGCGAGGTCTGCAAAGGTGACTCTGGCTGTGCTATTAATTCCCTGATCACAGCCTGGCATCTCCCAAAGCAAGGGAGGGAATTATCCTCTGCTTTACACACGGTGAAAACAAAGGCAGCTGCCCCAGACCACCCACCAAAGCAGAAGCTGGAACACCCACAGCATGCCAGCCACACAAACCCTAATCCCAAGTGGCTGTTGTAATTAATGCTCTAATAATTAACAATTGCTTCTCTGCAAATGCTGGGTAGCAAGAGTGCTTTCCAGCAGGGTGAACACCCAGCTACCTGGAAACACACAGGCCAAGGTGCCCCGACAGCACCGCTCAATCATCTATCAGAGACCAAAGTGACTCGTTCTAATTGCTCAGTGACCATCAAGTGTGCATCCCAGCAGGAGAGGCCCTTCTCTTCTCCCACGAGCTGTTTATTTGCCACTCTCCCTCAGCTTCTCTGGGACTCAGAGCACCAGGAGGGTTCACCACGGCCCCCTGGCCCAGGCAGACACTCCCATGCAGGTCCTCCCGGGCCTGGTGCCACTTTCCTCCTCTACTGGACACCATTGCAAGGACCAAACCCTTCCCTTTCCCACAAGACAAGACAAGGGGAGGAAAAAAGCCCCAAATTAGGTCAAACGCTCCTGAAAAACACCGATTGCTTTATATATAGTGATTGCACTGCAGTGTCATTTAATCTCAGCTTGCCATTGTCAGATACCAGCTGAAATTCCCTGCTTTGCTCCTGCTGCCACAATAAAGTACCATGTATTTAATATTAACGAGGCAGATGAAACAGAAAGAGGCCAGGCTGGCACTTTCTGTGATAAAAGACACTTTGTGGCAGAAAAGCATTCATTTAAAAGCACTAGGGATTTTTCTTGGCTTGCAAGTTACACTCAACATACAGGAAACCAACAAACCCCTTTCCAAATGTAATTAAAAGAATCTTAATCTTCTGATTCTGTAAACCAACAAAGGCATTCACTGTTTCTTGTGTTCAAAGCCCACAACAGCAGCAGGCTGAGTTACCTGGCCACAGCTATGGGAAGCTTTACAGGGAAAACAGGATTTGAACAATTACCTTTTCCTCCTCCAGTGTCCATATCCTTGTACTTACACTGAGGGAAAAATTCCAAGAGCTCAGAACTCTGACTGCCCAAAAACCAAAAGGCACAAGGAGGGCCTGCCAGAGCCCAGGCTGGCCACGAACCAGATCTGAAGGAGGAAAAGGCAGCAGCCAATAGAGGTGGTGGTGAAGTGGTGTGATTTATCACCAGGACAAGTCACCAGACGATCTGGCAAAACCCCTGCTCCTCTGGGGGTCCTGCCATGAAGGCTGCAGGGCTGTGCATATGGTGGGTCCCAGATGGCTGCATTAAGCCTCATAATCACTGCTGGCATTTCAACGTGAGCAATACCTGCTCACAGGGTGACAACCTAATCTCTCGGCTGCAAAAGCTGACAAGAAAGGAGCACTGTCTCCAATTATTTAATTCAACAGTTTCTGACAATACCAGTCTTCACACCTCAAACTAGGAACAAAGCAACAGCAGACATTGCAATACCATTGGCTGTGCTGTTTCTGCTCTCATTGCAGATACACAAGAAAGGTAATCCTACCAATTAAAACAAAAGGAGACAGAGGAAAGAAAAGTCTTGAATCATAAAAAGGAACAAATCCAACTACACTTATGCTTTACTGGCGTTTCCTACTGTACATTTCCCACACACACGGAGAGTGTGGCAAAGCTCATGTTACTGCAGAGAGATGCCAAGAATGAGTGTCAGTGATAACCTGAGACCTTCACCTTGCCAGGAAGAAAATTTCTCACTTCCAACATAGTCTGTTGCTGCCAAACTTTGTCCCAGAAGAACTAAGCCAGGACCATCAGCCTGACATTTTGCCTTCACCTGAAAGCAGCCAAAAGCTCCCAGGCTGACTCAGACTCAGAGATGGGTTTTCACAGGGGCTGGAAGGAGATGATTTGTGTGCTGCAAAACGCAAAGATTGGGCCATGGGTACAGGTGGGAACCTCTGTCTGGGGGGCAAAAGCAGCACTTGGTGCATTCACCACCTGCCTGCCAAACAGCTCCTGATGAGCCTCTTGCTCACACAGGACACTGCAGTTCACTTTGCACCCAGTGATCCCATCACAAAAACACCCACAAAACACCTTCAGAGGCAGGGACAGCAAAACACCTTCAGAGGCAGGGGCAGCAAAACACCTTCAGAGCCAGGGGCAGCAAAACACCTTCAGAGCCAGGGGCAGCAAAACACCTTCAGAGGCAGGGACAGCAAAACACCTTCAGAGCCACGGACAGCCCTCACAGCCCTGCAAGTCATTCAGGAAAGATCCCCCTCAGGATTCAAAACACTTGCTTGTTTCCACACCCATCAGGTGGGAGAGGTTAAAATCATTTCTGAATGAAATACATAATATCCATGCAGATCTCCAGAACAATTTGTACCAGAACTGCTGCTGTGCACAGGAATCCCTTCTCAGCAGGCAGGCAACAACTGTGGCAAGACCAAAATCTTTCTAAAACACGTCTTTTTCTATCAGCTTGTGCCAAGTATGCAGGACCACATCTGGCAAAGAAATAACCCACCACCACAGTACTTGACGAAGGTATTTCCAGCAGCTAGATCCCATCTGAAAATAAACCTGTGTTGCACAAGTGGTGACAAAATATTCAATTAGACAATAGAAAGATCTAAAGAAACTGAGATGGAAGGAAAAAACCCAACTCCCCAAACCAGCAGCAGTCTGTGCTTTGACAACACCCTGTGTAGGATGCTGCTACAGAAAACAGAAAGCTTAAGCCTGCAAGAAAAGATTCAGCTCCTTCCTATTTTGAGCAGCTTCAAAAGCTCTAAGTGCAAATTCAGATCCTAAGGCCACTTGGCCACTTCCCCAAACACAGGCACAGAGTGTATTTTTAAGTAAGGAGTCCCAAAGATAGCTCAGGTCTGGTAAATCAGAGCTCAGCAAAATACCTGCACTCCCAGGGAAATGGCAATAATGGTCTCTGGGCCACAGCCCCTGCCAACAGGACATCACGTCCATCAGACAAACAGAGCACTCCGCAGGATTCAGAAAGCTCACGGAAGAGCTGAAGGAAAACTACAGGGAGCTGCTTCTCCTTCTCCCCACTGCCTCATGCCTGGTCAAGTGGCCCTTGCCTAAGCCACATTAATCACACCTGCCTGAGCTGGGGACAAGCAGAGCTCTGGCAGCTCCTGCAAGTCCTGCCCACACACCCAAACCAGGCACCACAGTGCAGATAAGGCAAGGCATCCAGACGGGAGAGGCAGCCAAGGGCCATCTCCCATTCCCATCACACAGCAGCATGCAAGCCAGCAGTTGTATTACACCAATCAAGAACAGCATTTGGGGATCATTTCTGTAACCACTGCCCTTAGCTACGAGAGCAAGACCCCGGCCTCGGTTTGCTGGCTGTGCTCTGAGCGCTCTCCAGCAGAGCTAACACCGAGCTCTCCCCACGCCGCGCTGTTTGTCTGAGCCATTATTCTGCATCACTTACTACAGCGGGCTGGAGAGCTGCTCACAGAGCTGGAAGCAAAGGCAGCTACAGAGTGTACCTAAAAAAAGCTTCAAGTACTACTGGGAGGCTTTTTTGTTTATTTTTACATCACCTGGTTGCATCCAACCCTTCTACGCTGAAGCTGCTCCCGTATCGTTTCCAGCCAGAGCCACTGTGGCTTTCAGGACTGCAGCCCAGAGCCAAACCACACCAAGGGTGAGGCTGGGAAAGGCAGGAGCCCTTGCCAAGCCAACAGGAGACCCTGTCCCCTTGGCATCGCTCCTGCAAAGCAAGCCACAAGCTACTGGGCTCGTGACCATGCTCCTGGAATTACCTGAGGAGGAAGAGCCACAGAAAGAGAACCGACAGCCCTCAAACGGCTCCAGAGCCGGCAGCCAGCCAGCCAAGCCTCCCCTCTCCCAGGGGCTGCAGGGATGGGACCAGGACATACAAAACATGTCCCAGCTCTGAGTAAACATTCCACTTGTCAGATTCATACTGCTTACTTAATCAATCCCCATCATTATTTCAGGGGCTCTACTCAGACACTAAAATTGATTCCCCATCATCTCATCTACACAAAGTAAAGACTTTCCACGTATCTCCACCAAATCCTGACTCCGGGTCAGCTCTCTTGGTGCTGGAAGAGCTAGAGGCCCTGAGCATGTGGTGGGCTGGACACATACCCTGTCCCATAACTGGGCTGAAAAAAGGCAAGGAGTGGGCAGGTTCCCACCATTGTTAACATCAACAGGAGCAGCAAGAACTGTCTGAAAGAATTTCCTACTGCAAACAAGGCACCGAGGTGAACAAGGAAACTGAAGAGGTCACAAACTAAAATACAGTCCTGTGTGCACCACCCAGGTCTGCCTCCCTGGGGCAGAGAGCTGAGCCAGGCCAGGCCCAAGGAACCCCACTCAGCAGCTGAAAGCTGGCAAGGAAGCCTAACCCTGTGCCCTGGTCACCTCAGCAGCCCCACCCACACCCACAACATCACAGTCACAGTGAGAGGAGCCTGCAGTGCTCCCTGGAGCACACCCAGCAGCAGGGACAGCTCAGCCTGGCAGCTAACTTGGAGGAGGACAAGCTGCAGAGTAGCCAGGGCACTGCTGACCCATGCCTGGAGCACAACAGTCCACTCCCTGCCCTCGGGTCCATCCCTGACCTACTGCTGTCCTAACCACTCTCAGTCAGCTCTCCTCCCACCAGTCACACCTTTGGCAGTGAAGATGACCAGACACTGGGTTACCAAGAGCACAGAAACACCCACAGATACAAGGGGGCACCCCCTTCCTTTGTGCTCATCCCTCTCTCTACCTTCCCATCTCTCTCTCCTTCCTCCCCTCCATGGAAACCAGCAGTCTCTCATTATCAAGTATTTTTAAAACAGATGGAAGAATACACTGTGCTGTTTTAATCTCCCAGATAACGTTTTTATGGTTCCCATGTAAAATTTGCATTCCAGCTTCATTTTCCCTCAATTTTTGTTTGACTTGGAGAGGGTGAACATCAGTTTCTATGTTTGAGGAAATACAAGCCTCACTCCTTTTGCACAATCACGCTCTGATTCTATAAACATTTAGGATAAACACATGGAAGAGTAGGAAGGCCAGAGCCCTATTTCATGCTCTGACCTACTAAGAAACCATCCCACACTGGCCAAGATGCTGGGAATTCACCCAGGAGGAAGAAAGGGGTCCCGTAATTAGCACACCTCGACAGTTTCCATACTGCAAGTGGCTTATGTCACCCTGAGCCCAGACGGCCACACGCCCCCTCCCAGCCTGGTGCACGTTTAAGCACACACATGGCTTCCATCAGCTGAGAGCTCCCAGGGCAGCTCCCAGCACCAATCCTGCCAAAACTGGGCTTATGCAGGTCTTGACACTTCCATACCCAGATCAGCCTCCATTAAGCCAATGAAATTACAGGCAGCACATTGCACATGTGCCCTCACACCTGTGGGATCAGGGCCTGAAAATGAAAGCCGCCCATCCCACCACAACACGCCCTGCTCGGCTACAATTAAACACAGACACTTCAGAGCAGTTTGCTCAAGTTATCTTTTATGCATGCTTTTACAATTAACATAATGTCATATCCTGCCAGGGCGTCAAAGGTTGTGACTCAGGAATGTTATCATCGTTTTAAGTCCAACTGACTCGCTTTTGGTTTCATTCCTTTCCTTTTCCCTTGCCATTAATTCTCTTTCCAACAAGACAAGTCCCACTCAGGGCTCAATCACATTTTGTAACAAAGTTGTGAAACAAACCTTCACCAGTCTTGCCCTGCTCTACCATACAATTAACTGCTCCTTCCGACTCCCTGCCACCCTCCCAGCAACACAACAG
Source organism: Myrmophylax atrothorax (assembly GCA_026770055.1). Lineage (NCBI taxonomy): Eukaryota > Metazoa > Chordata > Aves > Passeriformes > Thamnophilidae > Myrmophylax > Myrmophylax atrothorax. Next base: position 970,272 of record JAOXXN010000471.1, on the reverse strand, counting down.
CAGCATGCCAAGTGGGGGCAGAGGGGATTAGATAAGAAGGTACATGAGACACAACATCCCCAGCATCTCCTGACTGTCAGCCCGCTGTGCTTTCTTCTCTTATCACCCCAAGATAAAACAAATCTTCTGCAGAAAGCACCAGCTCCCGAGGGTGAAGCGTCCGCCCCCGAGCTGGCTGCGAGGCAGCTGAGTGCCCTCATCCTTCCCTCTCGCACACACACACACTTCTCAGGCTGAAGGATGCTTTTTCCTGCAGTCAGTCCCACTGGGCTGGACTCGGCAGCACACAGACAGGAATTTGGTTTAACTGGTGCAAACCCCTCTGTGGATGCTGTTTTGGGATTGCTCGTGGACTTGGAGAGGCTGAGTAGCTGAGTAGCAACATGAGTTTAACATAATGACAAAAAAATAAAGCAAAACACATACTCGGGAATAAACAGGCATCTCATCTTGCAACAAGCCACGTTCCCGAGCCTATTCATGTTGAGAGGTTACTGCTCCACACAAAGCCAATAGACTCTGCTTGGCAATACCCTTCAGCCTGCCCTAAGAACCAGCTGAAGCCATAATTTCAATGCATCTGCTAACACTGAGGGACAAACTTCAATTTCCAAGCGTGCTTTAGACCTTAAGATCAAGGAATCATTTCAGAAGAAGCTTTACAAATCGCTGGTATAATTTATAGGTATTTTGTTAATAAACATCAGCTCGTACTTTGCTTAGTAGCATAACGTCCCCACCCCCAGTAACACCATTAACCCCATCTCCATACATCTGCCTTGCCACATCAGAGGAACCACACAGTCTCGCAGATCCATAAGCACATAATAAACGCCAGAACAAACGGCCTCATTCTGATCACATCTTGAACGCAGACCATTTTCTTATGGTGCGAAGGAGCCACATTCAAGTCCTTGGCTCATGGGCAGCATCTGTGTGACTCGCGAGCACTGAAAAAGTTGCCGGGAAGTCGGTCAAGTCTCTCCCTCCCGCGGCCGACGATGCACAAAAGTGCCTTCAGTCTGGTCACGGTAGAGTTTCATTCACGTTTCTTCAAGCTGGATGCAAGAGAGACTTGCTTTTTTTTCCAATTTTTTTTCCCCATGAACAACATCTGTTAGTTTTTGTGGCTTTGGGCTCTTTTTTCCCTCTCTGTAAAGGGGAAATCTTTTGTCTTTCTCAACATGGACGTGAAAACGACTCCGGGCCACCACATCCCAAGAAAAACGGTCACGCTGGAAAACGCAAGACACGCGTGTTCCTCGGAAGGCTTCCACTCCGGGACTGCGGTGCCTGTCCCGCCGCAGCCCAGCGCTCCTCCCCAAGGGATGCGGGCACGGCCCGCCCGCCCGGCTGCCCACCCCGCTCCCAGCATTTCCCATCCATGGC
>JAOXXN010000471.1:941944-960515 GCA_026770055.1 Myrmophylax atrothorax | reverse complement strand
CTGCCCCCATCCCGGTCCCTGCCGTTGCTGTCTGTCCCCGAGGAGCTGCCCCCATCCCGGTCCCTGCCGTTGCTGTCTGTCCCCGAGGAGCTGCCCCCATCCCGGTCCCTGCCGTTGCTGTCTGTCCCCGAGGAGCTGCCCCCATCCCGGTCCCTGCCGTTGCTGTCCGCCCCGGGGGTGCTGCCCCTGTCCCGGTCCCTGCAGACACTCCCTGCCAGCCCTTCCTCATCCCCACGGCTTTTACCAGGCCCGGAGGCGCTCCCCGCCACCAGGCTGCCCCCATCACAGGCCAGGTCCCTGCAGCAGCTCCCCACCAGGCCATCGCCAGCCCTGCCGAGGGGACCCAGAGGGCTGACTTCCAACGGACCAACCCATCCTCAAGTCTTGCTGCTGTACCCATGCCAAACCCTCACACTGCCGGCAGGTCCTGGGGTCCTGCCCCGCACCAGGGCACCCCAATACCTGCCACAGTCCCCGACTCAGCCAGCCCCATCCCGCTCCTTGCAGCCACGCCCTGCCGGGCCACCTCCATCCCAGTCTTTGCAGGCAGCCCAGGGCCCCGCAGAGCCCCAGGCCCCAGAGAGCTGTCCCCCAGCACCGCTGCCTGTCTTCAGGAGCATCAGGTGCCAGCTTGCTCTGTCAGAGGCGCAGGACACGCCCGCACCGCTGCCCGAGGACTGTGAGCGGCAGCCCCGCACCACGCTCACCAGGAGCTCCCCTAGGAAAGCCCTAAGCCGGGGGCCAGCGGTGCCCCTGGGCCAGCGGGAGCACGCCTGGCTAGTGGCGATGTCGGCGGGCTGCTGGGCACGGGTGCGGGGGCTGTTCCTGGAAGAGCCGGAGCTGGCCCTGCAGCGGGACTTCATGTCGGGCTTCACGGTGCTGCACTGGCTGGCCAAGCACGGCGACGGGCCCGGCCTGCAGGAGCTGGCGGCGGCGGCGCGGCGGGTCGGGCTGGCCCTGGACGTGGACGCCCGCTCGGGCTGCGGGTACACGCCGCTGCACCTGGCTGCCATACACGGCCACCAGCTTGTCATCAAGGTGCTGGTGCTGCAGCTGGGCTGCCAGGTGCAGGTGCGGGACAGCAGCGGGCGCCGGCCCTGGGAATACCTGGGCGGCTCCACCTCGGGGGAGATCTGGCAGCTCCTGGAGGCACCCCGGGGCACAATTATGTTCCCCACGCAGCCCTTGGCCCGCAGCGTGTCCTCTGCCAGCAAGGACTCGCTGTCCACTGGCAAGGCAGCACTGCCGTCCTGCCTCAGGCTGCAGCATGGCCGTGGGGCAGCATCCCGCCGACCCAGCAGTGAGAGTGACTGAGGGACAGCTCCCTGGCATCCCCTGCCAGCAGAGATGGGACCTTGGTGGCCATCCTGCGACAGGAAGCCACGCAGGCAGAACAAAGCTGTGAAACAGACTGAACCTATTCAAGAATGTACTTTTAAATTATTCTAATGAACCGTTGTCCGAGCCTCTCTGCCCTCCCTCCCATGTCTTGCTTTTCTACCAGTGAGAGGATGGAAGCTGGCAGAACCCTTGGGAGTCAAGCCCTCTGCAGCCCACAGGGTTGGCACCAGCTGCTGGGTGCAGCCACGATCCCCAGCATCAGTGGGACCGTGGGTCTGGGGTGAAGCTCAAGGCTGGCCCCAAGCAGGGTGGAGTGCTTGCTTTTGCTGACGGTGACAGACTGTTGCTGGTCCTGGTGTTTGCAAAACACTTATTTACACCACCTAAATTCTGGGGAGTAGTAAAACTTCATCCCTTTTTAATCCCAGCAGATTAAGGATGAGTCCTGCTTTTAAAAATGCAGCTGATCAAGATTCAGCCTTCCAGCAAGAGTCCTCAGAGAGCCACTGGCTGGGGCAGCGGGCGGCAGCGGGACAGCCAGGAGTAGGGAAGGGTGTTTCCAGGCCACCTTGCCCACCAGCCCATGCCCAGAGGAATGCAGGGCAGCACCACAGCCCTGCTCCCTTCCACACCTGCCTGGGGCTGCCCAGCAGCATCGATGCCACTCCCTCATTCCTGCATCTGCAGCCGCTCTCCTCACACCACAGGACTAGGAAGTGGTACCCATGTTGTGGCTACAGCCCCATTCCCACGCCTGGGGATGGAAAGCCTTGCAGCAGGAGTCTGTGCTGGGCACAGAAGGAGCTGTGCTGTGGGTTCCAAGCTTGCAGGGGGAAGGCAGCTTCATAAACAGCTGCATTTCCCCAGAGACCCCAGCCCTAAATTGCCTATTAGGTGTTCATGTGATGGGAGTGGGTGGGATTGAAGTGCCAAGTGCAGTGAAGAGATGTCCAGTGCAGTCATTCCTCAGAGCTTACAAATAATGAGCTGTCTTTAGGAATTACATGGGTCCTGTAATGTACTCTGCTCTCTGCTTTAGCCTAAAGGAGCTTCTAAAGCATCAAAAATGCAGTAAGTTCATCTTGCACCTAATCTGGCTCTCCTATAGATCCCTTTTGAAGGCAGGAAGAGAGCTAAGATACATGAGGCAGAGGTCCGTCCCTGCCTTGCTGATGCTCTTGCTGGGTCTTCCCAGCTGTAGGAGCGGTGAAACTGGGGCTGCTGGCTCTGTCTCAGTGGGAGGTTTTGGGGCAGACCACAGCAGTAGGTGGGACTGCTCCTGGATTTGAGGCATGTGCCTAAATGGCTGCAGTTTCGGGGAGGAACGGGAATGAGGGCAGCAGAACCTGACCCTTGCATAACACGCGTGCCAGGGAATGCCTCGAGTCCTTGCTCAAGCACTAAGTGAGGTCTCTGCTTTGCTCTGGCTTTATTTGAGGGAGGAACTCTTTCCTGCAGAAGGGAAGCTCCTCTGCCTGATTCTGTGACCACAAAAGGTTGGAGCCTTTTGCCGGCTTGGTTTTCTGTTTTAACAGGGGAAAGGGCTCACTAAACCAAGGCAGAGTCCTGTCAATGATCACTCCTCTCTGAGAGGACAACACAAACTTGAGCTCATGTAAGAAATTCAACTCTGAAGTGCCCTCTGAGCCATTGGGCACCTCCAGGACTCCCCCACAGCAGGAGGAATCCTGTGTATCTCCTTTCTGTGCAGGGAGCTTCATGGAAGGAACCCCAAATGAAAGAAGGGAGCTGACTGAAGCTGTCTGGTGGGAGCATATCTTTTCTCCACAGCTTCCAAAGGGAGGGTTTGCCCTTCTGTGCTGGTAAGGCAGCACTACCTTGGGATTCTCACTTTACAGCCTTTCCATGACCTTTCTCTGTGACGCAAACAGAAGTGGCACTTTGGTTTTGTGCCCACTGTTGCAGACCTCACCTCTCATCTTTTCAGAGCCCTTTTCTCTCCCTAGCAGTGTTGTTAGACTGCTGAACTAAATAAGTTGTGACCTAATTTTGTGACCACTGATTGTTTGCCTGTTGAGATGACACAGATAAGCTGCTTTCTGCAATTTTTAAATTATAAGGCAGGAGGTTTGAAACTGAGGAAAACCTTTCCATGCTGCATTCAGTGTGCATTCACTCTGGTTTATCACCTTAGTGATATCAGGAGTGTTGATACTGGTAATACTGCACAGCTCCTACACCACACCTAAAAAGCAGTCAATCACTGCTTGTGGAATCACCTCTCTTTTAACCCACAGAAAACCTCATGCTCCAAGTTTTCTGCTCATGAAAGAAGCAGTGGACAGGAGGAAACCCATCTCCAGCCCAGCCAGATCTTTTATCAGCCATGCCTGGAGGAATCACATAGATCCAAACAGTCAGGAATAATCCCCCACTGGATATACACAGAGCAGCCGGAGCATCTCAGTTTCAAAGCTCTCCTGACCTCCTTCCTACTTACTTGTCAGCCTGCCTGGCCCCTTCCACACCTGTGCACTCTGCTGTTTCCTCCTTCCAGCTGGACGTGGCTCCTGGCTCCACACCCAGTCCAGGCATCTGATTTTGCACCACCCTGAAACACAGGACATGTCATAGATTAATGCACAGCAGGACTCTGCCCTCTCCTCTCATTGCTTTTGAAAACACACCTCCCACTTGACAGCTGCTGCTGATAAAGTCCATCCCTCTGCTCTCTAACGCTTATCTCTGACCGACTGCTTTGCACTCCAACCCCCACGTCCTGCAGAGGGATGGGGGTGTTTTCTCACACGGTGGCCTTTGCCCATCACGTCCTGTCAAGCCTGAGCACTCAGAGCCTTACAAACTGATGGTGAAGGTAACACTGAGGCCACAGTGCTGCCCTGTCACCCCCTCCCTGCTCCTGGGGCACACACTTTTGCACACACTCATCAGATTGCTGAGGGCAGACAGCCCAGCAGAGCTGGGTGTGCGTCTTGGGAAGGTCCCAATTACGTTCCCAGACTGTGGTTCTGGTGAGACTCATGCCCAGCCTTCCCTCAGGAGTTGCCCAGGTGATCTCCTAATGAAGCCTATTTGTTCCTTGCCAGCTGGCCTGTGCCTGTAGGGGCCTTGTCACTTAAGCCCACCAGAATGGCTTCTTAAACCCTGAGAGCTGGAAAGCAGTGCTGAAACCAGCACTCAGCAGTGCTGAATGGGGTACCCCAGCACAGAACAGGGAGCACCTCAGCTCGAGTCCCATTTTGGGGCAGGGATATTTAATGAAGATACAAAGCTCCTCCCACTCAGCAAATCCAGGGAGCTTCCCATCTGCAAACACACCACATGGACACTGAGTTTCCCACTCTGAGAGCAGAAAGCTGGAAACAACTCGCTGTGCTTCAGTTCTGGCTTTTTTACAAGCCTCTGGACGAGGCCCAAAGGCTGGGGCAATGGTGGGAGCCCAGCTCAAACAACCCAAGAGGCTTTCATGCAGTTGCAAAAGTGTTCCTGGGCCAAGCAGATGAGCAGCAGCACAGCACACTGCTAACCCAAGCTGAGGGCCAGGGCACCCTTTGTGTCACTGCACTTTATGAAGCAAAGAGAAAGAGAACTTACAGAATGTGAAAAAACCCCACATTGAAAAGTGCATCATACAAAAGGCACCTTTTTTTCTCTTGTGACAAACACCATTTGAATTAAAGACTTTCTATACAACTCCAGGGTGGCAAGAAAGCCTTGCACACTTCCAGGAAGTAATGAGACAAGCCCAATTGCTACCAAATCCTGCTAAAGTTAGCATTTCTCATGACTACATTTCCTGCAAGTAGCACCAGATGGCAGCTTAGCAGAGTGGGATTTACAATAAGAACCCTCTCCCCAGTTAACAGTACAGTTTTCTCCAACCCAAGTTTCCACATTAAATGAGAATTGCCAGCCTTTCAGGGAAAAACAAATTTTGTCTTTGGAAACTGAGTCACACTGGAAAGCACTAAAAGTAGAATTCTTAGTTTAGCTACATTAACACCCCTCATCCCCAACATGAGGCTATTTAAGCCAAGGAAATGTGTTTTCCCATTAATTTAAAGGACTATATTTTAAGATACCAGGAAAGGCTTTGTGGTGAGGCAGCACAGTGAACTGAGCACACAGTTAAACACTTAACTGAGCCTGTCTGTGAAGCATAGATGGGTGACCTTGTGTTGGTTATATTTTGTTCATTAGAGCCATTACTTTGATCTGGTAGAGCAAACTTCTTTCTGGATGGCTTAAAGACTAAGGCTCACGGTACTTTAAATCTGGATTCGATTCTGGCAAAGGCATTTGAGCTCCTGATGTCTGTCAGGGCTTTCTTACTGTACAGTCTGTCCATAAAATATAAGCAAACTGTTGAAGAAGTCAGAGTTTCTGTTGTGAAGGAAACACCCACCAAAACCATTGGCAAGGCCCTCCACACATCATGCCAGGCAGTGGGGACTGGCCTCAGTTGACATTTGGGACTAAAATCCTTTGGGCCCCCCCCTTGCTGCAGAGCCTCTGTGGAAAGAGGTCCTGGTTTCAATAGTTCCTTTTGGCTTTCCTGCAACACACCTCTAGACTGAAGGAATGTTCTGATAAATTTGATACAAGAGGAGGTGTTTTATGGCCTTTAATGCAGCTTGGAATACTCCAGTGAAAGTGGGAATTGGCAGAATTTGAATTGGGTGTCTCTGGAGTGCCACAACAGCTCCGCAGGGAACAAAGAGCTTTGCACAGCCAAGCACAGGGCAGGCCTTGTCTCAGGTTGTCCCAAGTCCTCGAGGGAGCTGCATGTCACTGGGAAATAGGAGAATGTTTAAGGGCAATGGGAAGGTGTGGAGTCTCACAGAGAGGACAAGAAGTACCTCTCGGGCCTCAGTGGGGTTGCCACAGGGATGCAGAGCTGCGCTCCCCCAACAACAAGCACTGCACCCTCCTCATCTCCCCGTGGTTCTCACTCACACTGCCTGCTGATGGTACCTAAAGTGGCCCTAGAACCAAATGGGGAGCTGATGAGGATGAGGGCAGGGTTTGTGCCCAGTGCCAGGCTGTTTGTAAGGACAGTGCCGCTCACTTGCAGCCTGCTGGGCTTGGGCAGAGGCTGTGCAGAGTCTGGGGGCACTGACGGTCCCTGCCCTGCACCATCCCTGGCTCCCACTCCTGCAGCTTTGCTCTCCCTGCCTTTACCCAAGGGAAAGCTGCCTGTCACTGTGGGTTGCTGTGCCAGTGCCTCTGGGGCAGCCCCTGCACCCACGTGCACGGGGGGGCACCAAGGGGGCACCCTGTCACCCCAAAGCTGCGCTGCATCCTGGGTCTCAGTGGGTCCCTTGCCAGTGTCTGTGCTCGTGCCAAGTGGCATCGAGTCACCCCAATAGGCACGAATACCTTTGCTGAATATTATTGAAGAGTGTAAAATGCAAACACTGGAAGAAGATTAAGTCTTACATAAGAAAACATGTATAGAATTGCATTAGGAGATAATCTCGCTCTTTTCCTTCCTTGTACTAAAATACTTAAGCTGAGTGTACAATTCTGTTTGAGTCATGACATCAGTGACAAAGGCAAAGCCTGAGTCTGGTTTCACATATTTTTTTGCTACAAGTTTATAAGCCACGAGCCTGTTAACTTGTGTTGGCTCTCCCCATCGGTCCTGGTCCCTGCAGTCCATAGGCAAAGGCCAGGAATGTCCCACAGCAGCAGGAGGGCTGAGCTCACAGCACCACAGGCTGACAAACCCCACCAGAAGTCCCCAGGTGTAAAGCCTCGTTTCTGGAGAGGGGGCTGAGCAACGTTGTTTCCCAGCACAGAGTGTGTACATACCAAACACATCTGTTTCCAGCAGAAGAGGAGCCACCATAGAAGGTTGTACATCTCATGGACTAGATGGTGCTTTAGAGGGTCAAAACCAAGGAATGCAATGCTCTTGCCAAGGCAGGGCAGCTTCCAGGCAAGTGGCTGTAATGAATCCCATCTCCAGGGGGTCAGTGAGCCTGGCAGCCTGGCCTCCAGGTCGAGACACACGGATGGGCACCGTCAGGGGAAGTTACACATTCTTCTTTGGATAAACACTAGAGCTGCTTTAGTCATCTGCTGCACAGCAGGCTCAAGGGAGATGCAGATGCTCGAGTTCAGCATTATTTGCATCTGATTCGGATATTTCATCTCTTTGCTTTGTAAATACTGAATAAATGATTTAAGCAAAGATCTGGCAACTCTGCCCTCTCTTTGCTTTCTTGTTGCTGCCTCACAACAAGCCCAGGGTTGCTGTTCCTCATAGTGGGTGCCTGTTGATCTAACGTTAGGTGACTTTAGCTGCTGGGTGACCTGTGCTGGAGAGGAGCAGGACTGAGCCCCGGATCTGTACGTCCGTGCATTCAGACACGGGCTGTGCTCAGAGGGGCGGGCGGGTGCAGCGGTGCTCCCCCTGGCTTTGGGATCTGGCAGCCTTTGGCAGCCCTGCCCCTGAGTCACAGCTGAGGCCTTGGGCATGAGTCACACTCCCAATTCTTCTGTCAGTGTGAGAATTCCCTCCCTCTCCCCTGCACCCTGCAGTGCCCAGGGCTCCCCACCACTGCCGCATTTCGGCATGCTGTGGCCAGAATGCTTTCATGGACCCAGCCAAGAGCACCACAGCTCTCAGGGGGGTTAGGAGCAGGGGTTCTGATCTGCCCACAGTGCTTGGGAATGATGCTCTTGCTTCCAAGCACAACTTAGTGCACTGCCACTTGTATTTCCAAACATGTGTGTGTCATGTGCATGTGTGTAAGTGGTTCTTCCTTCTTTGTCAGGTAAGATGCTACCCTGTGAAATGGCCTGTCATGAACAATGGGGGGCACTCAAATGACCTGCCTCCATGTGATACTGAGTTACAGCTGCTTAACTAAAGGGATCCAGCAACCTTAGTCTCAGACCTCAGTGTATCTTTGTTCCTTGCACTTCCACAGCCAGAGAAGTTCAGAGCTGTTCTCTCCCTCCTGACCCACGACTCATTTCAGCTAACCCCTCAGTCTGGCTGAGCAAACACTGAGGGAGAGGATGGCAGGAAGGGGAAGGCACTTCACCCCAAGCAGGATGCTCCTGATGGCCCTTCAGTGTGCTGGGGCTCAGCAGGGACAGTGTTAACGTTTCTTCAAAGACTGTTGCATTTTTTGTCAGCTTGTTCCTTCCAAGGCATTTTCCAAATACTTGCTGACAATTTTCTTTTGCCTGAAATTGAATTTAAGAAACTTAAACCAGCTCTAATACAATCCCTTCTCACTGTGGGTGGCTCAGAGGAGCCCAGTTCTGGCACACACATGTTTTTGTGGGAAAGAACTGGAGATGGCTTGAGTTTCTAAACCATCCTGGCACGCTGTATGTGCTGCACTGTCAGGAGAGAAGAAAGCTCTTCAAATCAGTCCAGCCTAAGGTTGCTGGAATATTTTTGTGGACACTGGTCCCACCCTGTCCAAAGTCACTGTGATGGGTTTCCCCCCACTGATTAGAGCACGCCATGTGAACACCTCTAAGGCCTGCAAAGGCTTTATTCAGCAGGCCAGGGATAGGAAAAGGCACAATTCCCCATCTCCAACCCCCACACGAGTCTCCTTGCAGCTGGTCATGGGTTACAAATCAAACCCAGCTTGCCTGGGGCTGGACTACAGGAATATCTGAGGCTCGGAAAGTGCTGCTATCCCACTGCAATATCCCAATGAAAAGCGTTCCAGGGTCTGTTCCCTGTAGCAGAAATTTGCAATGTGGTCACAGATGTAAAGGAAACAACTATGTTGTTAAGAAAAATAAGTACTTAAACCTGCCAGAGTTGGCAGAGCTCGAGAAAACATGCACTGGAAGGGTCAGTAACACGTGGGCTCTGCTGTGAGTTCACTTTGCAACAGCTGCTTGACCAAGATCTCTGGTGAACAGCAAAGGGGAGGGAAAGACGGACCTGGATCCGTAATTTCAGACGAGCAGGGACCTCCAGTGAGGAACAAATGCAAACAGAGATGAGGCAACAAACTGAGGGGAGTTTGCCACTTGCAGACATAAAAGGTATGGAGGGAGGTGCCCAAGTGAAATGAGCCCAACATAACAAAGGCCCAGTTCTTCCAAGCAGTTAACAATTTGCTCCAGTTAAATGTAACCCACTGAGAGATGAGAGAAACACAGGGATTATCAGCTTGGGTCACAGTGTTAATGAGGGAAATAAAATGAGGAGACACACTTTACATTCCAGTGACACGATCAGCAAACTCCTTTCATCACTTTGAGATAGCGCAAGAAGTTCTTTATAATTAACTTAATTTATAATTAACCTGGAATTGAGGTGCTTCCCTTTTAATGCAGGGAAGGCTGACACCAGGAAGCCCTGGGGGATACAAACGCAGCAGTGCCATGTGGCCATGCAATCCCAGCTGGAGGGCAGGGAGGACTGGGCCTTCAGCCCTTCTTGCTGCACAAACTCCCCTCTGAGGCAGCGCTTTGGGAGGCCCTCCCAGCCTCCTGCCACGCTGGTCTGGGGCTGCTCAGTCGTCTGTGTCTTTCAAGAGCAGGCCAGGGATTTTTCTGGGGAGCACAGCTCTATTCCTGCCTCGCCCTGAAGTTTCCCCCAGGGATAGCACAGGGCTGGAAGACACCACAGTGCTGAGAGCATTGCTTTAGCCAGCTGTGCAGAAGGGTCCAGAGCAACTGGGTGCACCCAAACTCGTCAGGGGGTCATGACTATTCAAGCAAAAAGGAGAAACTTCTCAGAAGAGACAAACTAATGTGCTGTGGGACAAACAGTGAGAATCAGACACTTCAACAGCAGAAGCAGAGGACTGGTTACGTTCCCCAGATACTCCAAGGGATAGGAAACAGCCTGTGTGTGTATATAGAAATATCATGGATATATCTGTTACGCTGCAACAGCGTAACATTTGGGCTGTAAGAGTAACCAGGGGTTATTGCTGAGACCAGGATTCCACCCAGACTGCACTGACAGGGATATTCCCTACAGACAGGGTGAGAGAAAGATGCTGCCTTTGCTGGCAAAGTGCCAACTGCCCGATACAACTGAGATCCAACCTACAGAGACAAGAACAAACATTCCCCAAGGAGCATGAACAAACCAACCCTAACATAAAGCAAGCTGTAAGCTTTCTCTCACACTAGGAAGGGGTGAGGAGTTTTTCTTGTCAGTATTTTCTCAGTATAATCCCTGGATTGGAGCAGTTCTCCTCCTTCCCAGCCAGCCTAAGTGGTTCAGGAGCAGTGGCTGCAGCAGTGGTGCTGTCCCAGGGGGGCACATGTACAGGATGCTGTGCTGGAGCTCAGGCCAAAGGTGGAGAGAGTCACTACCTGCTCTTTCAGCAAGAAGAGGGGCCTCCTTCTCAGCCACAGCAATGAGTAACTGGGATATGGAGCATCCAACCCTACCAGTGTGTGCGGGTTCAGTGCCAGACATGCCAGGCAGGCACTGAGGAGCCAGCGGGCTCTGTGTCACACAGGGCAGAGTATGGATATACCTGTGTGTATATATATATACATACATACCCTGCTCCTTGAGTTCGCCAGCAGCAAGGGCTGTTCTCAGCCCTTCCCAAACCAGGCCTAAGCCATTGCTAATGACAGCAGTAATTAGCCAGGGATGTGACTTGCCAATGGCTAGGGTGGATTTAAAGAGTACAATCACCACGCTGCATCATCCTTATGGTATTTACAGTTTTCTAAAGCAAATCTGGGACATTTCTGGGGAGCTACAAGAAAATCAGACTGGCCAGTTGTCTGCCTGCAGCCTGTGCAAATGCAGAGGAGAATGAAGAGTTTGGGCTGGCCCTGCTGCTGGGCAGCACCACATGTCCTCCAGCAAGCCTGCAAGGCAAAGAACTGGAAGGGCACCCTCAGGTTCCCCCACAGGAGAAAATTCCTCTGGGCTTCACCTCTGCATGAGCAGGAGGTGACTCTTCTCTGCCTGCATCCTTTACAGACTCTCTGAAAGGGAAGGAGACCCACTGGCTCCTCCACTTGTCCCCCACTTAATCCCTAGGAAAAATGGAGGGCAGTTGGGCAACCCAGCCCGGCAGCCTGAGAATAAACACTTTCTGGATTTCACAGGGCTCCCAGCCAGGAGTGCTTTCAACCCAGAGACCAAAGGGTTTGTTGCTGACCCAACCAGGCTGCCAGTGCAGAGCACTCAAGGAAAACAAACAGTGCAGTCTCCATGTGTTATTGGCAAGGTATTTCCCTGTCTGAAGGGTCAGAGGAGCCCTCAGGCCAGAAAAGCAGCTCACACAAAACATGCATTTCTGAAGTGGGGTCAGAGTGGCCAATGCTTTGGCACTGCACGGCCCCAGCACTGAAGGGAGGAGAGAAGTTTCCAGGGATTTCACAGAACTGAATGGAAAGCAAATACACAAAATCAACCGACCAAACAGAATTTGCTCAACCTCTCGCGTTGCAGTGACCAGGGGAACAACTGCACAGTAACTCAGGCACAGGGAGCAGGAGCCCAAAGCCCGTCTCTAACACGTGACACCAGCTAACATCACCAGCGAACGGGGCTCATTTAAGGTGGAATTAGTTGGGCTCTCTCCAAACTCTCCGTGGAGAGTGGCATTTGCTGCCTGCACCCGCTTTGTTCTCCCAGTTAACTCCTCCTGGCCTCAGTATGGCTCTGTAGGATAGCCAGGGAGTCAGTTGGATGCCACAATATTCGCAGGATTTTCCCCACGGCACTTTCAGTCAGCATTTTGCCCTCTCTCACACCTCAGTCACAGGACTGCAATGCAGGCTTGTGACTTTCTAGTTCAAACACAGCTCAGTTTTGCTGAAACACCACGAGAACATTTTGAAATGCGTGTGGGGGATATCTGGGCAAAGGACGGTGTCAGGAGGCAGGATGCTGTTCCTGTAACCATGAGCACGCCGCTCCAGTGAAGTTCCAGCAGTCTCCGCTGGGGCAGCGTGCTTCCTTCCCACCGCTACCCATCAGCTCCTGCACTGCTCCCCCCTTCCCCTCCCTGCCCTGCAAAGGCCACGCTTTGTGCTGTTAAGGTACAGAGGAAAGGGAATAGCAGGCGCTAGGGACTGGCTGGGAGGGCAGGCTCCTCTCCTGCCTTGCCCAGCCTCTTCCTCAGCTAACACAGCATTTCTCTTTTCCCTCTGGAGCCTTTTGCAGCTGCAATGGAACCAGTGAGAGCCCATCACGTTTCAAAAGCTGCAGCCTGAATTCTCACATCGACTGGAGCCCCACACCACCAACCTGAACTTTCAGGCACTTTGTAGGTGCAGACACAGAGTACACCAAACCCTTGGGTTTCGTGTAACTGCAGGCAGTGATGGTTTGTACCCAGGGTCTCCCAGCAGTCCAGGCTCCTTGCAGGACCTGCACACGTTCCCACAGGGCACTTAATTTGCAGCAGTAACAGGAGGTCTCTAACCCTGATTTTAGACAGAGATCACTTGACCAAAACACCTCGCTGCTATCACGGAGCCCCACTCTGGCTCCTGGGACAGTAGCCAGGAGACACTGCAAGCAGCTGGGAGAGCCCACAGCAAGGATTCCTAGGATCCCGCAGAAGCAAACAACCAGTGAGCTCTTAAAATCACACACGAAGTGCCTGTGAGGAACGGGCTCGCCACACATCTCCCGCTGTCCCCTTTAAAGGGCTGGGAAGCTCCGTCCCGAGCAGCTGCAATCGATCACCACCTTAGCCCTCCCCGCTCCAATCATGTGATGCCCGTGCCCAGCGATTTAAGCTGCTGGAGCTGCGCGCTGCGCTACTGCGGGTTGTGGAGCAGGGGCTCGGGGCGTGCTGCCTGCTGGGGTTGGTGATTGCAGCATGGAGCAAGTGAGTGCTTTTTGCGGCTGGTGTGACAAGCAGGACTAAGGCTGGGCTGTGTGGGGGGTTTGGGCCTGGTGCCAGAGGTAGGAGGAGACAGGAATGAGCTGAGAGGAAATGCGAGGCTGATGGATGGCTGTGGGAGGCACAGTTAGGGCTGACCAGCCGGTTTTCCTCGCCTCTAGCATGATGTAAGTGGGAAAGCTGAGGAATATTTATATCCTTAAGTACTCTAAAGGTTTAGGTCCATTGGTAACTCTACAGTTTGAATCTTCTTTATACTTGCCTTCCCCCCCTTAGACTTTGTCTTTTCCTTGTGGTGAAATGCCTTTTGGGTCCAGGACTGGGTTAACTCCTCGTGCAACAGGAGAAGAAAGGAAAGCAAGCTGGCAGTGTGTTCTAACCCCCCCTGCTCCCCCAGCTTTGCTTTCCTCGAAAGCCCCCCTGGGCACTGAGTTCCAGCCCTGCTCTAGAGGCAGAAGGCAGAGATAAGCGGTTTAGTGACTCTGGCAAACCTGACCTTGGCAGCCTGGCTGTGGGCAGGGCAGGGGGCAAGGACCCCTGGGGCTGAGGGGCAGTGCCCAAGTCACTAGTTTGCAGTTGGTCTCCCTCCCTGAGCTGAGGTGTGGTTCAATACAGCTCGGCAACATAACTGCTGTAGCGCTGGTACATCAGTGCCTGTGCCCTGCTCCTGCATCACCTCCTGCACTGGGCTTGCATGGCCATGTTTTGGTGGGGGGGACTACAGGGATGGCTCCTGTGTCCCCCGTGTCTGGCAGAACCAATGCCAGCTGGCTCCAGGATGGACCTGCTGCTGGCCAAGGCCAAGCCCACCAGAGATGGCAGTGACACCTCCGTGGTAAGATGCTTAAGATGGAAAAAATCTATTGTGCAGCAGTAATTGCCCTCCAAGAAGAGAGGAGTGAGAATATGTGACGGAACAGCCCTGCAGGTGCTCAGCTCAAGGAAGAAGAGGAGGTGCTCCAGGAGCCAGAGCTGAGATTGCCTTGCAGTTCTGTAGTGAAGAACATGGGAAGGCAGCTGTGCCCCTGCAGCCCAAGGAGGTCCACTGGGAGCCTTGGGAGGAGAGCAGGCTGGAGCAAGTGGATGCCCCAGAGAAGGCTGTTACCTTGTGGAAAGCTCCCATGATGCAGCAGTTTGTCAAGACCTGTAGCCCATGGGAAGAATTCACACTGGAGGACCTTGTGGAAAACTTTCCTGTGGGAAGGATGGTATGCTGGAGCAGGGGAAGGGCTCCTCTCCCTGAGCAGTGGCAGAAACAACCTTTGAGGGACTGACTGTAACCCCCATTCCGTGTCTCCCTGTGCCTCTACTGGGGGAGGAGGGCAAGCTTGGGAAGGAGGGAGGAGTGGGGGGGAATATGTTCTTAAAGTTTGTTTTACCTGTCATTATCCTGCTCTGATTTTGATTGGTAATAAATTCAATTAATTTCTACAAGTTGAGTCTGTTTTGCCTGTGACAGCAATCAGTGAGTGTTTTTGCCCTGTTTTTATTTCAAGTTATGAACCTTTCATGACATTTTCTCTCCCCTGTCCAGTTGCAGAGGGAAGTGGTAGTGGCTTTGGTGGGTACCTGGCATCCAGCCAGGGTTGCCCCCCACAGCTCCCTGTCAGCCTGGAGGGGTGTGGGAGACCCCAGTGGCAGCTGGGACAGGCAGCTGGCCTGACTTGGGCACATAACTCGTGTTTGGATCTGCTAGAGCTGCTTTGTGCCTTGGCCTAAGCTGAACTGGGAGCCTTGCCCTGGGACAGACTAACCCCTGTGCTCTGGCCCTGCAGGGACTGGTTGTTACTCAGCTGGACATCGAGCCTGGCGAGTGCATCAAGGTCAAAGGGAAGATCCAGTCTGATGCCAAAGGGTGAGTGACAAGACAGGGCAGGGGTTGCTGTGGCCCTGGGGGGGCCCGAGCCCCTGCTGCGTGTCCAGCCTGGCAGCACGGGGTAGCTGGAGCTGCTGCACAGGCACCTCCTCTGCACTGACTGTGTCCCCAGGTTTGCTGTGAATGTTGGCAAGGACAGCAACACCCTCATGCTGCATTTCAACCCTCGCTTCGACTGCCACGGGGACATCAACACCATCGTGTGCAATTCCAAGGAGGGGGGCGCGTGGGGCGAGGAGGACAGGAAGGCTGACTTTCCCTTCCAGCAAGGTGACAAGATTGAGGTGAGGCCCTGGGGGTGGGCCCAAGGCACTGAGCACTGAAGGGCCCAGCTCTTTAGGGCTGCTTTGTGCCTCTGTGGGGCAGGCATGGAATGGGAATAAGGAACAGGGGAAGAGTGTTGTAGCTCAAGCCAGTGAGCTGCCTTGTACCTGTGCTGCTCAAGTGAATGCCCAGTGGCCCTGATGGGTTCAGTGCCCCACTCTGGCCTTCCTTTGCAAGCCATACAGTGTGGAGCAGTTAAAACTCTGACCTGAGACTGAGACTGGATCTGTCTTATCCTGGAGCTGCCCTTGGGGCAGAGCAAACCCAATTCCTGTCCCCTGTGCCTCTGCTGAGCTAGTGAGCATGGCCCTGGCCCTGGCAGCCACCCTGCCTGCCCCACACCCAGACTGGAGGTAGCGGGGAGCGATCGGAACTGTGATGTGTTAACCTTTTTCCTTGTGGCTCTCCACAGATGTGCATCTGCTTTGATCAAACTGAGGCAACGGTGAAGCTGCCTGAGGCAGAGTTTAAATTCCCTAATCGGCTGGGCATGGAGAAAATTGAATACCTGGCTGTGGAGGGCGACTTTAAAGTCAAAGCCATTAAGTTCAGCTAACAGCTACAGCTTGGTTTGTTTTCTGCCCTGTGCATAGTGAAATAAACCCACACTTGCAATGGCTGCTTCCTTTGCTGGTTTCTGCTCTAACCTGCTTGCTACAGGGGTGGGCAAGGAGGGGATATCCCAACACATGCCTCTTTACACTGTGGATTTGCAGGTGCTACTGATGCAGACACAAGCCAGGCAAAGCATGACTGACTAATTGAAGCTGCCTTAGCAGTAGTTGCTCCCTTCACCTCGTGGGCTGCACTGAGGGGTCCCTGTCTGGTTTCTACAATCTGGGATTAGTCCTGGCCAGAAAGGCTCGAACAGGTGTATGTGGGGTGGCCATTGTGCTACCTCTGGCCAAGAACTGCTGCACCCATCTCCTTGCTGGGGATGGTGACTGACAGGGAACACGGGGCATGGCTTGTGCTCTGGCAAGTAGCTTTGCTTTCCCAGCCTGTGCTCAGCACTGGGGTGCACTGCAGGCTGGCACCAGTGTGCCCAAGGAGCAGAGAGGAGCAGGCAGCTCAGGCTGACTGCACTGGCCAGGGAGAAGACCTGGAATGAAAGGGAAAGCCTGACCAAGCTTAGCAGTGAGGTCCTGAGAGCAGCAGGGTGGCTGTGCTGCCTCATCAGTTGAGGTCTTGACACAGAGACCCAGTCTGGGGTACCACAAGGGCAGGGGCTAAACAACATATCCCAGTCATGGGTGACAACCCTGTGGCAGCCTGTGGGCCAGTAATGCTTGACTGCTCAGCTCCAGGTGCAGCCCAGGGGCTGTACTGAACCAGGGTACCAGAGGTGTTAAATCCTGAGTGTGCCAAACACAAATAGTTGCAGTCAGGCACATGAAAAAGAAAAAAAGCTTAGTGGATGGTCTCTTCTGCTTACCAACTCTCTGCTTGTGCCATGCCTTGGAGTGTGTCTGCTCCTGCTCTTTCCCAGCAGCCTGCTAACCATGTTGACCCGAGAGGGCTGGAGCTGGGGCTGGTCAGGGGTTGGAGGACCCGATGGAAGGTGAGTGAGTGTCCTGTGCTGTGTGGAACTGGGGGGTTGCCCAGGCTGCCCAGCTGTGGGGGCAGGCTCTGGGACTGTGGGACTTCGTGGGCTGGGTCTGGGCCTGACGGTGTTGCCCCGGTGCAGCTCAGGCAGCAGCCTGCACGGGCGAGGCCTTCCTGAGCCCAGTGCTGCTGGAATGTGATCCCTGCCGGCTGACCCACCGGCAGCTCTGCATGTGCTGCTCCTGTAACAGCTGAGCCAGCTGCTCGGGTAGGGGCAATACCACACCGCAGGCCATTTGACCCATTCCAGGCTTTTTATGGGAAGGCTGACAGGCTGCAAGGCTGTCGCCTTTGTGTCAGCAACCCAGTCCTGACCTGTCCTGCAGCAGCTGCCTGGAGATGGCAGGAGCCTGACCTCCCTGCAGGATGGGCATGGATAACGCTCACTTTGGTTCCTGTCCTGCATCCACTGCACGATTTGTGGGATAGGGTGTTGTTTTTAGAGACTGGGCTGTGTTTTCTAGGGAAAGGATGAGCCAAGTCTTGCTGATGCTTTGCCTTGTCAAGCAAGTCTTGCACTTGCTTTATTTGGCAGGGTATTTGGGGTGTGGGGACTTGGGGACAAGATGTTGATTTTTTTCTTGTTTCTCCCTCTGTCAGGTTACCTGGCTGAAGGAGAACTAAATGAAGTGTACAACACTGAAGAAGTACAGGGCCCTTGTGTAGCTGAGGCACAGGGAACTTCCAGCTGGTCTGTGCATGTGTGTTCTGGCTGCCCTGGGCAAGTGAGGTCTGTGCCTCTCAGACCTGACAAGAATAAAGCTGATCTCATTATTTTTGCCCTTAAGCTGGCAGTCCTGGCCACAAGTGTTGGTGATTGCTGTGCTCAGGGTACAAACAATCCTTCAAGGGGGCTACCCCCCTCTTGGACTTTCCAAGAGCATTAATTAGGCTTATCCTGCTTTTTAGCACTGGCAGTACCACTAAGGAGACCACAGAACAGGAGAAAGGGTAGGAAGGAAGCATCCCTTTGCCAACACTTCCTGCTGCTTGAGTTTTGTTCTCCTGTGTCCCAGAGCTATAAATAATCCTGTTCCTCTGAGTGACACCAGGAAATACAGAGTGCCCTGCCTGGCTCCTGGAGTGGTGACAAGGCTGGAGCAATGGGGAAAGCCAGAACACCGTGCCCTGCTGGAGGCAGAGAGGGGGTCACAGGCAATGGGAAGGCAGGGAGCAGAAAGCACCACAGCACAGCCTGAGGATGCAGCTTTGGGGTTATTGCCTTTGTTGTTTGTTTTTTTTTTTTTGTGCAGTCACCATTTTATTTTCTTACAGCATCATGAAGAAGGAAAATCAGACCTGAAAACCCCCTGCAAAGCAGCTGTGAGACTCGGTGTTATAACCTGGAGATTTATTTGGGTATGAGGACAAGTGAATCAGGGGCACAGGCTGCCCAGGGAAGTGGTGCAGCCACTGTGCCTGCAGGTATGGAAAAGATGGGGAGGGACACCTGGGGACACAGTGGTGGATTTTAGTGGTGTTAAGTTGCACTTAAGGGTCTTTTCTAACCTAAATGGTTCTATCAATACTGATTAATTGGTGTATGTTTTCACTTCACACTTGGGAAGAGGAGAACAAAGAACTAATTGTCAAAATTAAGAAATTTAGAGAGTAGTAGATAGGT
>JAOXXN010000471.1:919474-939001 GCA_026770055.1 Myrmophylax atrothorax | reverse complement strand
AGCCCAGGGCACTCCGTGCCCTGGGCTGGTGATCACAGTGGGGTTGGATCAAGGGTTGGACTTGCTGATCTTGGAGGGCTTTTCTAACCCAATTGATTCTATGATTCCAAGTGCAACTGCTTTGTGCTTGAGCTGCTGAAGGCAGAGTGCACATTCCCACTGTGCCAGGCCCCACCTGGAGCCAGCAGGATCCTCCAGCACTCCATGGCTCCCCTGGAGATGGCTTTGGACAAGGAGCTGCACTCAGGTGCCCTGAGCTGACCTGGGAGGGAGTGCCACCCACTGTCACCTCCTGCAGACAGAGGCCACCCCCAGCAGGTCCCACAGCAGGGTGGGAAGTGGGGCATTCCACTCCAATGTGCCAAGTGGGTGTTTTCAGATCAAAATAAGGCTCATTTTTAGCAGGAAAAGGCCAACTGTTTGAGAACAGTCCTCTTTGTATCTGGGGTACTGACTTTCTCCCCTGCAGCCACTGAGGTGCAGGTTCAGGTCTAAAAATGTCATGCAGCCAGACCCAAAATGCAGATTTGTGTCAGGAAGTGACAGAGTAAAATTCTGTCCCTGGTATCTGTGTCCCATGGAATCATTTCCTCACTCTGGGAAATGGGTTTCCATTATCCTGTAGTTTCATAACCAAAAGAAAAGCAAGATGGGATAAAAAGCAATGAATATGCTCCCATTTTTGCCAGGGGTACTGAGAAGTGAATCTTCAGGTTTGGCCAATGCTCAATTACCTTTAAATACATGCCAAGATGTGCTGCTGCCAACCTCAGCAAACCTTGCAGTTAGGACAGTGATTTTTGAACAAAACTGTGGCAAGACAGTTTCTAGCCCTTAGCACAGAAATATGGGCTTTAACTCAGTTTTCACCTGAAAATAAAAGCTGTTACAAGAATGTGACTATCACTTGCCTCATTAGCTGATGCTTCTCTGTACAATGGGAGCACAGGGTAGGATGGAAGGGTTGGCTGCAAAAAAAAGCATCTGAATTAAGACAGCTTTTAAATCTAAAAAACTAAGCTGCAGTATAGAGTAGGATTTTATTTAGGCCAAATTAAATGTGTTGATTGGATTGAAACAGCTCCCCCCACTGTTTCCCTGCAACTCCACTCAGTTATTCTTGAGGGACCCTAAAGATATTTTTCCCTCTAGTTTTACTTTGATGTGGCTATTAAAGCACAAAAATCAGTTGTGCTGCTTCAGGTTGTCATGAGCTGCTGTGTGAGCCTGGGGAGTGTGCACACTCAGGAACAATGTGCTTTACAGCAAGTTTTGGGTGCACAGGGTTACCATTCCATGTGTGTCCTTTCTGTGGGTAGAAGAGAATATTGCATTTCAAGTCAATGCTTCTTGGAGCTTGGAAAACAATTCCTGGTGAAGGAAGTTCAGACAAAGGAGGTATTGCTGTATTGGAACAAGTCCTACTGTACAACACCCCCTCACACAGCCAGGCCTGTAAATCCTGTCAGCAGAGACTCCTGACACATCCCAGGGAGATCCTTCCGGCTGCAAATCAAGCACAGATCAGTCATGAGGATTCAAAGCCAAGACAGAGTTTTCCCCTCCCTGTTCCTGCAGTGAATTCCTTACTTCCAGCTAACCTGGACTCCTGAGATGCACATTCCCATGGCATATGTTGAAACTCCAGATTCCAAGGATCACAAGATGCAGAGGAGCAAAGATGGCATTTTCCTGGCCAAAGTCTCCTTGTGGTTTGTCTCCTTCTTAGCATGTGTTGAAACAGGGTGAAGCTGCTTCTGGTAGCCCTTTATTATATTAAAAAAACAACCACAACAACAAAACCACGACAAGATGTTGCAAGCTACTGCATCACTATCTTTGGGGTTCCCTCTTTTTGTTAAGGTCTTCACAAAATACAAAATTAAATGTCTTTTTCTACATACAGAACAAAGTAGAATCAAGTAACTGATTAGAGTATGTACAAAAACTTACACATTCTGTCTTGTTCTTTAAAAAATATAAATATCAATAATGTTCAGTAAAATGGGTTGGTTTTATTTTTAAGGCTTCATTCTTTTAGATCCTTCATTATTTAAAGAGGTGCCAGGTAAGCAGGAAAGGGCAGGAAGAGAAGAGGTCATATGTTTTATTAAAGGTTTAATTCTTGTGGGACTCTTCCTCATCTCTGGCAGGAGGAGATTTCCCTCCACATTGATTTCAGTTTCCAGGAAGCAGAGGTGGAAGGAAAGGAAAACGAAACCTTTATTACTGCTATTTTTTTCCTTCATTAAAATATTGCTTTAAACCTGTCTCCTTTCATTGTCTTTGTAGAGAACCATCTGCCAAGTCCTTGGATTAAACAGCAGGACCGTGTCCCAGGGCCCCTGGGATGGGTTAGAGTGAGGAGGAGGCTGCTGGAGGTGTTTTCCCCCCGACCCCTGTGAGTGCTGCAGCCAGAGCAGCTGCTGCCGCCGCGCCCCTGGGCGTGAAGTCCGTGGGGAGGCTCTCCAGGAGGCACTTGAGCTGCTCCTGGCCCAGTTTGATTTTGTCGTCCAGCTCCCGCTGCTCGATGAGGAGCGCAGACTTCATCTTCACAAAGTGCTGGTAGTCCTGCAGCTGCTCCTCGGACAGGTAGTTGCTCAGGATGTCCAGCACCACCCGCTCCCGCCGGTCCAGGTTCTCCTTCAGCTCCCGGGCGTCCTCGTGCTGGCCAGCCAGCAGCTTCCTCTTCTCGGTCAGCAGGCTCTGCACACACCGGAGACAGCCCCTCAGCACCAGCAGCACTGGAATCCTGGATCGCCCCTGCTCCTTCCTCCCACCAGCACTGAAATCCTGAATCGCCCCTGCTCCTTCCTCCCAGCAGCACAGAAATCCTGGATCGCTCCTGCTCCTTCCTCCCACCAGCAGTGGAATCCTGGATTCCCCCTGCTCCTTCCTCCCACCAGCACTGGAATCCTGGGTCGCCCCTGCTCCTTCCTCCCAGCAGCACTGAAATCCTGGATTCCTCCTGCTCCTCCCTCCCACCAGCACTGGAATCCTGGATTCCTCCTGTTTCTTCTTCCCAACAGCACTGAAATTCTGGATTCCTCCTGCTCCTCCCTCCCAGCAGCACTGGAATCCTGGATTCCTCCTGTTTCTTCTTCCCAACAGCACTGAAATCCTGGATTCCCCCTGCTCCTTCCTCCCAGCAGCACTGGAATCCTGTATTCCCCCCACTCCTTCCTCCCAGCAGCACTGAAATCCTGTATTCCCCCCACTCCTTCCTCCCAGCACCACCTCTGGGTGCTGCCTGCTCAGCTCCCAGACACACAGCCAAAGGCTTGGGAGAGGAGGATGCATCTCCCCTAATGGATTGGATGTGAATCCCTGAGTGTTCTGGTCAACAGGAGGGACAAAGTGCTCCAAGGAAGTCAGCAAAATTCACTCAAAAGCGACAACTACCAGAAAATTTGGCTTTGTCTCTTCCAGAGCACCCCAAGGATGTTAAAAGGTGGGTTGTTCCAGGAGGCACAGCACCAGCCAGGCTCTCCTCTGGCCACGGGGCACAGACAGGCTGTCCCCAACACGGCCCTTCTGTGATGGGACAACAGCCACAGGACACCAGATATTTACTCAACTGAGATCAAGGTTTTCAGGGACAAACCCTGCATTTGCCACTGCTCATGCATAAGCAGAGAGCCACCTGTGCTGCCTCCCTGGCAGCCCTGGGAGGTCCTTCTGGAGCAGGATGTTGTGCTGGCTGCTGTGCCCCACGTCCCCACGGATACGTACCCGCTCCTCACTGTTGGTGTTGTCCCCCAGACTGCTCAGGACGTTCTCCACACGGGCCAGGCGTCCCGAGAGGGACAGCAGGAGGTTCACCACCTTATCCAGATCACCAATGAACATCTTGTACTTGTCAAACTCGTTGGGTTTGCACAGCGTGCTGATCAGCAGCTCCACCTCCTCTCCAAGGGCCTTATTCATCTTGATGTCTGCCAGCAGGCCCTCCTTGGCTTCCTTCAGGATTTCCAGCTTGTGGGTCAGGCTCCCGATGAGCTCAGCCTGTCAGAGGGGAAACACGTTGCTACCATCACCCTGCCCATATGGATGATGACAACAAGAGGATGTGGCTGTGGTTCCTGAGGAGCAGGGTCACGTCAGCAACAGCTGACAAAGAAGACATTAAGGAAGAAACAGAGAGAAGGCTGAAACTGCCCATCTAGGACATAGTCCAGGTAGCTGATTAGTTGTATGAAGATGTATTTGCTCAATGAGCATTTACAGAAGAGATCTGATCGGTGTGCCCTATTCTGATACCAGCTACCTGCAGCTGAAAGATGCAGGATCTTTGAAACCTCCAGGCAAAAAGAGCTGCAGCCACATCTCGGGTGCATTCCCCACCCCTGGCCCAGCCTGAGATGTCCTGAACTGTGCAAAACAACTGCCTCTCACACAGAGGCTTCACCAACAGTTTCCACCAAGGATGCTCTAAGTTTACTCAGTGTCTGAGCAAAGACATGGAAAGCACACATTCGGTTTGAGCAAAAAGCTGGCAACTGTTTCCCTGCTGAAGAAAAGGAGGCCCCCAGGGTTGGGTTACTCCAGAAACAGCACTGCTGCACATGTGCTGCAGATCCTAATTCCTGTTAGGATTAAGTGGAAAGATGTATGCAAAAGCAAGTCAGTGGCCAGGGGCTTGCAATTCTTGCTGCCATTTCTGTGAACTACAGGAAAAGCTGTTCCTACAAGGGGTGAGGATTTTCAGTGTCTCCACTTTGTGCACTGCTGAGGCACCATTACCTGTGTGCTAATCTACTGTGAAAGTATTCTCTCCAAGTCCTGTTTCCATCCAAGCTGAGTGTCACTCCAGAGCAGGAAGGATCTTCAAACAGCGGTAAGGCTGGGAGGGGGAGTCCCTGAGCTGGCCCTGCTGCCCAGGGTGGCCTCTCCGTGGGGTTCCAAGGCTGGTTGGGCACTGGGAAGCACATGGCAGTGCATGGCCAGGCACCACCAGAGGGAACACTCGGTGTGCTCTGTTCGTGGCTGCACTGCAGCTGCTTTCAGCTGCCACACACACCCAAAGGCTGAACAGAACTGAGTAATATTCCCTTAAAATAAACATCAGCTCCCTGGAACGACCACTGAGCCACTCCACAGGCTGCACGGCAGTTCAGGGGGAGGGAGCAAAGGTGGTACTAAATCCCACTAACTCAACCAAACTCCTTTCTGGGATTCTCCCTTGAGTAGGACCCACAGACACAGCCTAACACTTGTCCTTCCCAGGGACTATGATGCTGGTGTCCCCTTCCAAAGGCCCAAGGTGCTCACCAGTTGATTGCTGCACCACACATCCTGAGGAGCAAAAGGAGGGATCCATTTGCAATGATTACAGTGCAGGGGGAAATCTCTACAGCAGGACTCCGTGGGATGGGCACCAAGTCCAGCATTAACCTGGACAGGCTTTCAGGAGGGTGGAGCTGCTTAGGACTGGCAGCTGTTCCTCCCTGCTCCAGGAGCTTTGCTGGGAGTGACATACCTTTGTGCTGAAGGGAACTGGAGGGGCCTGGAAAATACTTTTGTGTTGATTAATCAGTGTCTCTCCTGCAATCCCAGCTGTGAACCAGCCTCTGCACACTTACAGTGCCGGTGAGCTTGGTTTACCCATGTGCCCTCCAGAGGAGCAGCTTCTCAGGTAACCCTTGTGAAAATGTTGCACACAGAGCATGACCAAACATACCAGGAGAGTGTGCTGCCTGGGCCTAATCACTCCCATCTATTCCTGGTTTTCCATGCAAGTGGAACCTGTGAGGCCTGGGACCTGCCCTCCGTGGCAGGCTCACAGCTAATTGCAAGCAAGCCTGTCAGCTGCTTGTTGTAGGCCTTGTAGCATCTTTCCTGACTCCCTGGAGCAGCACCCTCCTCTTGTTTAGCCACTCTGGGATTTGGGGGCTGGGCAACATGTCTGTAATTACCACACAGCTCATGTGAGACACCCACAGGGTAAATTAGAAGGGCCTGCAAAGCCCTGGGAGACAGAGCACAGAAACCTCTCCAGCAAGAGCTGCAGGGGCCCTTCCACAGGGAAATGTAACCTCAGTGGGAGGGGAAAACGTTTCCTCCCCTCGTGCCCTGCTCTCCTCCCTCCCGAGCCATCACGTGGGGGTTGAACCACTGAAGAGTCCCTGTCTTTCAGTGGGTCAGAGAAACAGGGAAGTGTGGGGGGAAAAGAGTAACCAATGTTTCTTTGGAGGCAGTGAGTGCAGACAGGGGGGAAATGGGGGAACTGCCTTCACTGAAAAGGAGAATCTTAAGGGAAAACCTCCTGCACTCAGGCAGTGCAGTCACTAACTCTAGACTGTTCCTATTTCCAACCTGAGCTGGCCTTGCTCAAGTTGCTTCACCTCTCCCTTTTCCTTCCTTGCTACAGGACTGGGACTGCTCCTCACAGCCTGTACACTCAGCATTTGGCATGACCCAGGCCTGCCTCGGGGTGGTGCCAGATGTGCACTCAATTGGCAGTGAGTACTCAGATCAACTCTCTTTGTTCAATTTGGGTCACTCTAATGAAGATTCACCGGTGGCCTGAAGGCTCCCACGCAACTTGAGAGCTGCCAAAAGCTGTCAACCAGAAGTGCACTTCACTTTAGGCCTTATTATTATTTCAGGAATGCAAGCAGCAAACGGTGGTGTGTGCTGAGTTTACCTTCTTCTCATTGATGTCCAGCAGCTCCTCTTCCTCACCTACTTCTTCTGGCAAGTCCTTGATTTTATTCAGCAGCTCTGCTTTGGGTGCTGAAACGCTGTAATAAGCAGGACAGGTGACCAGGGTGACAGGAGCTTCCTTTTCCTCTCTCCTACACCACAGTGAAGAAAAAGGGGGGATTCAGTTTGAGCCTCACTTTTTCCTGTGCCCAGATCCATGATTTTCCAGCACTCGCTATTCCCAGTGTCATCAGCCACACGGACAAGGCGGATTGCTGCCACCAGAGGGGGTGTGTCACCTGCTGTCCCAGCGCAGCCACTGGGTGGGTTTAAAAGTGACTGGGTACAGCTGTGGACAGGGTTTACCTTGCTGAGGGTCTGTCAGCACAGCTCGGCTGGAGGTGGCCACAGTGACCATCTCTCTGATTCCTGGGTGGTTCTCCAGCTGCAACTTGGTAGTTTCTGTCTTAACACACCCACGCTGGAGGACTTGGGCTTATCTTGCACTAAGTAGGTCCCCTCAATCCTCCTTCCATAACTTGGCCTCTCATTATCTTTCTGTCTGTCCTGTCCTTATTTTCATCCTGATTTTACTCTTGTATCTGTTCCTGTGCTGGGGCTGAATTGCTTCCCATTGCTCAGGTCCAGACAGCAAACCCCAATCCCACCTCCAGGGCCGGTTCATTCCCTGCCCTGTTCCCAAGCTCAGCATTCCTCTCTATGCAGCCCAGCAAGGTCAGACACAGAGCCCAGCTGGTGGGAAAGGGTGCTTGGAAACACCCTGTCAGGCCTGGGAACTGCAGAACTCGCTCTCCATGGGAGCCCACCTGGAGAGAGGCAGACCAAGGGGGCACAGGCTGGCCTAAAAGCCAGGGGGTTCTGCCAGCCCTGGTGCCAACCCAGCAGTGCTTACGTGTCATCCCCCACTGCCGTCCTGCTGACTTGCTTCTGTGACATCTTCCTCTTCAAGTTGCTCTCCTTCAGCAAGGTGGTTCCACTCGGGAAAATCCCTTCCATTAAGTCCATGGTTGTCTTCATTTTGGAATCTGGATCCAGGATATCTGCCAGAGACTTGTCTTTGTGGACAATTTCTTTTGCCAGAGCCTCTGACTTAATATCCTCTGGGGTCTTGTTCTTTGCCTTTGCTGGGGGTGCTGTGCTGACTGTTGTGGAGTCCAGGCTGGTGTTTTCTGACTCTGGCTCTCTGGGGTTACCTTCAGGCTGAGCTGTGGGCTGTGTGTCAGTGCTTTGAGGCCCTCCAGAAGCGGCAGGTGACTGGTGCTGCTGGTCCACAGCAGATGGAGAGACAGTCCTCTTGGATGCAGTTGGTGAGAGGGGCCAGTTATTTTCACCGATACTGGTGCCCAATCCTGTTATCTCCCTCTTGGTCAGGGCTTTGGGAAAGCTTTTGAAGCTGCTGTGGGAAGAAAAATGAGATGAAGAGGAACATACCACCCAGGACCACTGTGAACACACGGTGGAGGCCTACAACAAGTAAGTTCTCGTCTCACTCATTTTTGTCTCACTTCTTGTTCCAATACAGAAGGGCAAACAGTGTGAAGCTCCTGGCACCAGAAGCATTTTGTCCCTTCAATGTGTACACTGCTGGATTATCTTTACAACACAAAAAGAATTAGTGAGTAACAAGTCACTTTGCTTTCTGCTGACAGGTTGGGGACACTGTGTCTCCCCCACCTGCCAGTGCCATCCTGAGCAGCCCCCACCCCTTTGTCCTTGTCGTGCTGGAAAAGCCAATCACTGCTACAGCCCCAGCCAGATTCTTCCCAGGTGGATCAGAGGAGCTCCCTGGGAGTGAGGGAAGCTGTGCTGAGTTGTACCAGCTGGGCACCCAGCCCACAGTCCTGTCCCTCAGGAGTCTCCCTGTACAGCGTGGCTGTGACATGTTTGTGTTGTCACTCCCTGGCACATGGTCACCATTTCATAACAGCACGGTTTTGTGCCAGGTCTAAAATGCATTCTGGGAAATTCTGTTTCCACAGTTGTCCCGCAAAAACCAGGAACTGGAAGGAGTTAGGAGCTATTCCAACTCCTCAGGCTGGTGCGAGTCAGAAGCGACCCCACTGAAATCCGCAGGGAGAACCAGACCAGGAGAGTTTTTCTTCCATAACCCCCTTTGCTGGGAGCTTTGTGGGATCACCTGTCCATGGCCCTGCTGGGGGCCCACAGAGCTGTGTGCCCTGCCCCGGCCACGTCGTTTGGCACCGCTCTTGGCAGCCGGGCACTCACTCAGTCTGTCTGTCCCCATGCCCATACAACATGCCCACCCCTCTGCCAGCTCTCCCAGCACTGGGGGTCACTGCCAGCTGTCTGGGCCCCGCATATCTCGCTGTATATGGCGTTCCAGCCCGCCCTTACCTCCCGCTGGCCTCCTCCAGGAGCTGGGCGGGTTTGTCTGCCGCTGCCCCGCTGCCCTCCAGCGCCAGGGCTGGGGGGGGAGCCGGGAATCCCTCCGTGCCATTGGCAGAAGTGCAGGAGCTCAGCTCGGGGAGAGGCCGGGACGGCGATGAGAGGGCAGGTGCGACGAACACCTCGTCATCCCCCTCGTCCTGCAGCGCCGGCGGGGGCGGTGTGAGCTGCAGGCCCGACTCCGAGATCCACAGCGGGGTTGGCCCCTGGGGAGAAGGAGTCTCGGGGTCCGAGGAAGTGCTGCTCTGTGTGGGCAGGGACTGCCACCTCTGGGACAGCTTTGGGGGCGACCCCCCAGCCCTCGGGGCGCTGCTGTCCTTGCCCGGGTGTGCCCACGCTGCTCGGGCTGGCAGGGCTCTGTGCAGCAGCCCAGCTTTCCTTCTCCACGCCATTTCCTCCGCGTGGCTCTCGGGGGATCCATCCCGGACACCATCCAAAGGCTGTGCCTGAGCATTCCCGCTGCTCTCAGCGGGCAGAGCCTCCCGTTTGGCGTGGTGCTGTCTCAGGGCCTGGCCCTCCCCTGTGCTCTGCAGGTCTGAGGGAGGGGAGGGCTGGCCAGATGCAGGAGGGGTAAGGTTAAGGAACAAGGGTTTCAAGCCTTGCTTTTGCTCAGGATAGTGACTCCTTGCCTCTGTTGGGGCTGGGAAAAATGCAGAAGTCCTGCTGTCTGGCCTGGAGAGATCTGAGAGCCTGTGGCTCTGTGCCAGCGTGGCGGAGCCGGCGCCAGCGTCGCTGCCGCGGGGACGATGGGGACAGTAACTGGGGAAGGCCGTTCTCTCCGAGTGGCTTCTCTCCTTCTTGCTGAAAGACCTGCACACGCCAAGAGACAGAGCATGGTAAGGTTAAGAACTAGTCAAAAATTCCCATAAGGTTATCCTGCTCCTGTTGGAAAGGTGCCATTAAAATGATTCAACTGTCTCCAGGAACAAGGTGAGTGCATTTTTTGGCCTATTTTGACCTTGGAGAAAATAAAAAAAAGCTCATACAGCCTTGGAATGCTGTTAGAAAAAAGAGCTCCCTCAGACAGGCAGGTGTGACAAACCCCAAAGCCAGCACATTCCAGCTGCAAGGGGGTTGAGTTATTCCTTCCAGGTCTCTGAGGATGTTCCCTTGTGAGTCTGAGAAACAGCAACTGGCCTTTGGAGGGAGCATCCTGCTTGGAATCCAGAGCCAAACCTTCTTGCCTGTACAGCTATTTAGCTGGAAAACAAACTGAGCACTAATAATGGCACCAGCAGATGCAAGAAAAGATGGCCTGAAAACATGAGCCCTTACCATACACCAATAAAACACATCAAAGCTCCACTGCCAGTATGTTTTCTGTTCTTGCATTGTTCCAATAATCCCAACACTGCCAATCTGTGATGCTGGAGCCTTGAGCCCCAGGTTTGTTCCCAGATGTACTGGTACAAATTAGGAATAACGGTCAAAGACATGGGTTGTTCTGGCTTTATTCTGGTGTGACAGAGAACAGAATTTGGCAGCCTGTGCCTGGGGGTGGGGATGCTTCCCAGACAGGCTGCTCTTGCCTTTGTCTGTGGTTCCTGGACAGTAGCAGTGTGTATTCCTTTCAGATGCACCAGATGGTAATTGTAATTCTCTAATTGAAATCTCTCTCCTACTGTGGAAGCAACTGTGGGTTCTAAAACTGGAGGAGCAACACCAGTTCCCAATATTGTGACAGGACCAAGTGATTGCTGGCCAGGGTTTTCCTAACTTCTCCATCCAAGAGTTTTCCTCCTCGAACAAGAGCTGTGGTGGGGATGGTCCCACCTCCTCTCCAGCACATTAGGCAGCTCTGTCCCAAGGAAAGAGAATTCCTATTGCCTGTTCATAACCAATAATCTTTGTGCAGAGAAGCAGGAAAATGAGAAACCCGCATTTTGTCCCCCAGTAAACTTGTTTTCAGTCTGGGTGTTCAATCCCATTACTTGGAAAACAGGTTGGGCAGAGAAAGAAATTAAAGCAAGCTGCAAGTAGGGATTGAGCAGCAGGATGAAATGCCATCTCCAGGAAAAACAGGGAGGCAGGAGGAACTGAAGCAGCTGCATTGTTCTCTTAGGAAAAACCTTGGAAAAAATTATTCCAAATGACAGCAAATGGGTGTGTTTTAAATGAACCTAAAAGGATGTGCCTGAAGATAAGATTGGATCCCTTTAAGACAACATGTATGTCTTCTTAGGGGCAAAACCAGCCAGAAGTAAGAGCCAGCTAGAGCAGGAGCCTTCCTCTGCTTCCAGCTGTCCCTCCCTGCCCCAGAGATGTGTGGGGAAACCTTTGGAGACAGCAGTGCTCAGTCCCACTGTGAGCACAGAGGGGGCAAGTCTGTGAGCAACAGAGCTCCTTTGTGAGCAATTCTTTTAGTCCCTCTTGATGAGCTTTACTGTAATGGGAGTTGGTTGTTTGGGCACTCAGGGCTTAAGGCAAACATCTATTTATTATGTAAATGTAAATAAAGAACGATGGACTTCAGTTCTAGTTAACTTCAAAACTATCCCTGGCTAAGTGGGGAGTTACATAAGTCCTAAGGCTATGAGTTTTGTGATTACACTTTTCTATTTTTAAAAATATTTCTCTCTCCCCCTGCTGCTGAAGAAAACAACCTGCCTGCACCAAGAGAAGCGCAGCCTGAAGGCAGCTCCCACTTCACAAGATGAAGGAAACCTCCTGGGTTTAGTCCATGCAGATGTTCCCTTGCTTTTGGGGAGGCAGCTGGAGAAAACCATCAAGGTATTTTTCCCTTTAGGATCCTTCAGTTCTGATGGCATCTGGATGGGACTTCTAGCAGCAGACCAAACCCATTTTTGAAGTTAAATAAATGGAAATCTGCTGCAGAAACCTGCTCCAAGATGACATGAAGAGAACTTGCTAAATGAAGCTCCCAGCAACTCCTCCTAAGCCTGCTGGGCACAGCAGGCCCAGAGCTCTGTCTGTGCAGGTGTTTCCCTCGCTTGGCATGTCCAGCTGTTCACACAGGCCATCCATGGCAGCTGCTGGATGGGCAGAGCTGACCCTGCAGGACAGAGGGCACAGGGACACACCCACCTGGCTCCTGCGCTGACCACGTAGAAGGGATCCCTCAGCACGGGCCCGAAGTCGCTGCTGTCCCTCCTCAGCAGCTCCTGCAGGACAGAGGCAGGGTCAGCCCCGAGCTGAGAGCAAACAAAATACCCCAACACTGAGGAGAATGCCCTCTGAAGCCTGAGAGCAAGTCATTCCCCGTGGCTATCCATTCCTTCCCATCTCTAAACAATTCCTGCAGTGACAGAGCAATGTGATTTGTTTGCAGCTTGAAAGGAACACTTAGCACTGTGCACAAGGCCCTCAAAAACCTGCAGGGAGGCAGAGAAGGCTCCTGAACTGGAGAGCAACACTTCCCACAACAAGTCTGAAAAGACCACAAATCAATAAAGAAATACATAAATAAAATGAAATAAATAATCAATCCCTCTGTGGGTTTGGCTTTGTCCCCCCTGTTTATAGCTGTGGGTTTGCACTGGAGGTGGATCAGAAACAGATCTAATGAAAGAAACCCTTAAACATCTGCTTCCCTTTCAAACAAACCCTATGGATTGGTGTATATGTTAGAAGTCAAATTAGGATTTAAGACCAGGATATGCAGAAGTGCCTGGCTGCCTGTGGGACTAAATCCTCATTCCAGAAGTGGATACAGCTAAATCCCTCTGGAAAACAGCAGCACGGGCTGTGGCCAGGTCTGCAGTGCTGTCCACCTTCTTCTTCAAGCTGGTCTCCAACAGGCAGAACCTCTGGTTTGGCTGCTGAATGTATGGATGATTAAAAATGAGCCAAAAGGGAGAAATAAAGATCTCAAGGACTTCCCTGTATGTCCTGCCTGAGAGAGTGGGCTGGGGAAAAATGGACTGGGGCTGCTCATTGTCCAATCTGTGATTGCAAAGCACATTTTGGTGGGTTTCCTCTCTCTGGATGTCTGGTTTGGCTGCTGCTCTGACTGTTCTGGGAGGCAGAGGAAGGGTCACAGCTTGGCCTTCACCTTAACTCCTTCTAGACTCTTACTGAATGCAAGGCAAGCGTGACAAAATGGCACAGATGAGCGTGATGCCTGGCTGGGGTGGAAAAATAGCACTGGTGGGATAAGGCAGGAGTGGTTCTGGAAGTGCATTCCAGTTACTTGATATTCACAAGCTGCTCTTTTAATTCCCTCTATTTAAGGACGTGGTGTGGGAGCTGAGGGAGGATGAGGAGGAGGAAGCACACAGCGAGTTTGGGAGGGTTGGGCCTGCTTGTGGGATGCTGCCCAGAGACCCCTCCCTGTCCCTTGCCTCAGGACCACCTCCTTGCACCTGGATCATCCTTCTGCTCTGGCCCAGCAGCAAGGGCAAGAGCAGAAGGAGACATCCTGGATCTCAGCTGCCCTGGGAATATGTGAGCCTCTCCAAGCACTCGGTCTATTTGGAGCAAGGAGCCTGTGCACACATTTTGGTCATTTGCTCCCTCTCCCCACGATGAAAGGAGCTTGGCATGGGAACAGGGACGGGGCTGCAGCCCCACCACTGCTGCAAATCCCAGGGGCTTGACCAGCTGCGGTTACCTAAATAGCTCTGACCAGATTTCAACTCAAGAGCTGCTCTGGGCAGTTGTTCTTTAAGAATTTAGCCTGGTTCTACTGTTTACCATCCTCAGAGTCAGTCGAATTCCCCATTTGTGACATCAGTGCAGTGTTCCCAACCACCAAGCAGGGGACATGGAGCAGGGTCTCCATTCAGTCTTCTCTGTGATGTTTCCCTCCAGGGCTGGAGACAAAACGTAACGGGTACTTGGCAGTGCCTCTGCCCAGCCCTTCCCAGCACTGTCAGGCACAGTGGGAGCCACGCAATTCCAAGCAGACTTGAATCCTCTCTGCTTTGCACCAGGAAAATGGGCTGAGGCAGGACAGCAGCAACAGTGAATGACTGCTATTATACCAGAAAGGTGCTCAGTGCTTCTCTAGTGCTGCTGCCAGGTAAGGACAGGGGTGTCCAGAGCAGCAAGGCCACATGCACACTACCAGCACATACACTGAAATCCCAGCATCCCTGATATCCCTGAAACAGCCCCAGCAGGCAGAAAGCTGAATCCCACCAGCCAGCTTTTCGTTTCAGTGCAGTGAACTGTGCCTATCTCAGCAGGCACTGAACTTCTCTCAAACCAGTGGACCAACAGCCAGGACTCAACCTGTTCCTCGACATCCCCCCACATTCCCTGGATCCAAGAGCCCTGTGGATCCCACACAACCCCACTCCCACATACCTGGTGTTTCTTATCCGCCGTGGGGGACGACCTGGAACGTACGTGCACGGGGACTGGCTGATTGTCGTACCTATCGAGCAAGTCTTCCACAGACACCGACTTCCCAGATTTCCTGCTGGAGGAGGGTGTTTCCAAGACCTGCTCCTGCCTCCTGTGTCGAGGCTGGCCCTGCATGCCCAGCGGGTCTGTCTGTGTGCCCTTGGTGAGCTCCGTCCTGGCTCTGTACTCCCGGCACCGCTCTGCTTTCGGCCGGCTCGTGCCCACGCTGTCCTGGCGCCCCACCCTCTCATCTCCACTCATGTCCAGGTAGTCCAGCAGCCCAGGAGGAAGGGTAGAAGATATCCGTCCCGTCCTGGATATCCGCTCTATGGACTCTCTCCGGCGGTAAAGGCTCTGGTCCTGGAGGGAATTCATGCTGGAGGCAGAGGAAAGGCTCTGGCTGTCTGTGCCGCCCCCCTGCAGGTAGGAGCTGTGGGAGCGCTCCCTCAGCAGCCCCACATCCTGCGAGGACGGCCGTCTCCCTGTTTTCCGCTGGATGTAGTCGGCGAGGGCGTTCTGCTGGAGCTGCTTGAGCTCGGGCTTGGACAGACTAGCTGTGGAGGAGGCCTTGCCGTCCCTTTCGAAGATCTTCCGCCGGTCAGCCACCGTGTTCTCCGGGAACACAAAGTGGATGCTCTTCTTCTGGAAGGAGAACGGTGACGGCTCCCCATCCGAGACGCCCACCTCGTTCATCTTCTCCGGCTCCGAGTAGGAGCGCTTCTTCTGCTCCGCCGTCAGCCGCTTGCGGCCACCGATGCGCAGCACATGCTGGGCCCTGGCGTAGTCCAGGGCGGAGAGGCCGCCCTCGGTGGGAGTGATGCTGTGCCTCTCCTTGGGGGTGTGTGGGGATGGAGCCGTGCTCCTCACGCCCACGTGGGCCGAGGCAGGCCGCTGGGGCACCTTCCTGGGAGCGCTGCCGAACGGGGGGCTGATGCGGCGGAAGGAGGTGGCCCTCAGCACCCTGGACTGAGCATCCTTAATGCTGTTCCTGTAGGCCCTGTTGAACGGCGTGTCCAGCTGTGACCCATGGGCGTCCTGGATGTTATCCCTCCACAGGATGTCCCTCTCAGCATCACCTGCCAGCTGGAACGTGCTTTTACTCCGTGGCAGCTGAGCCACCCTTACTGGCACCTCATTGTCAGGACACAGGCCGTAGCAGTCACCAGGCCTCACCTGCTTCACCACAGCGGCCATCTGCAGCTCTACGGGGCGCCACTCAGCCTCGTCCAGCTGCCCGTTCCTGGAGGGGCTGGAGCCCCTGGCTGGCTCACTGGGCAGCCTGCTCCGTGTGTCCTCAGGGCTGTGCAGGGAGCACCTCGTGCCAGGGGGCTGGCTGGGCCTGCTGGGCCCATAGTGCTGGCCGAAGCTGGGCACGCCAGCGCTCTGGGGCCGGGGAGTGCTCTGCTCCCGCTGCTCAAACTTGCTCACCTTCTCCAGCACGGAGCAGCGGGGCTTGCCAGCCTCTGCTTTGCCATAGGGAAAGCTTTGGGTGCTGCTGGAGCTGAGACGGCTCCTCCCGAAATCCGAGGTCTTTGGGTGCTGGGGGGAAGGAGGCTCTTTGCACTTTGGCTCGGCGGCATGGAACAGAGTCACGCTCACATCCTCCTCCTCCTCCTGCCTTGAGAAGGCCTGTGGGTCCACATCGCTCCACTGTCTGTGCCCCTGTCCCCTGTGGTCCTTCTCCTCTTTGCTGCTGCTGTTCAGGAAGGACAGTTTGGTGTTGGAATAGCCCTCGCCTGGTTGCATCTCTCTTACCTCAGAGCTGCTTTGCCTCCTGGAGCTCTCTGGGATGTTCTGCAGGGAGGAGAAGCCGTACTGCTTGGCCTTGCTGTGACCCCACTGGTGGAGAGCAGCAGCATCTCTCTCGTTTACCAGCGCATCGCCATTTTTTTCCTCCTGGGATCCAGGTGTCCAGTCCTCCTTGGGCTGGTAATGGGCTTTTCTCTCACTGGCATCCCTCAGCTGGAGCTGTGGAGCCTGGAAAGCGGGCTTGGAGGCCTGGGTGGTACCTGTGGTCTCTCGGTGGCTTTGTGCTGCCTTGTAAAGGGGTAACAGCTCCTCCTTCCGTGCCGTGGCCAGGGGCAGCTCCGGGCCTGCCGCGCTGGGCGGTTTCTGCTGGAGAAGTTTGGCTTCGAGCTTTCTCTCGGCTGCGGAGGGTTGGTAGAAGATGGTGGCTCTGTTTGCAGTGCTTTGGTTTCCGTTCTCATCAAAGCCCTGGGTGCTGCTGGCCGTGGCCTTGTCGTAGGAGACTGGCAGGGATGGGGAGTACCCACTTTCTTTGGCCAGAGCTGGGTAAAGCGTCCCGGGACTGCCCGCGGAGGGCTGGGGCACCTGGGCATAGTGCGGCTCTGGGGAGGGCACGGCATAGACCCCGGTGGGCAGCAGGGGCTGCCCCGGCTGGGAGTAGCCCTGCCTGGGCTTCGTGGTGGGGCTGCTCTCAGGGCTCTTCTCCACCACGGTGTGCAGGTGCCCCTCTCCAAAGGGCCCCTGGGACAGGGAGCTGCCCAGCGGCGTCCAGGCGCCCTTGGGCTGGGTGCGGCCAGGCTTGCTGGGATCCAGCCCATGGTGCCTGATGGCTGCGTAGCTGTCGCTGCGGGCGGGAGGCAGCGGGGGGCCCTTGGGGGGCTGCTGGCTCTTGCTGTCGGGGGGTCCTTGGCCCGGCTGTGCCCAGGAGGGCGCCGCGCTGTGCCGGCCCAGGCCGTGCAGCCTGGCGTGGGCACGGCTGTCCAGCGAGGAGGGCGTCACCTCGTACTCCTGGGCGATGCGCTGCTGGGCGTCGTACACCGCCCGCACGTACCTGATGTCCGCCTGCCTCAGGCCCTCCTGCAGCCCCGCCCGCCCGCTGTCCAGCGGCTCCTTGCCCGGCGGGGCACTGGGGTACTCAGGGATGCTGGAGTTGGTGGAGAAGGAGCTGTAGGCAGAGTCCCTCTTGCTGTGCAGGTGGGACAGCTGGTCGATGCTGTTGGTGGACTTGGCCGGGGACAGGTGACAGGGGTGGTAGCCAGGGGAGGAGTGGTCCAAGCTCTCCATGCTGCCCCGGGAGCTGTACTGGTCTGGACTCCTCCTCAGGTAGCCATGCTCATAGCCAGAGAGATCACTGGTGGAGGAGCTGGGGGAGAGCGAGACAAGCATGAGAACCCACTGACAGCAGAGCAGAGGCACAACTACTTATAAGCGAGCTCAGAAGCAAGATGTTTAGTTTTGAGATGAAACCCCATATTTGGGCCTTACTCCATCCCCTGTTTGGAGTCATCCCAGTTCACAAAGAGGAACTGCTTGACATTGCAACACATGGCTCTTCTTTACCACAGAAGGGTGGGAGGGAGATATAAACAGAAAGGCAGTGCATGTCTGGAGCCAGGGAGGATCAGCTCCACCCAGCAAACCCATCCAAAGCCCTTGGAAAGCTGAATGAGTGCCGACGCCACCGAGGAGGAGGACAGGAGCATGAGGGGCATTCTGGGGGGAACCTAATCTCTTTCTTTTTTTCCCATTTCATTTCTTTTTATGGAGATGAAGGCTATGCCCTGGCAGGCTTCCTGGAAATTCAGCTGTCCCAAGGATAGTTTGTTTGCTGAGAGAAAACTCAACTGACAAGACAGAGGAGAGATGCATGTGTTTGTGCCTACAGAAAAGTGGGGTGCAGCCATAGGAACAGTCTGAGAATGTCCAGGAATTCTGCACAGCTGCCTCCTCGTGGAGCTCAGCAGGTGCAGGTACACCTTGGCACCTCCTCTGAGATACAAGTGTCCAGAGAGGACTTGTGGATGCCAGAGGAGTGATCAAAAAGAAGGGTATCCAGAGATCTTTCCATCCATGGGAAGGGAGCTCCCTGTGCCAGCCACAGTTCTTTTTTCATACCTTACAAGGGGACATCACAGATTTCTAAGGAGTTTGCCCTGGCTAATCTCCCTTCCCAGATTCAAGCAAATACAGTGAGGATCAGAGAGTGTAACCTGAGGATTTCACTTTTCCTCCCTCTGTTCCCAGCTTCCCTTCCTCAGAAATCACTTTCTCTAGTTTCCTGTGCAACTACAAGTGCTGTCCTGGCAGAGCCACAGGGAAGCAGCAGGGAAGGCCAGGCTGTAGCAGGGAAAGGCACAGAGCTGGCAGCTTGCTCCAGATCACATCCCAACCAAAGCACAGACAGCGTGGAGAGGCTGCTAAGGATGAGGAAAGGCAGAGATGCAGAGGGACACAGACACAGGCAAATGTCAGGATAAAGCTGCTTTACTCATTTAAATGCACCACTCTATTTTGGATTCAAATAACCATCTGCCTGGCAATGCCCAGCACAGCCCTGGCCAGCTGGCCACTAGATGTTCCCCGTGCTCCTCTTCACGCACCCAGGAGACAGCGGAGCTGCCAAAGGCGCTGCCAGGAGCTGTGCCTGGGAAGCAAAGCCCCTCTGTGGGAAAGGAGTGTGCTCCAGCAGGAGCTGTGCTGAGGCCACAGACCAAAACACATTTGTCCTGCAACCATCTCCTCACTTTTCTTAATGCTCTGTTTTCTCTTCCCTCTGCCAGGGCTCAATCTTGCTTGTAGAAGAAACTATGTGTAAATCCCAGTTTGCAAGCAGAGTTTGAAACCCTTCTGCCTCTCTGGGGAAAATCCTTCAAGGGCAGATTTTAAACTTGTCCCCCATCAAGCTGCCCCAGGGCTTACCACCAAGTCCCTTCTGGGGCTGCACACGCCAGAAGAGCCTCAGCCTGCAGGGCGCTGCTTTCCACCTACCTCGGCCAACATTTCCCACCGCAGCTGTTGTCTCCCCTTCCTTCCCTCCACAGCTGTGCAGTGCTTACCTGGAGTGGTAGGACTGATGCCAAGGGGTGCCAAGCGTACCCTGAGATATTTGCATCATGCTGGGATCGGGCTGGTTCTCCACAAGTTTCGTTGAATGCCAGGAGTGGGGTCGGCCTGGAGTTTCACTCCGCCTGGGTGAAAGCAGAAGGATTTTGCACATCAGCAACAGGACAGCTCTTCCAAGGGAAAGGAAAGTGAAGCAGCACTGACATTTAAGCCCAACATTTGAAACTGCTCGTGCTCACTTGTGTTTCACTGCTACAAACAAATCAGAATCACAAACTATTCTGAGCTGGGAGGGACCCACAAGGATCATCGAGTCCAACTCTTTGGTCAATGGCCCAC
>JAOXXN010000471.1:862468-918291 GCA_026770055.1 Myrmophylax atrothorax | reverse complement strand
GTCAATGGCCCACACAGGGGATTGAACCCATGACCTTGGCATTATTACAGCCAAGTTTTAACCAACTGAGCTAATCACGTTCTTGTCTATTCCAAGTGAATCCTGCAGCAACCACAGGACGTTCACAAGTTCACACAACACACTCCCCTCGGGTTTGCAAGGCAAGGGGCAGGGGGGTTATCACTCAAGGCTGGGGATCTTCCCCTGCAGCTCCCAGCCAGCCTCACCCCTCGGGCCGAGCCGGGGGCCCACTCCCAGGGATCAGTTTACAGACAATCCGGTGGCCAGCGCAGTTCTCAGGGGTGCCAGAGGAGCACTCTGCTCCAAAGGTTCCCTTCGTTTCAAAGGGAGGGCTGGCAAAGCCATGGAAAGAATCACATGCCATGAGGGGGTGGGAGTCTGCACATGGCTCTTTGATCACTCCTCAGGGCTGCTAAAAATGCAGGAGAGCTGTGACAGCCCAGCGCCAGCACTGCGTGTCCCTGGCAGCCCACCCCGGCCGGACAGCTGTCCCCAGGGTGTGTCCCCAGGCATGGCACAGATGGCCCTCGGTGGCTCCAGCACCAAGGCCTGGCTCTGTCAGCTCTGAGCAGAAAAAACCCACGACAGCCTTATTTAAAGCACAGAGTGGTGCAATGGAAAGTCAGAGCAGGGATTAGTGAGGCCCCTGAACAGGCCACACAGACTGTCCCTTGGCCCCAGCCTTTGGACTTGTCCTTAATCCTCCTGCTGCCTTCCAAGGGGATGTCTCCCTGGCTCTGCAGCTTCTCACTCACCCTGGGACAACGAGGAGCAGCACTGTACCTGTGTGCCACTGCAATGGG
This sequence comes from Myrmophylax atrothorax, assembly GCA_026770055.1. Classification (NCBI taxonomy): domain Eukaryota; kingdom Metazoa; phylum Chordata; class Aves; order Passeriformes; family Thamnophilidae; genus Myrmophylax; species Myrmophylax atrothorax. Next base: position 917,467 of record JAOXXN010000471.1, on the reverse strand, counting down.
GCAGCCTGCAGGACAACCCTCCCTACATAAATGCAAGGGAGGATACGACACATCTTTATAAAGTTTCATCTCACCAAAAATTCCACCGTACAGCATGTCCTGAACAAGTCAGTAAATAGATTAAAATGCCCTTGGTAGATGCAACCCAGACACTGAGAGAGGCCTCTCCTACTGCCTAAGATTGTGAAAAGAACTGATGCAGGAAAGTGTACAAAGAAAAAATGGTTGTTAGGGCCAGATCCTTTCCTAGCAGCACTTAACAGTGGTACCTGCATGGAAATGAGAGGCAGAACCATTTTTCCAGTGATTTTTCCACGCAGATTTCAGAAGTGCTCGTCATTCTCTCATCATCTGCTAAAACAAGAAGGAAAAAGGGACATGCTTTTCCTTTTAACATGTGTTGTGGCATGATTGCCTTAAGCAGAGCTGAACTGGAGGTCTGCAGAGGCCAAGCTGAGCCCAGCACCTTTTCACCTTTGCATGTGTAGGTGTGTTGAAGACAGAGCTCTTCTGTTAAGCTCCCTGCCCAGAAAGCAAGGAAGCTGGAAACTGCCAGATGGGAAGCTGACAAAACTGTTTATTAAGGATAACCAACATTCTTGCCTTTGTGTCAGGACGTAGTAGGATTTGAAAATGTGTAACTGTAATAATAACAACCACAGCAATAGCAAACAAACCTCATCCCCTTATTTTTCATGTATTCTCAAGGCCTGCACCTGTACTGTACCTGCAAAGGTGTCTGGACAGTCTCACCACTAAAAAATTCTCCACTTCAGATAACAAAGAAAGTGATCCCTCAGTTGTAAGTACCAAGCCTGGAAAAGAGACTGCTGGTTCCCCATGGGCACCTTCAGTGATGAGATAACCTCCCTGGGCATCCAGGTCAGGTTGGCATCCTGACAAATGCCTGGGAGTGAAGACACCTGGGCCAGTCAGCAGCCCGTGATGCAACACTGGCATCTAAAGGGCAGCTGTGACACCGATTGCAGACCTGATACTGCCAACTCACACTGAGAACTGCAACACCAAAGGGAAGGGGAGAGTCTTCAGTCCTGCCCAGCTGCTGTTATCTGGGTGCTCCCTGTTGCTGCACCGGTCCCAGCGCTGGGGATTCGTGCCTGGCCCATCAGAGGCTCCTGAGGCAGCCTGGCACAGCTGGATACAGCTGGATACAGGCTGCAAGGACCACACTCACAGCTCCGAGGCCCTTCAGCACTAATAGCTCTGCAGCTCTCTCTTATTAGGAAGAGCTGAGTATGCTCTACTCTGTGATCTCTGCAGATTGTTTTTATACCTTGTGTGCAAAACAGGAACGGAACTTTACATAGACATTTGGCACTAACTCTACAAATGAATCAGTGCCTGAGGCTTTCCTGACAGTGTAACTGAAAGGTTGAGTTATCTTTTTCCCAAGATTACAGACTAAAACTATCCAGAGAACAGAGTGTTCAGTCTGATTCCTGTTCTTCACATACTGTTCCTTGCTGATCCTGGAGCTCACACACAACCTGAGTGCTCTGCAGTCCAAAAGTACCCCTGCCCAGCATCCTCCAGCAGGTATTTTGGTGTGAAAATGCCCCAGCAGATTGTTCAAATTGCCATTTGCACCTTTTCTACACCCTTAGAAAGCCAACTGCAATCCCTGTGGGTGTGCTTTGTCCCAGAGCCCTGCAGGAGCTTACTGAGCTGTAAGGGATTGCCATGGCCTGGAGAAGGGATGGCCCAGCCCGTCATCTGGGGAGGCAGGAAGGGATGGGGGTCCTGCAGCACAGACCCTTCTCCTGCAGGAAAGAAGAAAGGTTTGGATGCAAGTGCAAAGCCTGTGCCTCCTGGATGCAATCCCAGGCACTGAGTCACAAGGGAGAGAGCCAAGAGCTGCCCATCCTCACCACGTCACCCTCACAGCGGGCAGCGTTTCCATTCTAACCTAACAAAGCCCAGGAGGCAGAGGCAGTACCTCCCAAACCATACCCTGGTGCATGGAGCACCAGGATCTTTGTATATGGAGAGATCCTGATCCCACCAATTCACTTGGACCCTCCTTCCAGGCAGACTGTGCACCTGCACCAACAGAAAGCAGCAACAACCAGCGGAGTTCTCCCCAGTGTGGACCTGGCTCCAAGATGGACACATCTAAAGGAGTGTGAGCACAACAAGGAGACGTTTTCCAGACAACCAAACGTGCTGCTGCAGTCCCTCTGCCTGGCTATTAGGCAGGAGATGAAGGAAAAACTAAAGCACTCAGAAGCCTATTAGGATTTGGACAGAGCGAGGCAACAATCTACTCAGAGCAACGTCGCTCTTAATTAAGGTTCAGTCATGGCTCTAAAAATAAGCAGAACAGACGAAGCCAATTAGAAAGGAGTTGGACCAGAATGGCATCAGCTTGATGTGTCTTTCACTAACTGTGTCTTTTTAGGCTCACAGAGCCTTTCTGGCACATTCTGGGGCAGGACAGATCTGAAGTGAGCTCTGTCCCTTCACCACTTGAAAATAAGGAAGACTCCTTAGAAAGACTATGAAATGGTATTTCACATTATGGATCTTGGGCTAGAGTGTCTCCTCTTCCATAAAGGAAAGGGAGAATCATGTCCACATCCCCCTGTCCTTAACGCTCTGATTAAAACTTTTCCTGAGTAAAAACCACGCTGGAAAACCCCTCACTTGAGAACATTTGGGTGAACTGTGTGAATATTCTCAGTATTCTCATACCAGAACACAACCTGCTTTTCCACTATGTGCTATTTTTGCAGCTTCTACAGGACAGCTCTCCACCCAGGGAATCACATTTTTTAGCAGTCTCAGCCCTAAGCCAAAGAAAATTCCCCCAGCCCAGTCCAGGGCTCTGTCCCACCAGCCCAGCCTCATTCCCCTCTCCAACCCCTTTCCCACTGGCAGAGGCAGATGCTGTGCCTGCGTGGTGTTTCCAGCTGCTGAGTCAGACAGGATTTGGTTTTTCCCTTGGAGGAGCATCACTTGGGATGCCTGGGTTGCATCAGACCAGGCCCTGAGTGCCATGTGGGAACAGGGAGAGAGGTGCTGAGCTTCCTGAAGTGTCTCTGGGATGAGGAGGCAGAGAATCAGATGTTTCTGCTCCGACTTCCTACCAGCTCTTTGGGAGAAACTCCCCACCGTGCCCCTAGAGAGCCAATGCCTGTGTGGAAGCAGAGCTGAGAACTGTATGTGGATGCAGAGACAGATTTTCCCCACTGCCTTTTCCTGGCTGAAGTGCTCTCAGCCCCAGGCTGCACATGGAGGTGCTGGGATCGCTCCGAGGTGGTGGCAGCTGTGAGCATGGAGAACTTTGCTGAACTGAGGGACAGTCAAACATTGTAATTAATGATTATTGCTCCTGCATGTCACACCTCTGCCTTATCACATTTCTCTCGGAACTGCCTTACCCAAGAAAGGGGCACTTACCCATTTTGCAGCAAAGGAAACAAAGAGTGCAGGGCCCAGAGCTGCCCCACCTTCCCTCTGCCCCAGCACGGGGCTGACAGGCAGCATTTAGATTGAGGCTTTCCCTACACAAGGAAAGGGTCCCACTGGCATTCCCTGGCACTAACCAGACACAGGCTCCACTGGGAACAGAGGTGATGTTCACAAACCTCACTCAGGTTGATTACCAGAATCCAGGACTGTGTTCTACTGGGATATTCTGGCAGCTTTCTATTTTAAAGACAATATTACCATGCAACAGGGCAAGTGTGATTTAAATTGCAAAATTAAGAGTATTTCAGATCTTTATTTTGAGAAAGTGCTTGCCACCAGGACAGTGTTCCACAGGAGTGCAGCTTAGACCTGGAGAAGCCAGGACAGACTCCGGCCTGGCACCTGGAGCACGTGTAGGCCACAATGAGGAGCTGGGAAGCACTGGATTGAACACCCTCTGGAACTTTCCTCTTCTTGCTTATTATAATTTTACTCTGTTTCATTTGCTGGATGAAGCAGAAGAAAGAACAGACATGGGAAAGAAGCTGCTGACTGACCTACAGTCTTTTGAGAATGACCCTACAATTTCCTGTCTTCTCCAGGGATCCACATCACCTGCCAGAGGATGGGTGGAAAATCCCAGCAGCCAGAGCCTGCAGTGGCTTCCCCTGCCTGTGCTCTGCAAAGCTGCCCTGATTTACCCACACTGATGAACCAGCCCAATGGGCTCAATTCAAATAATTTTTTCTCATTCTTCTCCAGTCAGTAAATTAGTTAAAAAGACAGAAACCCAAGCATAGCTCGGATTCTTTCACACCCCGATATCCAACACACAGCAACTTGCGACAGGAGAGACTTGGGAACAATGGAAGGAATGTGTTTTGGTGCTTGGGAGGGACTGGGTGGCTGGCAGCAGGAGGGCTGCCCTGGGAGCCCCATGATCCCAAGGGAATGGGGACAATGAGGCACGGCAGGTAACCAAGGGGACTCGCAGGGCAGGCGTTCCAGGCAGCAGCTGGGCTGTCCTCTGAGCTGCAGGGCTGCCAATCCCAGGCAGTGCTCCCAAACCCCCCATCCCAGGGCTCCTGTAGGGATGAGACACGGCAGAGAAGCAGCAGGTCCCTCAGGAGGTGTGCACAGATGTCTGGGGGGTAACAGGGTGAGTGTGCAGAAAGCAAACACAGTGGGGAGCTCCACACGGTGCTTTGGCCAAAGCAAAGGCTGCTGAGTCTGAAATACCCTCCCACACTCAAATTCTTACACATTAAAGCAGCTTCCTGCCTGTAACCAAAGCTCCAGCCCGAGTGACACTGAGATAGGCAGACACAGCCCCCGACACTGCAGGAAAGTAAAGCAAAACATGGGCTCTGCAGCCCAACAAATTAATCCAAGGGAAATGCTAAACCTTGGAGCTTCTGTGAAGATCTGCTACTAAATTGATGGACTAGAAGGATTTACAGAGATTTGCACAGACTTACATTTATTCTGACTCACTGCTATGGGAAGGTGGTGGATGTCTGGGTGCTCCCTTCCCAAATTGGCTGTGGGTCACATACCTGGGGAACTGCAGAGTCCCACGCTGCAGTCAGAGGTAAATCTCTCCTCAGTAACTATCCTGAGGAGAAATTTCAGGATCTAAAATCTGCTCCACTCAAGGCTGGGCAGGGCCAGCATCTGTAACTGCAGTGGCCAAAAGATGAAGCATCTCCACTAAGGTCAGGGGGTTTGCTGCAGAGGTGCATTCTTCTGCTGAGCTCAGAACTCCACATGCCACATTCCCTTCTCAGCTGCTCACTCACAGGCACTGGGACACATCCCCTGCAGCTCCAGGGAATCACAGCTTCCTGCCTTCCAGAGTCAAGCTCTGGCCCAAATGCAGTGCTGCCAATGGAAGGCACTGCTTTCACTTCATGGTGGCAACCTCAGAAGTCTGAGACACAAAAATCTGTGAGGTCATCCAGGTTACATCTGACCGATGCAAGGGGCTGTTCTGATGCCAGCAAAAGCTCTGCCTGAGTAAGTGCTGTAGGATCTGGTCCTAAACTGCATGGACAAAGGAAGGCAATCAGGCTCTGCCCCAAACATCAGCCAATCCAGAGCGATCCAGGCAACCGATTGCTGAAGACATTCAATTGTTTAAAACTGCAGACAGGCACTCAGCAACCAGGAATGCCAAGCTCCCACTGAAACTCCCAGACTCAGAAGCAGCCAGGTGATTTTGGAGAGCCAGGCACTTCAAGCTGGGAATCACAGCAGCCTTACATCACTTCTGTGGGATATTTCAGTCCAGCATCTCTGCTGACCTTCACCAGCACTGACAAGAGCTTTTGAGGAGAAAGGACACCTCTTCCAGGACCCCCTCCCAGTGAGTGCCGCTCAGGCACAGCAGCAGCCAAAAAAGTAACTGTTTACACTCAGCCCTATGTGGATGTTACTGACATCCAGCAACATCGATGGCCCAAAGGGTGAATTCATTTCCTTGGCGCTGTGCTGAAGGCAAGGAAGCCTTGGGAAAAGGTGGGTGTGAGGATAAGAAACAGCCCCAGACCTCTTCCACCACAGACCCTGGGGATTCCTGCTGCTCCACCACGGAGTCTGCCAGCTGCTCCCCAAGAAGAAAACACACAGGGCACACAGAGAAAAACATCCTCACCTGGTCTTCAGCCGTAACTTAACTCCTCCAGACCACGTGGCTCTGCTGGGCTGGAAGTCAGTGGTCACACAGTCTGGACCGAGCGGGCTGGGAGACAGGTCAGGGCATCCCTTTGCTGCATGTGTGTCCCTGTCAGAAGAAACCAAGGCCATGTAAACACCACCACACAAAAAGCTCAGCCCTTGTGTCCTATGTTTTGTCAGCATTTTGGGAAAGAAGGCATTACACAGGCCCCGGGGGGGAAAGGCAGCAGCATCAGTCTAGTTTTTAAAGCCAGGTGCATCCCTTGTGTCAAACCATGTGTATCCTTGCTCTTCTCCAACCCTGGCAGTGCTCAGCTCCCGAGTGTCCCTCAGGAGGAGCTGCACAGTCCCACAGCACTGCTCCTCCCCACACAGCAGTGAGATCGCCGACAGCACCCACGGCACAAAACTGATTATCTTTCAGCTGCATGTGGGGAGCCCACGTCCCCAGGTGTGCTCCACTGTGGGATATATGCCTTTTCCACACCTTACAGGAGCTCAGGGAATGCTCTGAACACGCAGGAGAGAAGCTAAGAGAAAGGTCCATGCAGTGGGAAGGAGAAGGAGAGCCCTCTGCCCCCCTCCACTGCCATTTCCCCAAAGGCAGGAAGCGCATATTTACCCCGCCCCAAGCCACCCAAACACTGTGTACCCATCGCTTCAGCTCCTTCCTCCCCCCGGCACAGCAGAGCCCCAAACGCCCCAGTATCGCCGCTCTCTCCCACTTCCAGCACCGACACCACGGCAGAGATTGGCAATTTGGGCTTGCTCGAGGAACCCCCCGCGCCGAACAAAAGCGGGGCTGAAAGGCTCCCTCCCCGCGCCCGTCCCTGCCCGGGCTGAGCTGCAATCGCCTCTCGTAGTGTGCTGAGCCCACATTTCGGCATCTGCGGCTTTGGATAGCTGAGATGGCTTGGATGCCATTCCGCTGAGAGACCAGCCGTCTTTGTGTCCGGCCGGTGCTCCCTCCCCGCGCCCCCACGTGCCGGGCAGGAATGTTAAGCCTCACATTGCGGGCGAGATATCCCAGGGAAGCGCGGCAGCACTTTCACCTAGATTAGGGAAAGCCACCGGGCTGGAACGGCCTTTTTCTGCTCGCCCTGCTTATCTTCAGCCAGACTTTACCCCAAATCCTGCCTTGGCTGCCTTTTCCTTCCCTGTGCCAAACCCCGTCCTGCTTTGCCTCTGCCACCCCTCTCCTCTGAGATGCTGTCAAGCCTCTCATCAAGGCAGGAAGATTCCTTTCGCTGCTCCCACTCCAGCCTCGCTGTCCACCGGGAGCACAACCTCCTTTACTGCAGCCCTGGGAAGTGCCAATACCCTCAACTGCTCCAATTCTCTCTGCTCATCCAGTTCACCATGGAAAAAATCCCCTATTTCCAGAGCCAAGGTGGTTTCTTTGACTCAACTCTCAGAGTGCTGTCCCAACCTGTTGGAAAGCACACACAGACACAGGAGATGTTTCCTAACTTTCCTGATGAGTGCTTGTCGTAACTTCCCAGTTTCCTAAAGAGCATTTTGGCTCTCCCAGGCCACCCCACAGCTGCACTCCCGCAGTGGGGAAAGCTGCTCATGCCTCCCCTCTGGCCAGCTGTCTCCAAAGGGGCCAGGAATAATATTTAGGACTGGAAAATTGCCCCTGAGACAAAAAAAAAGCATAATCAGCAGCCTGAGAAACTGATATAGAGCAGTAGTGCCTACAGCTCCCAGGTTACCACAGCCTAGTGATCTTTCAGCACTTAGGCTCCTTTTTTTGAAAGAAACCCCAGCTTTTGAAACATGTTAAGGAAGCAAGAGACAATGCAGACTCTAAACTGCTGCGAGCAGAGCTTTCCAAGTCACTTCCAAGTGTTCCCATAGGGACTCCCACAGCTCTGCCCCTCGGTGGGCAGCTCCATGAAGAGGGAAGAAGGGTAATCAGCTTGGGTGTTCCCCTCCCAGGGAGCATCCAGCACACAGCACTTGGGGGTTTACCTCACAAAGACACGTTAATTAGTGCCAGCGTGGGCTCAGGAGGTGCTGGGGGGGGGGGGAAGGAGGAAATGCGACAGAGTTTATCCCGAGCCCCTTGAAAAACTGTAATTACAGAGCTCTGTGTGGCACTGGGGGCTCAGTAAGACATTGACAACCAATCAGCCAGTCTATAAATACCCACAGTAATCAGGGCCTGTGGGGAACACAGGCTGTGAGGACCCTTCCACCCTGGAGCACGGCCAGAGGGGATGGTCCCCATGCAGGGGTGGCCCCAGTGAGAGCAGCGCTGGAGGAGGAGGCAGAACACCTGAGGAGCCCCCAGCCCCAGCTCTCTGCCTCACCTGGCTGCTTTTCCCAGAGGGTCTCCCAGGTCATGTCTTACAAAGGCAGCTCAGTCTAACGAGCAGGAGTGTGTTCATCTGTATAAAGACACTTCTCCCACCAAAACATGGGCACAGCCACCCTGGCACACAGAGGTGTTGGGGGCCTGCCTTTCCTCCTGGCAGTCACCCCTCACATCTTCTTTCCGTGCCCCTTCTCCCAGGATGGCTCCCTGGGCCAGCACCCAGCCTGATGGGATGCTCTTTAAGGCTGGGACTGCCTTTTATTTTGGGATGTTGCAAAGGGCCTCACAATTCCACAGCTAAAAAGCATCCCTGGCAAGGAGGAGCCTGCAGTTGTTCCTTTTGTTATCATGCTGTTTCTGAACTTCTCAAGTGGGAGACAGGAAACCCAACACACACAGTCTATTTAAAACTCCTTTACCTCCCACCTGAGGGTGGCAGCTGCCTCTGAAATCTTTCCTTTTCTGCAAAGTTCATGTTTAATTATGTATTGTTATTTATACTTGCTGCTTCCACAGTGCCCTTGGTATTGAATACCACACATGTTCATGAGTACAGTCTGCTCAGCTTTTCTCTCATCTAAAAATACGGCCTGGTTGGTTTTTTTCACCCCACATCCCTCTCTCCCTGCACAGCCAGCACAGCCTTTCTGCAGCAGCATCCCATGTCCCATGTCTTTCCAATCTGCCCCAACCCCTGCAGAAATCAGTTGTGGTTTCAGGGAGATCCTTTGCTTCTGACCAGAGCTGACTCTGACCTCCCCAGGCCACGTTATCTCTGCCTCCCTCGCTGACCTCCCATCACCTGCATACTTGGAACATTTCATACCATTTATCGTGACCTTCTGGGCTCCTGACTCTTCTTTCTCACTTTCCTCAGCCTTCCCTATCCTTATTTATGATCTTCACATTCCTGTACAGTACTGGTTTTCTAAATCCAGCCTGGGCAGTAAGTGTGGGCCTCTGCCCAGCAGATCCCCCCAAACTACCTCTGAGTCTGCAGAGATCATATTCCTAATTAATTAAACCCCACATTTCCAAACAATAGTTCCCTGAGCAATGGCAGCAGCATCAATCCCTGCTCTCACTGAGGAAATGCTGCCATGTGAGCTCAGCTGCCTGGCTACAGTTCCCAGAGAGGGGAGAGATGTTGCACAAATCCCAGCTGCAGAAGTTTTGTCTGCTCAGGGCATTTCCCTTCCAGCACAGCAGCCTCACACTTGGCTGCACCACCACCCTGTACTCTGCTTTTTTGTTTAGTTGGCTGTAGTTGCAGGTATGAGTCTTAAGACATAGCTCAGATCATCCATAAACAGCACCTGGAGCTATTTTTTTTTTTTTAAACCAGGTATTTTTTAATGGTCTCACCTCTTGATGCCACGATTCCTGAGTTTGGTTTGCTGCCATGGTAATAGAAGTCCTAAATCCCAGAGGCTGAAATCCCCAAATGTTAATAGGTTTAGTAATTTTTAATGTCTCGTTACTTTTAAGTCCAGTGCTGTTCTTAGAAGAGAGGATGGAGGTCAAATTGTCATTTTTAGATCAGTTGGGTTCAAAAAATAAACAAAAATTTAAAACCACCAAAAGACCAAACAAAGAGTGTTTAAAACCACTGTCAGAAATAAAAGAAAAATAGTTGCTCACACACTGGTTCTTCTGAAATCCAGACTAAAGCAAGGAACTCCTCTTCCAACTTCTACAGCTGCGTTTCCTGGGATTTTTTCCCCTTTGTCTTGAATCAGAGCCTAAGAGACAACCCTCCTCCACTACAGAACAGCCACGGCACAGCCCAGCCACAAAAACAGAGCAGGAAAAGTGCCCTCGGCCCTGCCAGGCGGGAGGGACCCGCAGGAGTTCTCGCTGCTGGTTTGCCCTCGCAGCACCCCAGTGTTACACAATGGCACGGGCAGCCCCAGAGCCCCAGCCCAGGGGCACGAGCAGAGCTGGGCAGCTTCACCTCCGGCTCTGCCCATCCCGCAGCTCCTCAGCGGCTGAGGAGCTGGAATTGCATCCCTCGGGAACGCGAACGCCGCGTGCTGGCAAACAGCGCGCCCTCCTGCCTCCTCCAGGCTGCCAGGGAAGGATGCAGAGCGGGGACAGACCGCACTCACCCCGTGCTCGCCCGTGGCCATCCTGCCGGGCAGTCCTCCCTCCGCGGCTCAGGGAAAGGCTGGGCTGCTGACGTATTTCTTACTTTGTTACCTCCTGTGGCCGGGCCAGGAATAGCCCGTAATCCACAGGGCTGTCACGCTCCCAGAATCTCCCTGAGCTGCAGGGGAAGCGCCCCGTGTGTCAGGGCAGCTCCCCTGGTGGCAGCGATGCCCGCACAGGGCTGTCGGTCCGTGCTCTCGGGACTCCTGAGCCAGTCCAAGAGCCAGGACCGGCTGGAAACACGTGGACAAAACAAGCTGCTCGTATAACAGAAATATTTATAAACTGAACTGAAACCTCTCACACTAATATAACATCTAAAGCTTTAGCTAGAGAAAGTCTCTCAGTCCCTGCGTGAAATTTCTTGATTGCTACTTAGGACACTCACCGGAGATGGGAAAGAGCCAGGTTCAAGCCCACAGTCTCCTAAGGCACAATGAGGAATTCAAGACTGTATCATGGATACCCCAAAACGCAGCAGGCTCCACCTGTACAACCCCTGGAAGCAGTTTTTCATTCTAAGCAGAGCAGGATGGGGGTTGAATTCTCAATACAGCTCGTTTAGCACCTTGGGACCAAATTAGGCATTCTTCCCAGAGCTCTGCTGCAAGATCCAGGGCTCACACAGAAACACTAATATCCATGTCTGGGATTCAGATGGGCCAGCAGAGCTCAGGGAAAACCACCCCAAACAACCCCAAACTGTTCACAGAGCTGCTGGCTGCTGCTCCTGAGAAACAGGAGTACTTAGTACACATTTTCTACACACATCACAGGCACATCCATGCTGACACCTGTTAAAACAGGATTACTAGAGCTGATCTTTGTGCCATAAGCCAACCATCAAAAGGGAAAAGAAATTTTCCAGGCACAGTGCAGAGGTGGCCTGTGCTTTTGTAAGTGCACAGGCCATTGCTTGAAGGCAAATGAAAGAAACTACAGGATGGCCAGTTCCAGCTGAATGTGTCATCCCTTTCAGTCTATTGGCTCCCAAGTGGTGATGATTCTGAGCATGCAGAATTTCAGGGCAAAGCAACAGAGGTGGAGAAGTCACCTGGAATTAATCCAGACTCACAGCTTTCCTTCTTGAAGGGCTCTTCACTCATCCAACTCCAACTTAAACAACCTCAATGAGCGCCGACCTTCAGGTCCACCCCGAAAAAACCTGGAGAAAGGAGACTGCCATTTCCCTGTGCAACGCTGCCTGGTCCTACTTGTCCAGCCTTTCCCTGGCATGCCCTCTCCTGTGAGCCTGGATGGGTTTTAGCTGCCCTGCCCTCAATCCTGCAGCCTGTTTGCACAGCCCCACACAACTCAGCTGCTCCGGCGCCGTACCTGTTTGCAAGCAGGGAGCTGAAAGGAGCGCTGGCATTCATTTGGGTTCCTCACTCCCCTGGCCAAGGGATCTTTGAGAAAATGAACTCCCCCTTTGTCTGGGAGAGAGAGCCCTAATCCCCGTTTTGCCCTGGAGGATTACTGGGTACTTAGAAAGGCACTCACATGCACATTTTTGGTTCGTGCCAGCTGCATTTGGGTCCACAATGTGCCCCGCTCCCTTTGCTCTTCAGCTCTGACAACAGGCATTCCACTGCACCCAGAGCTCGACCCCAGGGACTGCCACCCTTTTACAGGCACCCCAAACCCACACTTGCTGAATTGGGGGCCTTCCCTGCTTTGCATGAGCACTTGGCCCTCGCAGCGCTGTGTGAGTTCAGCTGGGCACACAGCCCTGAGCCCACAGTCCTTCCTTGTGCTGAAGAGACCTGGATCCCAGCAGGAAGGAAGGACCTGCAGGGCTGAGGAATTCGCTTTCCTCCCCTGTCAGTTCCTGGCTCTCTGTAATGCAAGTTTATTTGAGCGACACTCAGTTCCAGCTGTTTGTGCCCCGATGCCGCCCAGAGAGCCTGGTGTTCCCACAGGGGCAAAGTGTGCCCCGTGCAGCTCTGCCCCAAATCTTTTTAGGATTGTGGCTTAATTCTATGAAGAACTAATTTGGGAGGTGGTTCAGTGGAAGCAAGGAACTCTCAATGAGTAGCAACTGAAGCAGCACTCTGCCTGCCCAGGGGAGAGTTCACCTGCTCAGGAGGTGACAGCTCAGAGATGACAACTGTCTTGACTTGTCAAATGGTCCCAGAACCACAAAAAAGTGGCGTGGGATCTGCCGTGCACCCCAACTCTGCTTGCCAGGGAAATGCTTTCCTGCACCTTGTACTCAGAAAAAACCCTCAGAAAACAGATCTACCTACTTACTGTGTCAGAACAGGCATAAAACTACAGAGAAATGGCATTTTCATTCTTTCCCACCCCACACATAACAGTGCTATCTCCAGACTTGCTCCTGTTACTGCTTGGCTCTTGAGGTTTGTCAGACACCTCTGCTTGGGGAACCACAGCATCACACACAGGCCAATCAGTAACACTGTCTTGCCACACTTTGGGGTATCCCAGCTCTGAACCATGTGCACCAAAAGTCATTCTGTCTAAATTACAACCTTCCTGCTGTAACACACACCAAAACCCAAACGGCTCTAAAGGACAAGAGTAAATGAAACAAAAAGGATCATCACAGCTCCTACAAAGCAAAGCAGCCACAAGGAGGAAGCAAAAGTCATACTCATAAATCAGGACCAGTTTCCATTTCAGGATTTGGGAATTAGAATGATTCCATGGCAAAAGACTACCAGGGCTCCATGCTGAAGGAATACTTACGTTCACCGAGAAATCGGACAAACAGAAAATATTTTCCCAGAATTCCTCTTTTTGCACTCACCCTTCAGAACAGTGATGTTTTCCAGCTACAAAAGGGCCATCCTTGGGAGGGTCCTGAATGTCATCTGTGCCCAGGGTGCAGACCTGAGAGCTGAAAGGCAAGCCCAGCCCTCACTGGAACCTTTTCCAGCAGCAGCTTGGAACTGGGACCTGCCTGGATCTGCTGGTGCAGTGGTTTGCAGGAGCACCTCCAAATATGTTCCACACAAACCAAACTAGGTCAGTTCAGACCAACAATTTAAATGGTTTAAAGCTCAAGATTAAGGGAGTGCTTACAGGAACTGTTCCAGGGGCAGATGGATGAGGTCTCTGGCACCGATGAGCAAGCCAGGGCATTAATCTCCTCCACCAGCACAGCTGGATCTCTTTTGCTCACCTGCATATTCATGCACTTCCTGGAACACACCCTGAAATTTTAGCCTAGCAGCTCTCCTGGGAAAACAGGGATGTCACCAAAGTGCTGGAACAGTGGCTCAGCTGTTCTCTGAAAAACTGGTCTCAGGGTTTGGTGCTGAAGGAATGACTTCAGAGGGGGCAGAAGAAAGGCTCATACTCCCATGTGTCACAGGCACGGTGGACACTCAGCCCCAAGAGCTCAAGTCTGCAGCAGAGCTGTCTCTCCTGGTTGTTTTGCAGTGCTTCCTGGTATTCCAGATTTTAATTGCAGTAACTGGAGGGGTGGAGTGTACAGACCTAAATCTCCCTTACAGGTGTAGCAATGCCTAATCCCCAGAATACGAGCTATTCTTTAGGAGCTGCTTCTCCATCCCACTCACCACCCTCTTCCTGGTCAAATTCCTGAATGCCTTACTCAACACAGCATTCCATTTACTTCCTGGGGGTTTCAGCAGGAGATTTGCTCAAGTTCACCTGGATGAGGTCAGGGGCTTCCCCAGTGCCAGTGAAGCACCTCCAGAATAGTTAAGAGAAATTCCACTACAGATTAGCAGCATATGGCTTTGACTTCCAGGGAAAAGTCTCAGATCCCCCTGGGCTTCCAGGAATATGAAGGTGCTCCTCTGAGGATGAAAAGCCTCTCACAGCTCCTGTGAAACCCAGAAAACCCTGCTTAGCATAATTGCCTCTCAGATTTTAACTGGACTTTCCTCATTTCAGACACATCTCAAAAATCCACCCCAAACACTCTGGATCAGCAGGAACTGCTTTTCCTTGGAGTGGCTCCAGGCACATGACGAAAGCAGGGAGGAGATGAGCACCCCCTGCGGTGCCAAGTGGCAGCGTGACCCGAGGGATTCCACACAGCTACAGAATAACGAAACACATAAAAGATTCCTCTTTCCCAGTGGGAACAGCAGCACCCTCTCCAAAGAAGCTGCATCTTTGCTATGGACATGCAGTGATTTGGAGTCACAGCCTGGAACTCTCCATGTCAGTAGGAAAAAGGGAAGTAATACACATCCCCAGGCTCAGCCTCATGCACAGGACATGCTGTGACCATGATTCATTACAAACACCCCTCCCAAAACGAAGCCTTGGTGGAGCCAGTCCCAAACACAAATTGAGTCACAAGTGCCAAACTCTTTCACAGAGAGAACAGCAAACCCAAATCCTCTTAAGCAGCCATCAGTGTCAATATTTATTCCACACAAATCAGGCACAAGTGGCCTAATAAATGGTGTCAGACTGAGCGTGGTGAGATGGAAGAGGAAGGGGGTAGACAGACTTGGGGAAAGGGCAGGACATTAATCAGCATCACCCCTGCAAACCCCTTGACAGAAACAGGGCAGTAAACTCATTAGCCACTTAGAAACTAAGCTCCCTTTTTGCTTGGACAGTGATAGCCCCCAGTTTCCAGCCTGGAGCTCTGGCATCCTTCACAACAAAGCCACGGGGCTCCATAAAATCCTTTCCTTTAATGCACCTCTCAACACTCACCTCTCTCCGGCCCAGAGAGGCTCTGCTGGCTCAACCACTCTCTTCCCAACACAGAGCAGACCCAGGCTGAGGTCTGGCCTGCAGGGAATTAACTGAAGCACGCAGACTAGCACGGGGTAAGGGGCTCCCAGGCAAACAATGTCTGCACAGGATGACAAGCAAATCAAACGATGATTTCACAAGGCAAACTCCCCGGCTGCAAGAGCCACTTCAAACACGCAGCTTCTCCTCCTCCCTGCGGATCACTCCTGCCCCTGGGGGGTGCAATGTGCCGTTTCCTTCTCCCTGCCTGGGTGTGAAAACACAGTATTAGGACAAACACACTCCGGGCTGGCCTTTCCATCAGAGTTTTTAGAGCCGTGCCTTACTGCAGCACAGATTTGCTGCCATCCCTCCAGGGAAGCTCAGGCTGCCCCACTGGAACTGTACTGGCCACCAGTCACCATCACGTACTTGGCTTAATTTAGGCTGAAATGGAGTCTGTCTCCAGCCTGTTTGTAACTGCAAAGGAATCTGTGCCCTCCACAGCACACGAGACAGGATCAGGTCACTGCTGGAGAGAGAGCACTTGGCCTGGCTATTTTTATTGTCTCCCCAAATACTTTGCTGTTTTGAGTTGCTGAAAGAATAGTAAAGATGAGATTTTTTTTAAATAACAGACACACTGATAATCCATAGGAACCGTGTCCTTTTAACTTTTGGATGCTTCTCAAATCTCTGCCCTCGTTGCCAGGATGCTGAAGGCATTTTGAAGGCACAACATGATGAAATCTAATCAGGGTGAAGTGGGCTGGTTTCATTTCCATCAGATTCCTCTTTCAAAGGCACAAATTTACCCTTCTGATCCCGACCACTAGAACTGAGCCAAAAAAGCAGATACTGCTACATCAAAAGCCCACCCAATCCCCCTCCATCACGAACAACTGAGGACTGAAATTCCTCACGGTTCTTTAAACCCAAAGGACACTGCCACTAACTCAGGCCTTGGTGCAACCAGAATGTAAAGGATTAGAAAAGTGGCTCTCCCCCGAGCGCAGGCAAGCAGGCAGCACATCACAGCCAAGCTTTTCATTCCAGTTAACCCTGGGAACAACCCCCTAACCATCAGCCTTCAGCCCTTCTCCTACACCAGTCCTGCTGTTCCAGAAGCAGAGGGACTGCCTCACCTGGCTGTCCCGAGGCCAGACACTGAGCTGTGGTTTCCAAACACCCAGAGCCAGCCACAGTGACTCTGAACAAATGTTAGCCAGGTGGGAATCACACAGGGCAGTATAAATACCCTGACTGATGTCATATCCTGCTTATTTATTTACTTACCCCACCGCTGGGGTGAGGGAGCCCAAGGATGGATGAGGCCCCACTGTGCCAGCAGCTCTGCAAACACCAAGTGAAGGACAACTGCACCCTTCTCAAGTCCATCTGCTCACTGACACATCCTCCTCCTCCCATTGCCAATGACAGCTAGGCCACTATGCAGAGGGACAAGGGCTCTACATCACCCTGCTGTTCTTCTCATAAAAAAATCCGGGGTCTGTTCAGGTGTACTGAACACAGGGACACTATTCCTGGAGGCTCCTGGCTGCTGCAGAACCACAGCTTGCCTGTGCCCAGAGGCAGGACGTGCCATGGCAGCAGCAACACCAAGGAGGCTGGAGCTGACCCTGTTTGTAGTCACTGCCTTCTGAGCAATGTTTTATAGTTAAACTTCTGCCCTGCTGACCCCTGGAAGAAAAGCCTCTGGGATTATGAGACAGCCTGAACTTTCCCTTAAAAATGACAGTAATCCCTGTTTCAGTCAAACAGAACTTCCCTCTCCGATTTAAGATCCACAGGTGCCAAGCACCATTCAGTTTGGGCCAACAAGCTCTCAATCCTCTAAATCCCTGTATTATGGACCTGCACAGCACTCCTCCCTTTCCCAGTTGTAGGCTGGCCTGGACTTCACCTCTCTTAGTCAAAGGAGTTTTAGGGCATTGATTTTTCCCTAACACTGTTCCTGCTGGAGTCAAGGAAAATCTCGACAAGCACGTTGCAGGATCTGAGTCAGGCCCGGGGAAACACACTGGGGTGTTGAGCTTCGCCCCACTGCTGACTGGGCTGAAGGGGTTTGGGATGAAAAATGCATGTCCTTCAACAGGTGTGCTGCTGGTGTCACCTCCTGCCACCCAAATTTAAGACTGGTATAGGCAGAAGAATACACAGAGGTCAATCTTTAAAAGGCATTATAGCAGGAAATGAGGAAAATAGACCTCTGGACCTCCTGGGCAGAAGAACAAGAGGAGGAAGTTGGAGCGAAGGCAAATGAGGTCTGTGGGTCACATTCCTCCCAAATCGGCAAAGATTGTTGCTGGCTGATAATAGTATATTTCAACATAATTCTGTTCTTAGGCATTTTAAGGAGTCTGTGGGTCATGCCAACCAGGTGACAGAATTTCTCAGCTTCTGTCCCAGTGTCTCGTTGCAAGGCGCCTGCCAGCAGAACTCCCTCCAGGGACACTACACCGCTTACTAAAGCACTCAACAAGGTGAGAGCACACATCAACCTTCTGTTCTGATGCCTGGCAATTGCCTCTAGAGAAAGCGCTGTGAAGGGAACCTCAAACCCGGCAGCGCCCGCAGCGACTGCGGATGATGCGCTCCTAGAAGTGTCCGAGCGACGGGATTTAAATGCCACCTGGAGAATCCCTCCCGAGTAACGAGTTTCACATGTGGACAGGGCAAGCGCCGCACCACGGGGTCCGATCCTACACCCCTTCCCTCCCCGACTGCTCCTTCCCTGCATCCAGAGGCTCCGAAAACCCCGAACAAGAAAACAGCAGCTGGAAGGAGAGGGGGCGAGCGCCTTTCCCCGGGAGGCTCCGCCGGTGCCGGCCGGGCTGCGGGGCCGCCGCCTTTTGTTAGCCCGCCGGGACCAGCCCTTGGAGGAGGGAGGGCGGATGCCCCGCACCCCGGGGAGCCCCCGCACGCCGGTCCTCGGACACCCCGCTCTCCGGGCACCTCCTTCCTTATCCCCCGCTCCCCGCGCATCCCCCTGGGCATTTCCGGCTCCCCGCACATCCCCCCGGACATCCCCCGCTCTCCGGGCCGGCCCCGCCGCATCCCTGTGCCCGGGTCCCGCCGCAGCTCGGATCTCCCCGCAGCTCGGATCCCCCCGGTGCCCGGGTGCCCCCGCATCTCGGATCCCCCCGCAGCCTGGTACTGGGATCCCCCCGCAGCCCGGGTCCCCCCGCAGCCCTGTGCCCGGTGCCCCCGCACTCACCGCGCCCCCGGGCTCCGCCGACTCCGCGCTCGCAGCGGGGCCGGGCGAGGGCGCCGGATCGCGCCGGCAGCTCCGGCCGCCCCCGGCAGGTGCCGCGGATCGCAGCCCGCCCCCACCACCGCCCCGCACCGCGGCACCCCCAGCACCCGCCTGCAGCCCCCCGCGGGGTGTCCATCCCCGAAAAAAGGGCAGCCGCACCATCCCGCAAACCAGAGGCTGCCTTGGGGTGCCCCCCGTGGCTCGGTGACCCCGCGGAGGTACCTGAGGGGAAATGTCACCGGCCACGTTACTGCAGGGGTGGCTTCAACAGCGTCTGCTGTCACCTGCCAGGTTTGTTCCATACAGGGCATTTAATCAGCAAATGAGCTGCATTACATTAGTTCAAAAGCTACGTGAAGATGAACTGTTGTATCTCAGGACAGCAGAGACAAGATAAATAAACCCTTCCCATTTCTCAAATTGCTCTGAATAACTAAATAAAACCTTTCAAGCCACAAAATGATTTGTGTCACAATCAGGGGAAGGAGTTCAAGTTTAAAGCAGGAATTTGTACTTCTAATGCCCTGCTCTTGGCTGGCATGAAACGAGCTCAGTGCTGTTATGTAGCTGAGCTGGTTTGTGTCTAGGAATTCAAGTGGCCAGACTCGGTGGGATGAAGTCTTGCAGGCTGAAGACTGCAGGATTTTACTGTCCTCTTCCCAGTGATGACAGATTTTGCAGGTGAAATGAAACTGGTTTCTGCCTTCCCTCCCTACCCCTTGCCACCCATACCTTCCTGCCCTTTTGATGCCAAACACCTTGCTACCCTGGACTCCTGTTTTTTTATCTGGTACAGTAGCTGTTTCCTCTCAAGAGGAGGCTCCACGTTCTCCCTTGTTTTTTGGCTGTGCACCTGGATGCGAATACCCCACCTGCTCCCTGGACACCCCTGAACTCAAACTCCTCTGCAGGTTGCTGGGAGCACCAGAGCTGTGCAGAAGGGGAAAGTGATGCTTATTCAAAATACCTTCTGAACCCAAACAGCTGACTGAAGGAGCTGCTGGAAAAGCTGTTCTTTACAACATGAGTATCTGGCCCATCTTTTATCCAGTACTGTCCAAAGGCCACACAAAAGTATCCCTATTTTATATAGAAGGAGATTGATACATTATAGAGGGAGGAAAAGTGATGTGCCCTTAACTTGAGCAGGGAAGGATCCCATGCCCAACATGCTTTTTCCACAAGAGGCACTGGCTGCCCCGAAGCTGTTTATTCACCCACTGCTAAGCTATCACAACAGGTTACATAGATAATTTTATTTCTGTTTATAAGTAACTTATTCTGGCTTAGTTGTGGGCCCCGTCAGTCTCATTTGAACTAAAATATTTGACAGGTGCATCTGTATCGGGTGAAATTGCTGTCAGCCAGTGCTACTTTTCATGCTGACATGTATCTCTCCCTACCTGCAAACTTATAACCACCAGCTTGAGAAGTCATAGTTATAAACCAGCGTGGGAGATGCAGAGGAAAAGGTGAGGTGAGGTTATAAAGGCAGTGAGTGTTAGCTCTGAGTCCTCAGCACGAAACCCACCTCTCTCAGCAGATCAAGTGCCATTTCCCAAATGTTTTCCATTGGTGCTTCCTAGGGAAAATACTCTGTCAGTACAAAATCTGGGGTGCTGTCACAGCCCTGGTGTGGGAGGACTTTGAGCCCTCACAGCCACATTTCCATCGGGGACAACAACATCCTCCTCCTGTGCACACGTGCCCGAGGGGCTGCGTCATCAGGGGGTTAATCATTCCAACAGCTCCAAATCGCTGTCCTGGGACACGAAAGGGCGGGTTTGGGAGCAGGCTGGAACAGCCCGGTAATACCGGGGAGGATGGCTGGGTGACTCAGGCGGCGCCTGCCTGCCCGGCCCCTCGCAGATGGCATCATTAAAGGCACGGCTTTGGCTACCCCCTCTCCTGATGGCGGGATTTCTCCTCCCTCTCACGGGAACGCTGTCCTTCCCACACCGGCACGTGCAGTGTGTGTCACCTATCCAGGAGCCACACGGACCAACGCTCAGCTGCTTCGTGAAAGGAGTCTGGATGGTTTTACTGGCATTTTCAACATTTGGAGTGTACTTTGCATCTTGGCCGGTAACTCTGTGAGATACCGAGTGGCAAACAGGTTCACAGACATTACCAGGCAATGAAACAAAGTCCGGTTTGGGGATGTGATCGTAAAAGCTCGTGAATGTTTGTCCTTCGGTGATAAAAACAACAACAAAAGCATTACCACGCGCAGCACAAACCCGAGGCTCCCCATAACCTTGGAGTATTTACTGAAGCATCAAGTCCTTACATGGCACGGGACTCGCCCTGAGGCAGAGGACAGGCAGCTCATCCAAGCGGGAGGTCACTGAGAGGGATCACAGCGAGCACCCAGTGCTGACAGAACGAAACCTGCCACAGTTTCCCTCAGCCAGGCCGCCCTGGAGCAGTGCCCACAGCTTCCCTTGGACTGAGCAGATGTGGGCACAACACCCGTGCTGGGCAGCTGAGGGGCTGCAGCAGCTCTGGCTTCGTGCCCTCCAGGAATTCCTCTGCAAGGAAAAGCCCTTCCATACAAACAAATGAAAGAATGGCTGTAGCAAAGCAGGGCTCCTCCACCAGGTGACTCCGGTGGCCAGCATCAAATGTTCTGTCCTGCAAGGGTTAAGAATCAGGAACAAGGCTCAGAGCGTTGCTCTCAGCAGCCTAAGAACCCCTGTGCACACACCACCGTGATGGGCACTGGCTGTGGTCGCTTTTGGGAATAGATGAAGCCACCCTGGGACGATGTACCATCCACATCCCTCCCTTCCCTGTGTATTCCAGCAGAGATGACAGCAATAACTCCTCTGGGGAACCAAAGGACTCAGGCATTCATCCATGAGTCTTTTCTCCTTCATTTTTTCCAAGCCACCACAAAACCCCTTTAAACCCTCCAAGTAACATAAAAAACCAAAGGGAAACGCATACAAGAAATTCGTCAAAGGACCAACATCAAATTAAAGCCACGTGTGGGCTCCACGGCAGAACGAGAAAGCCCAGGTGTCCCAGAGAAAGGCATGCGGTTTTGGGAGGCTGTATTCAGGTTTAGAGAAACTCCCCACTGGCTCATCTCCAATTCAAATTAAGTCCTGGAAGGTGAGGAGCTGTTCAGATAAATATCACAAACCGCTCCCTAACGGGTCAAGGCTGTTTTTTCCAGTGAGCAAAAGGGATTTTTCTTGGATCTCTCTTACACTGCATATCTCAGACTGAACTTAAGACAGCTGTGAAAAGAAATGAAGAAGTGAGGAAGTCCAAATCCTGCAGCAATGAGCAAAGTCCATTATTAAATTTTCTCATGGAGACTTCTCCCAAATAAAACCAGTGAAAAATCAGTTTAAGGTTGAAGTGACTCTGCACACAAGAGGTTTGTAAGGAAGTTCACTCCTTTTTTCAAGGGGAATTCAGAACGAAATTACATATTCACATGGGCAAACTTGGGGGTTAATTCCTGACGTTTTTATCCATCTGCCCTGTCCTCTGCACTGAAACTTTCCAGACCATGACCCTGAGTTTTTGGGAGTGCCACTCTGTGAGTGGAGATACCCCCAAGAGAGAAATAAATGAGGATGATGGTTGCATAAAGAGGAGAGAGTGGAAGGCTTCTGAAACATTTCAAGGAGAGGAAAAGGGCAGAAATGTGTATCTACTTTTCCTCCAGCCTCCTGGAGAGGTGAAAGGAAGGCAGAGGGAATGGCAGTTTTCTCGTGCTGTGAAAACACCCCTCCTTCCTTCTGAGCGACTGACAAGAAGATTTAGGGAAAAGAAGAGGAAAAAAGGACATTTGTACAGAGAAGAAAAAAAGGAGAGGGCTTTGAAGACATAATTAACAGACTGTCTCAAGTCACTTCAGTTCAGCTGCATCACAAAAGTCTGACAGAGATCCATGGGACCACAACAACCTGCCCAAGAGAATGAGACAACACTGTACACAAAACCAGTCACTCCAAAAACCCACCCCCTCCAAATCCAGGGGGCTGGGAAGGGAAGGAGGCCACAGCTGAGGGCCTGTTTTCCTGCTCACTAATAAATTTAGTTTACAAAACCTTTTGTGAGTCCTTTTTAAGGTTGTTTGTTGATTAAAGCAGCAAACAACAACCTTAGCCTTAATTTATGCTTCTTTTAACATTTCAGGCTTGGGGGGGTGCTTTTTATAGGAGTTAATGAGGCAGAATAGGTTCTTTATGGGGAAGATATTTTCTCACCAAATTAAAACCTGTATTGAAAATAAAATAATGAGATGAAGGTGGCTTTTCTTTCAGAAGTAAATAAACCTTGGAGTAGGAAACTTCTCACGCACTCGGGACTGTCCTTATCGGGGAGATCTGAGAACAGCAGGTTCACAAGATGTTCTCACTCTCTTTTTTTTTTTTAATTTATTTTACCTTCCTCCTTTCACAAAACAATAATAAAGCACTATTTGCTCAAAATGTGCAAACAGCTCCAGCGTGTGAGTGAGGAAACACTGGGAGCCGTTCCCCTTTGTCACAGCAGAGCCATGAAAACCCACGGCAGCGACTCAGCCCCACCAGCACACCCGGCAGGGCACAGAGATGGGCCACACGGTGCCACCTCAGACACCTGTGACAACCCTAAAGCAGCTTCCAGTGGAATCCCAGGACGAAATTTCCTAAATCAAAGCTTCCTTGCTGCCCCAAATCTCCTGCATTTTGGCAATCTGGTGTAGCAGCACAGGGAAAATAAAGCCCTGAGGGGCAGTGTGGAAGCTGTGCTGTGTCACCAGCCGTCGGCACCGGATGTCATTAACTGGGGACAAACAGGCAGAGCAAGGTCCCTAAGGGATAGGAGAGCATCAGCCCTGGTTCCTCTCGGAAATGGGGAAGAAAGCCCTCCTTTCATGGCAGCCCCAAGCACCCTCGAGGTGATAACCCTGTTTGTCTTCGCAGGAAGGGCGGACTGAACCCCGGCAGGGGTAGAACTGGTCGGTGCAGTCTCTGCCGTGTGTGGTGCTGCTCATGCAGCTGCACTTTGGGGGATTCTGGGTGTCAGTGAAATGCCAGGATTTCCTCTCCAAGAAGCCCACCTTTTTGGCTTATTCCTTAGCAAGGTTTGAGGTGTTTTGCTCAATTCTCCTGTAAAAACAGGGCTCAGCCTGCTCTAGAGTGCAAATAGTGTTTCCTTTTCATCCTTGGAAATCCCTGGACTGTGAGCAGCCTGTGGCTTCCCCCAGGATGCTGGGAGCTTTGCAGGAATGCTGTCCTTACCCTCCTGCTGGAGGACAAACCAAGCCCAGAGCACCTGCAGCCCGTGGAAAGCCGTGACAATGCCACTGCCTTATGCAATGGAGCAACAGCTCCCCTCCAATTTCAAAGTGGTTTTCAGACTCAGCAGTGCCACAGAGAGGGATGAATGGGGCTGTTTTCATCTATCTCATGCAAGTGTCCGTGAGCACAACAATGTTACCCACAAACAGCAGGATTTATCCGCTGGTGCTGCTCTCTGATCCTGGAAAAGGTGTCCACGGGACAGGCAAAGGAACTCGATGGCCAGCAAGGCACTCCCCGGGAAAGCACACAGTGCAGGAGCACGAAAAGGGGCTCAACAGGCACCACAGAGTCAACACACCCAGGGAAATTCCAGCCTCAGGAAGATCAGTCCCTGCAAACACAAACACTGCTGTGTGGAGCTGAGCTGTGTGAGAGGGACAGAGAAATCGGCCAGAGACTGAAACAAAGAAATTATGCGCTTTTCTGTCCATCCAGGAAAGCACAGCAACAATGCCCTGGCATCAGCTGCAGACACACAGCCTTGGAGAGGCTGAGAAGCACGAGGAAGAGGTGGGAAAGCAAGGAAAGCATCAACAAATCTCTGCAGAGGAGTTCCCAAAGTCAGGCAGGGAGAACAGAGGATCTCCAAAGGGAACAGTCTGGCTGGACTGAGCTGGGCAAGGTGTCAGTGTCCACATGAATGGATGTGTTGGTGTTAGTGAAATATCCAGCAGCAAGATTTGCAAGCTGTGAGGCCATCCAAGGGCAATCCAAGAGACAGGCAGGAAAAGGAGAGAGACCAAAGGGCTAAAAGCACATGAGCTGGATGAAAGCAGTTCCAGCAGGCTGGAATTTGGATGGGTAGGAAGCAAAGCTTCTCCAGCAGCTTCCCCACTGCTCGTTGTGCACCCTCCCTGAAAGGGCAGACTGAAATTCCCCAGCACAGTGAGCATCACCTGGGGATGTTTCCTGGGCTCTGCCACTGCAAGTGAACATCTGAACAAAGAGAAGATGCCTCTTGGGTGCTGTGGGCATGATGGCTGATGCAAAGCTGCTGAATGGAATGGAAACCCTTGCACTGAGCACCTGAGCACCTCAGCTGTGATCACTCTGCACAGCACTTCGGATTTCCTTCCTTAGTAAGAGCCATGGCGTCAATGAGCAGAACTCCCCTTTGTCTCTGGTGCTGCTGGGAGGACAAGCCCTGTGCAGCTCCAGTTGTTCCAGGCACAGGGCAGAGGCTGCTCCTGCTGCACACACAGCCCTCAGGATCTGCCCTGTGCTGTGGGGCAACAAAATTGGGCCCACAGGCTCATGAGTTCAATTCTCCTCCTCACAGGGACTCCCTGTCACAGACACAGTGTTGGACCTTGGAATGGGAATTATAGCTGTCAAAATTTACTGCAGACACTGGTTCTGTTCAATGGAACACTGCAGGAAATGTCTACTGAGTCACTCACAAGGTTAAAAATAAATTGAACTGTTTTCAACATTTTTGGAATGACACCAGAATCCTCCAGATCTCCCTCTCACATGAATAATTTGTTTTGGTTTGGTTTCCTTGTCACTGAATCCTCTATTTCAGACTTTCAGTCTTTCATTCAGGTTTTTTTTTACAACCCTCTGGCTGTCAGTTCCTCCACCATGATGTCTCCCAATTCTCTATTTCATGGTCCTCCTAAACCCTCTTGTCTTCAAGAAAGGATGCAGCTTTTAAAATATAGCAGACTTTTACTGTAGGAATTGCAATTTGAGATATTATCAGGAGTGAACAGGCTGAGGCAAATTTGCCCTAACTTCTGCCAGCTGGGTTGGTCCTGCAGTGCTGAAAATGATTCAGAGAATCCAGCATTTTATACTCTCTCACACACACACTGGTCCAGCCCTCCACCCTGGGCAAATACAGTGTGTGTACAGTGCTTTGGATTAGCTTAGTAAGCCAATGGATGTCACTGTTGCTCTACACAAACCAAAACGGGGAAGCAAAAAAGGATAATTAAACCAAAATAAACTCATAGTGGGGAGTTCTCCAACCCGGTGTGTGCTGTTGGACAAGCTCTTCAGGGGCTTCCCAAGCGCATGTCTGAGGTGTCCTGTTGGAACTACAGAGATGAGGTCGGGCTGAGAGCTGGGTGTACAACAGGAAGGTGCCTAAAAAAGGAGCCTCATGGTTCCTGCCATTCAACCCTTTCCTTTCCAACCTCTCCCGAATTTCAGCGGCCAGAGGCATTTGTGGATGAGTTTATTAGGAAGGACCCAGACAAACTAGGTCAGCAGGAGGCTATGCCAGGGATGGCCAGGGCTGCAGCTGCAGCATTTCTAGGTCAGTGGTCACTCCTGCTTGAATGGGCTGATAAAGGTTTAAGGAACAAAGGGATTCTGGCTTGCATTCCTGTGTGCCAGGCAGCAGCCTGAGGGTCAAGGAGAGGTGCTGCCATGGGGTGGGTACACGGAATTACTGACACAGCTCAGGGGAACCAGGAGGAAGGCAGAGTCATCAGAAAATATGGCCTAAAAACAGAGATAAAGGTTTGAATGGTGGGAGGGAAAATGAAGACAAGTACTTTGAAAGGTATCAGGAGTGTGAAGCTTCTGATCCAGGTCTAGTCCTGTCGAAATGTGGGAGCTGTGGGCTCAGTTGCCCCTTGTATACATGGACCCCTCTGTGACAAGAGCTCAAGGCAACTGGAATTTGTTTCCTGAGAGGAAGAATATTATTTAGTAAATAGGGAAAGAAAAGTGCTTGAGGCTTGTCCCAGTTGAATATATCTGAATCTAAAATACACCTGGCATCCCTCAAAGTCTTGGCAAAAAGAACAATTGCATTTCCTTCCCATGCTGTTGCAGAGGTAGCCACTCTGCAAACCAATGAAACCAATGGCTGCCCAGGGAGCTCCTGCACAGCGAACTCCCATGATGTGATACCTTGATGTGACACGCCTTGTGCTGACATCAGTTAAACACTTGTTAACTTCCAGCACTAAAACAAACTGTGCTTTATTTACACTGGAAGAGGCCAAGTAGAGGAATTTACACTCAACACTTAAATAACAAAAGAGAAACATTTAAATCTCTAAGTGGTAGAGAATGACATAACCTAGAGTTGGGTAAAACACTTAAAATCTTTGACATCTGAATAAAAATGCCTCAATTTAAGCATGTTTAAGCTGCAACTCATAATTGCCTTGGGATTGTCATAGATACTACTTATTTCTGAAAAGCCAAGCCAGCTACATGTTAATTCCCAGAGAGACAAGTAATCACTTGGACAGTGATGTCTTCAGGAATCGCACTGTAATCCAAGACTGGGTGGCAACAGAGCTCTGAGAGGGTGATCATTTCATAGCTGAAAACAAGCCCATGCCCTCAGTCCACTCTAAAGAGCAGAGTCCACCTGCCAGAGCCCTCAGAGCAGTTTGCACTGAGTATGGGGACACTGGCAGGCAAGGAAGGCATCCTATAATCTTATAAAGTCAGATGAAATGATACACTCTGCTGCTGTAAAACTAGGCTGCTCCACACCTGTTATCATTAGGCCCTAACTCCTGTTGGGTGAACACCCTCGCTGGTTTGTATCCCTGCAAAGGCAAAGCAGGTTGTTTCCTGGAATTGGATTGGCAGGATGGCAAATGCAGAGCTGGGGCTGGAAAACAGATCTCTCTGCAGTCTGTAGCACTTCAGCCAACTCCTGAATTGTCATCCCCAGCCCCTGGGTAAACAAACCAGCAGGAAAGGGGCAAATATTATGCATTTTATACAGCTGGTGATCAAACAGGCAAACCAAGCCAAGGCAGGGCTTGTGTGGGTGACACAGTGCCCACCTGTGATGAAGCTGCCAGGTGATGTGATGCTGTTCTGATCAACCTGTTGCCATCTAAACACCACAAACATATATTCTTCCAACATGGAGCCCACACAGAGCCCGACACAAAGCAGCCAGCACGCCAGGAATGCCCAGGTCAGTGCAGGCAGGCACTGCTTCACAGCTAAATGCCATACACACAGCTGGTTGTGCCACTGTACAGGTTGATGCCTAAAAAAGAACAGGCAAACCACACCAAGCAGAACGAGAGGGGACAGCAAAATGCAGCGTCCCACCTGTCACCAAACAAGACAGACAACACAAACAGCAGTGAACTGCCTTCCACTGTCACCAAAGGGAGCTTAAGTTTTCCTGGCAGACACAGAGGCACAGCAGCAGGGCAGGGTGCCCAGGTGAGGTGTAAAATGCCAAGCAGGATGCCCTGCAGCCTGTGGAGCTGGTACCCACCATCGTGCCGTGGTCCAGAGGGCCAGGATCCTCTTCAGCCCGTGCAGGCTGTCCTGCAGCCCGTCCTCCGAGAGCAGGGGGAGCACCTTCACCATCAGGCTGTGCTGGGCACGGGGAGGCGGCACAGGGGCAGGCAGGGAGCAGGCAGGGGGCAGGCAGGGAGCAGCAGCCAGCCCTGCTCACCCTTTTAAGGGGCAGGCAGGAGTAATGACAGAGCTGTGCTCCCCAGCAGCCAGCCAGCCAGCCATGGCTTGGCAGTAATTGCCCTTGCTGCAGGCACTGAGCTGATGAGACAGGACAGCAGGGCAAGGTGACTAACCCAGGGCAGGAACAGCAGAAGGGATGCAAGAGGGACAAGGTGACTCGGTACCCCTCAGGAAAGCACTCCTGTTGCTCTGGAGCTAAGGCAGGGCCCTGGGTTCTAGTGATCCTGAGCTGTGGAGCCCAGACAGAGCAGTGCTGCCTCAAGGGCTTGCACAAAGGAGTGATGGTTTATCATCTGATGCTTTTTTCAGAGCCCAGAATGTTCTTACAACTGTAGAAGCTCCTATTCCAGTGTTGCAGCAGAGTGATGGCTCCTTGGGAAATGGTAATTAAAAGGAACAGAGGCAAAGCCAGCAGTTCTGCCTTTCTTCCTGGTTTCAATCAGTTCCCTGTGTCACCTCTGATACTCATGAAAGGAGCTCAGAAACAAATTTTACTGCCAGTTTCCCAACCACACCTCTGGGTGCTCTCAGCCCAGCCCTTACACTGGGCACTACAGGCCCTGGTTGGGTAACAGCCTCATCCTTCCTGGCTCAGACTCTGCCTCTTCAGACACTGTCTTTCCTCCCCCAGCAAGAACCAGTCCTGGGAACGTCCTGAGCTTCCCAGCATGGAGTGACACCGCAGGGCACACTGGGGAAAAGCTGCTGTCACACGTGTCCCTCGCCTCCTTCTCTGCTGCTGCTGCTTCTCCTCTGCCCCAGGGGGAAAGGGAAAGAGATGAAAAAGGAGCAGGAGGGTGAAATTACTAAGGGAACCCCAAAAGAAATGAGAGAAGCCACAAAGAAACGCAGAGAAAGGCAGACAAGGGAATCCTTGTGAAGAAAGGTCACCTACCAATCACACAGGATAACCTTTCTGTGCATATGTGCTGCCATCCCATCAAAGTAACCCTGACTTTTCTCATAGAGGGTACTATAAAATATCGATGAAAAGGTTTCCATTCCTTATTATATTCTGAAAGGTAATGCCTCACTTGGGCCCTGCTTGTACCCATCCACATTAAGTTAAGGAGTGTTTTCCCACAGAGGCATTCTTGCCCTACTGCCCCTGTTTCAGAGCCGAAGGAAGCAGGAATTACTTGACCTGTCATGTGGATACTGAAGCTGAAATGCTGCTAAACTTTTAGATAAAGATCTTTACAAAGCAGGTGTCTAAATTCATGGCTGAGTTTCTAAAGCACAGGGCTGTTTGCAGCCCCCCTGACTTCAAGGAGTCCTGCTCAGCCATTCACAGGTTTGGGAAAGGAGGGAAAAGATAAGGATCCCTTTTGATGGAAGGCTTGGCCTGTGGGTCAGGACTGGGATGGGAATCAGGGCTGAGCAGAATGAAGGCACAAGCACATGCCAGGTTACTGTCCCCTCCCCTCGCAAGGAGGCTGTGTCTTCTCACTGTCTCAGTAACAGCAGATCAGACTGCCTTCGGCTTCGTTAACGATGTGCTGAAATCCCACATGCTTTCTTTAAAGAGTACACAGGCAGCAGGGCAGGGCTCTCCTTTGATCTGCAACCTGCTCCTTCCCGGAGCACTCTGGACATTGAACTCCTCCACACGTCCCAAAGAGCATCCTCCATAAAACAGGAGGACCAGAAGCAAGGAAAGTACCAATAATCGCCCTCCCAAACCAATATATCCACTCCACATCTCTAATTACAGACAGCCAGGACAGATCCTGTACTGGAGACAGGAATGTTTTTAATTACACAGGGTCACTAGACTGCCAGGTAGCCAATGGCTCTCTCCAATTATCCTGGTCTGGCTGCTCCCTCCTCTTTGGATACAGCTGGGGTTTCACGGACAGGTCTCACTCAGGAACAGCTCTGCTTGGACAAGTTCACCAAAGGCACTGACCCAACACAGAGGACTTGGAGGGACACTCAAATTCTGCAGTTTGTGACAGCTGAGAACCTCCATATTGCCAAAGAAAAATGGACATGCTTACAACACAGCCTTCCTTTCACTCAGTTATCCTACAAGCCAAGGGGTTCACTCAGATGGAAAAACATACTCCTTGGTGTTGTGAGAGGGCACAGAGGTTCCTGCCTAACATTCTACCTCCTTCCACCAGTGGTAAAATTCTGATTCTGGGGAGGCCAAATCATAGAATGAGAGAATCAGTTGGGTTGGAAGAGACCTCTGAGATGATCAAGTCTGACCCTTAATCCAACCCCAGTCTGATTACCAGATCATGGCACTCAGTGCCACGTCCAGTCTCACCTTAAAAACCTCCAGGAATGGTGAATCCCTCCCCTCCCTGGGCAGGCCATTCCAATGCCTGACCACTCTCTCTGGAAAGGACTTCTTCCTGATATCCAACCTAAACCTCCCCTGACAGAGCTTAAGCCCATGCCCTCTTGTCCTACTGTTGGTTGCCTGGGAGAAGAGACCGATCCCCACCTGGCTACAACATCCTTTCAGGGAGTTGTAGAGAGTGATAAGGTCTCTCCTCTTTTCTCCAGGCCAAATGATTTCTGCAAGGAGGGCATGGAGGCACCTTGGCATTCCTCCCTGCCAAGACACAGCACTGGTACTTAGGTCAGTCTGAAGTGCAGCCTGGGGGCTTTGCCTAAAGCAGGCCCTTGATGCTTTATGCAAGTATTCCTGCACAGCTGATGTTGAATTAAAACCCTGTCTGTTAATCTGGCATATTATTAGCTATGAGCCTTCCTGTTCCCCCACAGCAGAGATGCTGCAGAGAGACCTTTGGCCACGCTGGCAGGAGCTGCCAATGTGCTGGGAAGGTTCAGGGAAGGCAAAGGCAGAGTGTGTCACAGGGGTCTGGCTGCTAAATGACTTCCTGTTTCTAAGAAGAAATGAAGTTCCAAGCCAAAAAGCAAATGCTCTGTTCTGAGCAGCAAGTGATGGTTAATTTCATGAAGACAGCCAGTGCCATCCAACCCCTGTGTTTGGATTCAAGCTTGGCCATGGGTCTGAATATTTCCAAAGGTCAAACCTGAAGCTTTTTAGTTTCTGCCAGAAGAGCTGCAGGCCCCCTGGGCTGGGAGCAGAGATGTCAGCTCTGCCAGCAGGAGAGCCTTCTGCACAAGAAATGTAGTAAAAACCTGACAGAAGGACTGAGAGGATTCAGATGGCCTGGAGCTCTCAAGACATCCAAGGTTTTATTATTCCCTGCATAAACTATATCAAGGCAACACAATTATCCCCCGTTTACCCCAGAATAAATGAGAACAGAGCCAGACTCCGCAGTAATTGAGAACTGGGAGTGAACTTGTTCTGTAAGTCTCTGGGAGCCCCGAGCCACCCATCATGCAGACGGGATTAATTTTAAGGGGATAAATAATGCAGGGCAAAGGGAAAAAAATCCCACGCCATCAACCCACAACATTCCAGAGCTATTTACTGGGTGGGTTTTTTGGTCATTTTATCATGTTTTGAACAGCTTTAAACAGTGTCCTCTTGATTCATTAGTCTGGTCCCCAGTGAATAACTGGAGGGTTTTACAAGACTAGCAAACACTCTGCTATTATATTATTTTAACCCCAGCTGTAGCAGTGCTGATCTGTGACAGTTTGATAGCTGCTTTATATACAGAGCTGGGGCTTGCATTTTTTTTCCTTCCCTCCCTTTTTCCTTTTTCCTTTTGGTGAGAGCTGGGGGAAAGGCACAGCAGACAACCTTGTAACGTGCTGATTTGTTCTGCTGGTGTCTCCCACCCTCCAGCCTGTCAGATGTGGTTTTCAGCACACACCAAAAAACTAATCAAAACAGCCCCGTGGCGTGAAAGGTACAGGCAGAGACTTCCTGACACTTGTCAGGAATTGCCATCCCTGGGAATTCTCATGCCCCACCACCCACCCTGGGTAACCTTCATAACAAAACAGGGGCTCAACGCCTTCAGAAATGATTCAGGTCAGAGCAAATGTTGCTCGTGTTTTATCACCAGGGAGACTCAGAAACTTCCCAGGAATGAAGTTATGGGAGCAGGGAAGCCAGGGAGCTCTGAGGGACTGTCTCCCCCAGACAAGGAGGCCTCAGTGCCAAAGCAACACGGCCAAGGGCAGCGAGAGCAGGGAAGAAAGGCACCCTGAGAACCTGCAGGACACTGGTTACAAACAGGTGGCTGAATGCTAAGGAGAGAGACACAGAGAGAACAAGCAGCAAGACACAGGCATGAATGGAATATATTTTACAGCCTGGCATGAGGAATTTAAGGAATTAAGACGGTTCTTTTTTGTTTCCCAGCTTAGCAGAAGTATTCAGGCTTTAATTATGGCTCGTCTTGCTGATGGAACATAAATCCCCAAGAATCCCCTTCTGGGGCACTCTGCAGTCTTTGGCTTACCTGACACCCAGAAAGAATTTGATTTTGTGCCTGACATCGCTGTCAGCAAAGAAGAGAAACTGGTGTTAGAGGTTTTAGCCTCCTTTGTTGGTCTTGGCTTGCACAGTTTGAGGACTTGAGGCAGACTGGCACTAAACAAAACTGTCCAATGTGCTTTTGCCCTGAATTCCAGGGTGCCACTCTGTGACAGGACCACTGGCAATGACCCTCTCCCTTCCTCCAGCACAGGGCCTCTGTCACCTCTGGTCCAAGGGCTTGATCCTGCCAGGCTGTGCCCACTGTCACCACAACCTGCACCAGGGCAATCTGGATCCCTTCAGTGCAACTGCTCACATTCCTAGAGCTGATCACGATCTCAAAAGCTTTGCTGGATCAAACCAGAATATTTGGCAGTGTAGGGGACTGGGTAATTCAGGAACCACTCCTTTTGGTGAGTCATATTCCATGATTCTGTGAGCCCTTTCTCTTGAGCAGCCCAGAAAACGCTCCCAGAGAGAGACAAAGGCAATGAAATTATGGAGGAAGCAATTTCCAAACTCGGGGTGGGTCAGAGCCACAGTGCAGTGTAAATCATTCATTTTTGGCTTGCCTTTGACTGTGTTTGGTACCTGTGGACAGAGGAAACCCCCCGACCTCCAGGCCTGGAGCAGCTCACACAGCTGCTGGGGGCTCACCACAAAAGACCCATTGCAGGTCTGAGCCCAAGCAGAGCTTTAACATCTGCAAAACTCTTTGGCTCAGGTTTCAAGGGAAATCTCCCTCTAATTCACCTTGGTTTCTGTTAGAGCCCAAAAGGCTTTGAAGACAATGTCAGGTGAGAGATCTGCAGGGAGAGAAAGCCCTGCTTTAATCCTCAGTGGTGCAGAATGTGTTTGGGTCTTTGCTCTGCAGCTCTGGCTATTCTAACCACATCCCAGGAGCTTTATTCCACCCCATTTGCTCAGCCTGTTTCCTCCACTGGGCTCACAGGAATGTGACTGAGAATAAATCTATCAGCTAGAGAGAAACCTCCTCTTTACATCTCTAAGGCCTGATGCAGTTTAAGCACAGGATTTAAAGCAGCTCACTCTGTTGTCCCTGTGCCCTCTGGCAGGCCACACTCAATGCAGGAGCCAGGTTTTATAGCATAAACAAAGCAGGTTGCTAAATAATTGAGCTGACAAACTGGTTGGAAAGGTTGTGCTTCCAATCTGGCAAAGAGGCAGATCTGGTCCTTTGACCTCAGGAGCAAATCCTGCCCCTGCTTTTAGGGCACAGACATTCCCCCTGTCCTGTCCTGTCCTGTCCTTGTGTCAGGGGATCAGTGTGGTTGGAGATCAGGCCCTGAGACATCAGCAATCCTCCCTGGCCTCACCTTAAAACACACAGGCTTGCACTCAAGCAACTGCCTTTTTTGTTTGTTTTCTTTTTATGTCTGGGTGCAAGATGTGGGGGCAATTCCCAAGGATCCTCCTTCCAGTGTCCAGCCCATTCCTCTCTCTTCCTCCAGAAGAAGGAACCAGCAAGATGTTGGGCATCTGGCTAAAGGAGGGAAGAAGAACCAGTGGCAGAGCTCAGAACTGGGAGGAACACCACAGGTGTACAACATCACAGTGAAATCTTGCTACAGGGAATCAGTGAATGCTTCTCCTGGAATAGCATTACAAACTTTACTCATTCCTGCCTTACAGAAGCACCACCACGTGCCACGTCCCTCCAGCATGAGCTGTGACTGCTCTGCTCAGCCAGCAGGCAACCCCAGCAGCAGTGACACTGCAGGGGAAGCTGCAATGGCAGTGACACTGAACAATAAAAACCTTCTCAACAAGCAAATCTGACCCCTGGTGAACCCAGCATGGAACACAAGCCCCTCAGAGCAGAGGTGGGTAAGGAACCTGAAATGTGGCAGCATCAGCTCCAAGATGGCCTAAGATTTACACCAGAGCCATTTTCATTAAAAAGATAAGATCCTTCAGAATTCTTAGGCAGCTTATGGTAACTACCAACCCTTGTTCATTCATTCTCTAAGAAAGCCATTTGTCACAAACTCTCATTAGCCCCCACACACTGAGGGCTGAGTCAGATGAATGATGTCTGCCTGGTAAGCTCCATGACAGCAAGTATTTTAATGGCTTTGAAATTAAAGCAAGATCCTCTTAATGTACCCCTTAACTGTGAAAAAATAACCCTCAGCATTCAGGTCTATTTTAGGCAAAGGTAAAGCACAAATCCAGTGGGGAGGGGCAGAGCTGGGAGTGGAATAGGGTCTCCCATGTGTGCACTACTGGACAGCCTGTGGAGCAGAGGAAGGTGCAAGGAGCAGCTCCACCACCTCAGACCAACACAGAACTGCAGCTGCTGGTGTGTCACCAACCAGCACACTCTGCAAGATGTCAGTTTCCAGAGCTGTTCTGACAGCCAGTGTCACTAATGAGATAAATGGTTTGGGGCTAAGTAACTGTGTGCTGTACCCTCACAGGCAGGACACTGCCACCAGCCCCGCAGGTTTCCGTGGCACCCTCGGGGCCGATGCCACAGGGCACACCTGGAGATTCCTGCTGCCCGAGGGCCTGGCCCTGCCTCTGGCTCTGCTTCTGTGCCAGCAAGCACTGCTGGTTCCCAGCCCATGAGACACAACCAAGCAGGCAACCACCAGCAGGAACTCAAA
This sequence comes from Myrmophylax atrothorax, assembly GCA_026770055.1. NCBI lineage: Eukaryota > Metazoa > Chordata > Aves > Passeriformes > Thamnophilidae > Myrmophylax > Myrmophylax atrothorax. The sequence continues at coordinate 882,195 of JAOXXN010000471.1, read as the reverse complement.
GCCAGTGTCCCGATCCCTGCAGCACCCAGCACACGCAGGGCACCGTTTGGTTACCTGGAAAATGTTTGCTCCTAATCCCCCCCTTCCAGGCACCACAGCACTCAGCCTGATCCCAAGCGTGGAACCAGGTCATGCATTGGCCAAGCCATTTGTACAGAGAGATACAGGGCATTGCAAAGGAGTTGTTCCAGCCTGCCACCTGCTAAACTGAAATTTGGGACTGCCCCTTAACACCCAGCACAGCTGACACTGCTGGACCAGTGTCCATTATCTGCCTGTCCCTGAGAGGCTCTGACACAACTGGGACAAGGAACAAAGCACCTTTCACCCCAGAGCACATTGTGGGTCACAAGGTCCTAAGACACAGACCAAATTAACATTCTGCCTGCTGCTAAAAGGTTCAGGGCCCTGGAAAACACCGCTCTGCTCATGTCCCAGGCCAGTGGTGGGAAGAACAAACACGAGTGTGGGCAACACTTGGCAGGTCAGGCCTGCAAGCTTTACCCCCTTGAGCAACCCAGCAATCCTCCCTGTCTGCCCAGTGCCACTGCAGCCATCAGGGAGGGGTGCCCGTGGAAACCTGCCCAAGGAGGAGAGCCCTTAGCCATGGAAACTGTGCTGAGGCATGCATGGCAGCACTTTATCAGCCACTTCTCCTGTTGGGACTTTTCCACGTTCTCCTTTGTGTTTTCCTTTTTTTCCTGTAGTATTTATCCTTGTCAGTGAGGCAAAGCCCTTGGAAAGGTTTCCTGGTGGCCCACACATGTTGCAGGCTGGATGTGCTGGGTAGCAATGTCATCACAGAATCACTTAGGTTGGAAAAGATCTCCAAGATGATTGAGTCCAACTTGTAACTGATCCCCCCTTTGTCAACATCCAGCCCTTTTTGAACACTTGCAGCGACTCCACCACTTCCCTGAACAATGTGTTCCAATGTTTAACCACCCTTCCACTGAAGAAATTCCTCCTGATGTCTGGGCTCAGGCTGTTCAGTTCTGTTCAGGCTGCACCACCACTCCTGGGGTCAGTCCACCCTTCCTGCTGCCTCCCTGAACAGCACAGGCAGGAGAAGAGCTTTTCCTTCCCTACTTCCATCAAAGACACGTCTGAGCTGCAACTTGCTTTTAGTGACTTACTGGACTTGTGCATGTAAAGCACACAATGAACAGAACACCCAAAAGACAAATGGACAATTGACAGAGCAAACCCCAACTCCCAACTGTTTGTTACTGCTTTTTTCCCTGCACAGATGTCTCACTCTGGTTTACACACCCAGCCACACCCATTCCCAGCCCCATGGCTCAGGATTTATCTTGGACTGCAAACAAACCAAGACATAAAGGCAGGTACAAAGCTGTTTCCCTGGGTCTCCTCTGCAGCAGACCTGCTTTATGGTACCTCCTTTATGGCTCCTTGTCATGTGTTCCTCATTCCTGGTGAACCCTGTGACAGCAGAACCCTCAGGGACAGGCAAACGCCGGCATCACAAGTGTAAAGGTGATTTTCAGCACAGAGCCTGAGTTAAGTGGCCAAACTTTCAGCCTGTTGGGATGGCAGGGAGCAGCCCACAGTCCTATGGACTCTCACACTTATGCAGAGCGACAGGCACCTGGGGGATCTGTTTATTATGCATACTTTCAGTACCACCATAAAGAAAGAATGACCCACTGAGGGAGGGGTGAAGCAGCAAGGCCAAGGTCTGGGCCTATGAGCAGAGCCAAGCCCTTGATAGGAGGGAGAATGATGAAGAATCTGCTTCTCTTTTTAGCTTCCAAAGGCTCATTGTTGAGCAACTGTGGCTGAGGAAGGAGATATTTTCTTTTCTAAGAAGCAGTTTCTCACCATCTACTTAAGCAGGAAAATCTGGGCTGCGGTTACAGCAGCCAAAAGTACAAAGACATTCCTCTGAAAATTAGAGAGGAGGACCTTATATTTGTCCTTTTAATTGCCATTTCATACCTTCAGCAGCGCAATGCACTTTGCCAAGTGCTGTGCACATGGTAGTTAAGCCTCACAACGTCCCTCACCTTTGAAGGACTGTCACCTGTCTGCTGGGACACCGAGATGGAAATGCACAGCAGCAAACATCTTGCCTCTCATCCCACAGTGAATGGGAACCAAACCCAGGCATCCTGGCCCTCTAATATTTGTACACCTACTAATCAGAACTTAGATGATGTAACTACAGGCCTTTATTTTAATGTGGTCTATGAGGAAAGAACTACACTGCTGTTTTTTTAACAGCACATATTAATTATCCTTTCCTTAATCCTCCAAGGGGGTAAACAATGAGGGATAATAGCTGCCTAACTCCCAAATTTAAATGTTAAGTGCTGACAGTTTGTATTTTCCTTTGCCCCTAAACATTCCCCTGGAGGCTTGTTGTGTCTTTGCAGAGCAGGAGATATTCACACAGACTGTACACAGGTCTTATTGAAGGGCTCCATTTCAGACACACCAAAACGCTTCCTTGTCCTCCACGGTGCAGAACCGAACCACAGAAAGATGATGGCTTGGCCCTGGATAGGTGGATCTGGACTGATGCTTCTCCTCAGCCACTCACTCAGGCCAGGCCTAACCTTCATACTCTGCAATAAAAGGCAGCACAGACCTTCTTAAAACAATCCAGGGAATTCTATCCCTTCTCCACAGACACAACCACTCCTGCTTCCTGATAAACTGGCACCTCACTTCAGTTTGTGCCTATGTTTAAAACACACTCAGAGCTGAAGTTGCTGGGATTTGTTTCTAGAGGGGTAAGGTCACTCTCTGCCTCAGCTCCAGGCCTGGAGCAACATCACTTGCTCATGTCCTTAATGATATCACAAGGCTCGTGCCTTCAAAAGACTCCTTAACAGCAGCAGGAAAAAGAAATGCCTGGGAGGTTCCAAAAACTCCTGTCTGAAGGCTTAATAGGTTGATTTATGAGTCTGGGTCTCTAAGTAAATGTTCAGTTAGGATTTTGTGGAGGGCTGGTGATCATTTCCTGCTTTGTCAGCTTTATTAAATGGAGCAGCCACTGCTGCCCTTCCAGAAACAAGGCCCCTCTGATAAGAGTAACTTGAAAAACAAGAGCAGTTCAAGCTCCAATAGCACCAATTCATCATTCAGCCCAAACTCCTTTTCATGAGGTCCTTTGAAAAAAGCCTATGCCAGGTAAGGAAGACAGAGCTGAACAACGTGGAATCAAAGTGCTTGGATCTTGAACAGAACACAGACAGTGCTGGGGAGAAGGTCAGTTCTCATCTGCCACTCTGCAGGAGGGACAAGGCAGGGGGATTTCTCAGGAAAGGGTCAGTTCTTCCCTTCCACTCTGCAGGAAGGACAAGGCAGGGGCATTTCTCAGGAAAGGGTCAGTTCTTCCCTTCCAGTCTGCAGGAAGGACAAGGCAGGGGGATTTCTCAGGTGTGCTCACAGCTGAGGACACACATCAGGCACTTCTGAGGATTCATCAGCACCTGGGAGAGGCCAAATGCCTCGTGCTCTGTGAATTCACAGCTCTATTTCCAGAGTGTGGGCACATGGGAGGCACACCTTGCGATGGGACATTCCTGGTAAGCCAAAGGACAGAGGGCCATGAGCTCTAACTGGTTAAAGGGAGGGCTGGGAAGTGTCACACCTGACCCCGAGGGGTTTTGTGCAAGGTCTTTTGGCACCAAAGCTGTTGTTTGAAATGGCCCAGGGAACCTCAAGCATCCAGGAGTCCACCAGCATCATCCAAGAGGCACTTGGGTGTGCAAATAAAGGGGCTGTGCACTCGGTGCTGGCTGCCAGCATGTCCCCTGTGCAGGAACAAACGGCAGCTCCGATAAGGAGAGGGGCTGGTCACACACAGGGGAGTGGCCACACACCGGTGCTGGGAACCAAAGGACTTCAAAGGGTTTAAGGGCACTACCCTGTTGCATTAGGTGGCACTTCCAAGGTGGGTGATCCAAGCCTAAAGCAACTCAAATCTGCCATAATCCAGGGAGTTTGGGTTTGGATATGCTGGATGCACACGTGGATCTTTAGGAAATGCCTCATGTTGACTTTTAAGAATTCCTGCTTGGAATTTTCCATGTTCAGTGCTCATCATGCTGAGATGACCAGGCCAATATGTGGCCTCTAAAAACCAGAAGTGAAATTAAGCAAGTACTCCTTTATAACTGCCTGGAAAAGCTGCACACCCAACCAATTCAGGAATAAAAACCACAGCTGAAGTGATGCCAAGAGAACACATGGAATACAAAAAGATACATAAGCTGAAGGACCACAGGTAGAACAGATGTGAAAAAGGGAACAGGTACAGCTGGTGAGCTGTTGCCAACCTTCCCAAAGACAAATCACTGTAACTACATACAAACCCCACCTCTTTTTCTCTGATGCTCAAGTATCCAAGAGACAAAAATGACAGGAGAGACAAAACACCAGGTTAACAGGAACACTGACCTTTTTACACTGGGTCATTCATATGTTGCTAAAATACTATAAACCTTCCAAGTTATTTGTATTTTAGATGGTCCTGTCATGCAAATTCAGTGAAAACATTTCTCAGGGCCAGCCCCAACCACAGGTAGTCCAAGATTAACGAGCTTCTGTGTCAGGAAGAAACAAAGCCAGCCAGGGACTTGGGAAAGGGGGTACCAAGTGTTGTCCAAAGGGGCCCCATGATGAGATCAAGGTATCACAAAACCTTCCATTCCTCACCTGGGCTCTGCTGTGAAGGCAGAGGTTTGGTGCCAAAGGAGAACATGCCTTGGGGTGCCACTATGTGTCACTGCAGTATCTGACACACACTGAGAGCTTCAGGAGCAAGGATTAGACACTTTTTGTCTTTGCTAAGTCCAGAGCAGAAAAAACAGCTGGAGACACCCAGCTATTAGAGTTCCCCTAATCCCCTCAAAGCTCAGAGCATCCATCATGCTTTGGAAAAGCCAAGTTCTCACTCAGGATTTCCTGGCTGCACCTGGAAGGGCCCCATCACACAGCTCTCCTCAAGGTGCTCCAGGGGAACTGGAAAAGCAGCAGCAAAGAAATGGCAACATGAAATCAAAAGCCAAGAATTATTCACACTGAATTGTCTCCCTCCATTTGTCACTCCCAACCTCCCGCTCCAGCAAAGCAGAGTCAAAAACTGCCCTGGAAACAAACCCCTCCTTTTGTTCTCTAAAGACCAGAAGTCTTTTTATATTTAAATGAAAATCTGTCAAACTAATTATGTGAATATGTAATGGTCTCATTTTGCACTCATTAGGGAACATGGTAATAGCCATAAATTCCTCTGACGGATGTGGATGTGTGAACACCAATGTCTGGTAGCGTCTCATAACCTTCAGGCTGGACCAAGGCTTTTGTCTTTGGGTTAGACCTCTCGAGACAAACAAAAGCCTTAGTATGGCTTCAATGAGATGCCAAGTGCTGCGTTAGAGCAGCGCGATGAGCACGATCCCTGCGCACACACACACACAGAGCCCGGGAGCGGGCCGGGTCCCACCGGGACAGCGCCGTGGCCCCATGTCGCGGTGCCGCCCCGCATTGTCCCGCAGCGTGTACGATTTTCTGCTCCAGGATAGATGGGCAGGGCAGCACGGCTGCCCCCGTGGGTTGCTCTGAAAGTCCTGTCAGGAGAACTCCACGGGGATGTGGCATTCTTGGCATTTTTCTGTGCCTTGGATAGCCATAGATAAAAGGAGGAAAAAGAAATAAAGAAAATAAAGAAATAATGGACAAGCAGCACTGAAATAAATGCGTCTATGTTATAGCTCATTTATAATTCACACTCTTTTTCACTCCTTAGTCTGATGATGGGGAAGTTTTGAAATAAAACTGGATTGGAATTAGAACAGATTCCAGTTTGAATTAAACAGATGCAGGGAAAAAACCAGCATCAAGGACCATCTAATACATCCATGCATGGATCAAGGATCTTGTTCTACATTGCAACAGCTTTCAAGTAGAGAACAGAGCAAAGCAATAACCTGATGCTAAGGGACAGTTAAAGTGAGTCAGAGTCTGTGTCTGCTCAGTGCAGCTCAGAACGTCCCTCCACAGCTGGCTCTCGCTCTTGGCTTGTTCCAGCTGGGCCAGCAAAACCAACAGCCTGTAGTTCAAGCTGGCAACTCATGGTCCTCTGTCCCCAAGTGCTGAGAGAGAGTTCCTGGGGAGGGAGAAGAGACTAAAGAAGAAGAAGCCATAGGAATACCCACAGTGGCTCACTGAATAAATAAACATGACTAGAGACACCAAGTGCTTGATTCTAATGCCTGTTTTCTCCACCTCACTCCCCTGCTTTTTCTTGGGCCATTTACTGGAAAGGACAGTGGTGAGAGCACGGCTGTGGCTGAGTAAGCCCCTGATTAAAGCCTAAATCTCTGGTTGCAGAAGCATTGCCATTTTCCCCGAGTGAGATCAAAAGTAAAAGATAAAACTTATGAGGAGGTGAAAGGCTAATGGCTCCTGAAAATAGTTTGGTGGTGATAGGGCTGAGATTATTTCTTCGAACAACATTTCTCTCATTAAAAGCAGGTAGGTATCAGATTTTAATGACTTGTTTTGTCCCATCTGGGTAGGGCCAGAAAGACTTTACTCCCCTGTTCTCCACAGCCGTCTCGCAGCAGAAATGCTTGACCTGCCTTCTTATCACAGTTAACTGATACCTGTGCTTGAAAGCAGCATTTTTACCCTTCTCTACAACCTTAGGCAAATATACCTGGTTCTCAGAGAGCTGACAGGAAGGCAAATCCCCTACTGCAAACTGACAGCTGTCAAGTGATAATAAATACCTGTAACAGGGAGAGTTTTATCCCCCCTCCATGTACCTATCAGCTTTCACTGAAATTTTACCCCCACTCCCTGTGATCAAGCCACTGTAGCTGCGTGCCCAGCTTCAAACACAGCCCTGAGCACTGGAGGGAAACTGCTGCTTTTCCTCCCCTCTCCCCTTGCATGACATCTCTTAAAAATGGCATGAAACCTCCGAGAGGTTTGTTTCACTCTGGCAGTTCTCTGACTTCCTCTTGTCCGTGGGGGCTTCTCCACTTATTTCAGGATTTATTGCAGGTTGATAGGCACAGGAAATGCTAAGCAAATACTACTGAAACCAATATACTGTTTGGGAAAGTTAAATAGCCCCTAACTTCTGGATGTCTCACCTCAAACCTCTTGAAACTGCTCACGTAAATTTACAACTCTCAATTCCTCGTCTTAAAGTAATTAAAACACTTGAAACCAATCCACCTTGCTGAGTCACAGCGAAGGGTTGAGCAATTGCCTCAAAGGAATGAGGCCTCAGCTGCTTGACAGCAACAAAAATGTGAAGGTGTGGGGGGAAGAGAAATCTGCATTTCAGAAGGCAATGGTCAGGAGACAGGAAGGAGTAGAACCATTCTGACAGACAGACAGACAGACACAGGCAGTTCCTGTCCCTGCTGCATGAATAAAGGCTCTTCCAGCATTAACCCTTCCCGGTGCCATGCTGTGTCACACTGGTGTCCTTAAGAGACAGAATTCTTCTGTGGCAAAACCTTTCCTGGAATAAAAGCTGGCATGTTCCAGTGACACCAGTGATGCTGAGCTACCAGTAACCCCCGAGAATCCGGTCCTACCACTTCAGGATGCAGCAAAGCCCCTTGGCAAGGACAGAAGAGCTCGGGCAGGAGGAAAGGGATGGGCACAACAAACCAGTACATTGGGATTATTTACACCAGTTATAGCCTTGGCATTAAGGCAGAAGTGGTTTCTGTTAAGAGGACAATCAGGTGGCTCCACATGCACTGGACACTTCACTGACCTCACGGCAAACACAGACCCACTCTTGAATCAACAGAACAAGATTTTGGCAATTAACAACAAATTACACACACAGGCTCGCGTTCCAGCGCAGAAAGGAAAGCACCTCCCCAAACCAAACACAACCTGAGCTCTAAGAGACCCTTTTTCCCTTCAGCAGCCTCTCTGCGGAGCAGCAATCCCAGCCCCGTTCCCGCTTATTCATGAGTGTGCAGGGAAGAGCGCCGGGAAGAATGTCTTATGACAAAAAAAAGCAGCGGCAGCCCCATTCCTGAGCCGCTGTTGCCATGGGCCCGCGGGGCTCACAACAGATGGCAGCGAGAGCCATCCCGAGCCCGGCTCTGAAGCTGTCCACTCAAGCATGCCACGTGCATTCCCCGCATTCCTCCGGGCCCGAGCGCCCGGTCCAGCCCAGGGCTCGGCATCCTCCTGCTCCCTGCACAAAGGAGGCAGCAGCCTGCGGGATAACGGCGGCAGGGGAAGGCTGGGCTGAGGCAGCGCATCCTCCTTGCTGCAGGAGGACATCACGGCATCCCAAACGCAGCTCAGAGCCAAGGTCACGGCCAGAAGGGAGTCCCTGTCTAACAGCTGAAAAAGTGTGAGAGGAAGTGAGCAGGGAGAAACAGGTGGACTAGGAGAAGCAGCAGGTGGTGGAAAGCATGATTTAAGCAGCAGAGATGTCCAGGTGTGTGGCAAGGGGACACCAAAAGCAGCAGCCATGGACTCCAGGGACCAAAGCCAGGCTAAGGAACAGGCAACCCGCTGGACAGTAAATCGTAGCGTTCTGGTCACCTACACCCAAACAACAGCCGGGCTGGCTCTGCAGTGAGCAGTGGAATGTGATTTGCCTGTCGCTTGCTGATCACACCGAACGGGGTTCTTAGGGGCTGATTTGCATTTGGCTGCTGGAGTCGCTGGGTTTTCCCTTTTTTTGCGGGGGTGGGTGTTCCAACAAGGTTGGCTGGAGACAAAGCAGCAGATGCTGTGGGCTGACCACGAGGCGCAGGGCTGGCCATCCTCATTGTGTGGAGCTGAGCGGCTGCTGGGAAATGTGCTCCCTGCTCCTCCACCCAAATCTGTCCCAGCTCTCCTCCGGGGCTGGGACTCTCCTGACCCTCCTAAACGCTGGCCTTCCAAAGGACCAGGGGATAAAGCTATTTTCTGGTTTGTTTTTCTTCTGATGCAGACAAGGCACAAGCTTTAGGTTGGAGAAAAGAGCCTGACTTTTGCTAAAAGCTGTTTGGGTGACTATGTGTGCAGTCTTTTCTGTGCAGGCATGCAGGAAATTTTCCCTCCCTCTCACACACACAATGGTTTAGATTTGGTATTTATGAGCTTAAGTTAGAAATAAAGGAGGAATGAAGTTTCCAGGTGGCTCTTTCTTTCTTTAATCTTTCCTATGTTTCTCCCTCTCCCTCCCTGTCTTTTCTATCAGTCTTTAATCAAATTCCTGCTGTTACTTTTAACCGAACAAAGGAGATGCTGGCACAGCCCTGAAGTGCCTCTGTACATGGGTTGCCCTCTAACAGCCAAGTTGCTACGATTTATTGCTAAATGGTCCCTGCAGGCTGTAATTTATAAAAGGCAGAAAGAAATGTCCAGGCTTTGGCAACTGAGGTAAATGCTAATATCTGGTAATTCTTCAGCCACTTGGGGCTCTCCGTGGTGTTGCCTTTAGCCCTTTGAAGGCATTCAAAAGACTTCTCTTTAACAGACTATAAAACAGACCAGAGAAGACAGTAACATCACCCCAAGATGATTTTTTCAATTTGCTTGAAGAGGGAGACCACTAAATTTAACTCAGGCATCTCTTCAAATTCCAGGTGGGAGGTTCCTCCCATCAGTGCAGTCTGGGAACATGCCCCACCCGTGTAGGCATCAGGCCATGCCACAGGGTGATGAGATCTGTGCTATAACACATGCTGAGGGTCAGCTCCACTGCCTCAGGAATTATGATGGCTGGTTTTGCCCCAATACTCCACTAGCAACACTTCAACTGGCTTTGACCCTCACTGCCAACTTTCACTAACCAGACTGGATCACTGCAGCATAGGAAAAACACAGTTACAAAAATTTCACCAGGTTTGGCCCATAGTCAAAGATAAACCACCCCAAACAAACTAAAAGTTAAAAATATTCTAATAGCAATGAAGCAGGTAATGAGTTTAAAGTTTCATTCATGGGTTTACTAAAGGAGTTCATGTCTCGGGAGATAATCAAAACCAAAGTTCAATGACCTTAGTTTTATGATTCATGACCAATCTAAGAGGGTGGAGAGGTGTGTGTTTGATATACAGCAGGTCTACAAGGCAAGTAAATCTGTGCAGGCCCACACTGGAGCCACACTGATTGCCAGCACTGGAGCTGTACTGGCTGCCATCTCTTATCATTCAGCCTCTCTCACATTCTCCCTCTGCTCCCTGCCATGTTCCCATATTAATCAAACAGGAGCATATCCCGGATGGCAGGGCTGGTCCATGTGTGCTAAACAGTGACGCAGAGCACTGGCCTGGGCTGACACCCACTTGAAATGACTCTGTTTATAAAAGCTGAAGGCCAGAAAGAGTGCCACGTCCTAGAGCAGAGATCCTTCCAGACCATAACTGTAAAATGCACCCTACCAACCAATGTGTGGACATCAATCACATCCTCTGCTCACCAAGACCCAGAACCCCCAGTGCATGGCATTATAATTACCCTTGAACACCATGGGTGGGAATGGCCTTAGAGATGCTGTGGAGCTCTGGAAGCTCTCCCAAGTTCAGCTCTCCCATCAGCTTCTGGCACTTTTCTAGCCTGAAGTCTGAGAGATTTACTCACTTTGCTCAACAGCTTCCCAGTGACAGAACCAGAGCCCTGGCACAGCACTGGCTCCTGGCTTAAAACAGCAGCTGGAAAATCCCCCCCTTCAGGGGCGGCATCACGGCCTGAACACTCATTTGCTCTGAAGTTTATGATGCTCGTGACGTTTAGGACCAACAGAGTGCTGAGGTGTCCTGCCCTCCCTCTGCGGTGCGGTCCGGCCGCCGCCAGCGGCACGAAGCTCCCCTGTGCCGGGGGAGAGGCCACTTACCTTTGGAGACACCAGCCCACGGCTCAGGCATTCCCATCCCGGCGCAGGAGGCACCCTGGCATGTGGCGAGCAGGGAATGGCACTGCGAGCTCGGAACGGGAAGAAACGGGCGCACAGCACTGGAGACACCGAGGTGCAGATACAGGTGCTGCGCGGAGAGGCACCTCAGCGCTAATCCCGCCGTGAAAAGCAGGAGGGCTGCTCGGCACAGGCAGCTCAGATTACTGCCCTCCTCCCCAGCAGTCGTCAGCAGGCCTGACGGACAGGAGCAGAGACCGTGAGCAAAGGGGGAATTTGCTGAGTGAAAGTGCCAGTCAGCTCTGTCGCGACTCCCCGCAGACCGGGGCTTGGCCCCTCTGTAATTAACACTGGGCTTGGCGGGGAGAGAGGAGGAAAGACCCGACACTGAAGAAAGAAGCGTTCCCAGCCAGCCAGGAATTCTCGTTTGTTTCTCTCAAAATTCACCCCTCAAACTGCATTTGAAAGATGTCATTGGGAGCAACGGTGGGGGCTACAAATCTCACAGCAGGGGGGAGATGTAGCAGGGACTTTGGTCCCTAAGTTAAGGCTCAGCAATTTGGTCGAAAAGGATGCCCACAAAATGCTTCCCTTCTGCCATCCATCAGCCCTGGGGGTGCCTCTGCACCAAAGCATTATCCTGAGTTACCTCTGCAGGCATAACCCACCTGAGAATGGAGCTCATGTACCTCTGCAGCCATAACCCACCTGAGAATGGAGCTCATGTACCTCTGCAGCCATAACCCACCTGAAAAAGCAGCTTATGTACCTCTGCAGGCATAACCCACCTGAGAATGTTTTACATATGTGCACTGAAGATCAGCCCTGCCTCCCTTCTAATGCCAAAGTCAAGCAGGCAGGAAGATGAAGAAGGGGGATTGGGAAAAAACCAAGTTCTACATTCTAGAGCTGCTGGTGTAGCCAATGTTTTGGGCAGGTGCACATGTGAATGCTTTGCCCACCTGTGTTTGGGGAGCGAGTGAGGCTGCCTTGTGCTGCCAACAGGAAGGGTTGTGCATATAAAAGACCATTTGATACTGTCTGTGCAGTGTCTGCTCCTCATTGTCCTTTTGACTGAGGTATTCCACTTATGCAGCCATAAGGGAGAAACAATACCAAGGGATTTGGGTGACCTGTACAAGTCTATTCATAAAAGAACATAAGAGAGTTAGAGTGATCACTACACCCTGACATCTGTTTTGCTGAAGTAAACCCAGGCAAACACAATTTATATCTACAGGATTATGTTAGTGTTCATTAACCTTTCCTGACCCCACGCCCCTTTCAGAGGAAACCTTGGATCAAGCAGGAAAGGCAAGGAAAAGATTCTGAGAAATGGTTTTATATTAGTAGCTGAGCAACTAAATATTTAACCTGGCTGTGTATGTGTGTGCAACAATGGCACACAACCAAGCAGCCCCCCATAAATCAGTATTTATGGATTTATGCTCCTGGAATTAAAGCCATGCAACTGCAGCTCCTTGCGGCAGAGATGATGGAAGGCAGCTGTTCTCAGTTTCCCCCTGCAGCTGCCCTGTGGAGGTGTCACCCTGCACTCCCCTGCACCTGGACAGGTAACCAGAACCCCACTCCAGCCCAGGGATTTGCCCTGTGCACTAAAGGTCAGCCCAGACACCATCCCAGGTAGTGAAGGAGGCCCGGAGTGCTTGGAGAACACATGCTTGTTTGTCTGAGTATTCATACTGTTGTGATCCGATCCAGCTCCAACCTAATCCTCAGGAAATTCCAAAAGAAGGAGCTTCACACCCTAAAAAGCACTTAGTACAGCACTGGCAGAGACTTCCCAGCTTTTACAGAGTCATTTGCTGACAAATCCAACCCCAGGTTGATTATTGCCTGAAAAAGGCAAACTAATCCACAGGGCCCGGGGGAAAGGAGCAGCTAACATGGAGCAGCAGTGGCTGGAATTCCCTGGATTCCTAGTGCAGCTTCAGGTGAGGGGTCAGTCTGTAACATCCTATAGAGGATAACACATCATGGTGGCTGGCACTCATTTTTTCCCAAGGCATTTTCCTACCATCCCATCAGTGGCCTAAATCTTACTTTTTTCCCCAAAAATCTTATCTAGATCTTCCTCACATTTCCTGCTCCCTGTGGGAGATTTCCTAAAGGCCTGGCAGTCCTGAGCTGTAGATAATTAAATTCTAGACAGTAAGGATTTGCCAGTGATTTCAAAATTATGTTCTGTTCACCCCTCAGCTGCCTGTCCCGTGACCCTTCCTAATGTGGCAGGAACTGCAAACATTTAGGTGAATGCATGGAAATCTCCTCTATGAAAATACTGATGCTTGAGATACTAAAGACTTAGCAGCTTGATCCAACACACAAGGAAATTTTAAAGCCTCTCCTCACCTGGGTACAGGGTGTATAGGGCTCAGAAACCCTGATGGGCTTTGGCTGGTCACACCCACTGGCATCACACGAGGAGCTGGAGAGTCCAAGCAAAGGCTCATGTTTTTGGAGTGTGAAAAAGATGCCCTTTAAAATAGCTGAGACACAAGGAGACATGACCAAGACATGAAGCTGTGGAGTTGACAACACACATAGAGCAGTGCTCACAAGACCACCCTGCCAGCCCTCCAATGCCAGGGTGGGCCTCTAAGCTGTCAGTCCTAAGAATTCCCTGTGCACCAAACCTTCCTGTCTCCCGTTATCATCACTGAGCACAAAGCAACTGTGCCACAGAGCAGTGCTCTGGGAGTGCAGGGTGTGTGAGCCAATGTCAGCTCCAATTAATTTCATTCACAAAACTTGGATTTATTCGATGCAATTTTTTGGCCCGCCGTCAAATACGACACAAAATTACATTAGTGTCATAAGAGGAAAGGATTAGTCAACAGAGTTCTTTGAAGAATTGTGCTGGCACTTGTCTTTTTGTACAGATGCCAGCAGCTTCCCCTCTCTCCAGGAATAGCCCATTTTCTGCTGGTCAATGAGGGAAGTCGCTGCTCAGTGAGGGTCTGAGCCAAAGCCCTTTGGAGTCTGTGGGAATCTTTCCACCGATTTCCATGGGCTTGAATCGGCTCTGAGCCGCAGATGTCAGTGGTCCTGACATCTTCCTCCCACACCTCCACAGGGGCATTTATCAGCTGGAGAGGAAGACTTTTTTCCTTTACTTTTTCTAAAGCCTTAGTTATAGCAAATTGCTGCCAAAAGAACAACTTAGTAGCTATGGTATAGGTGTGAGTGTTCAGGATGTCTGGGTTTAATCCCTGATCTTGCCCCAGAGGTATTTAAATGAGGTGATTGGAACCAGACCTGCCTGAAAGCGGAACACTGGCCATGGGGAGCCCACGTGGCCCAGCACCTTCCCCCTGCCACCACCTGGAGCCACATGTGTCAGGGAGAGGATCAGAGCAGAACAAATAGACCCACATGTCCAATGTGCTCCCATCACCAGCAATTTCCATCGCTCAGGCAAGGCAGCCCAGGGACAGGGATGTGCCAAGAGACTGAGCTGAAGAACCCAAGTGATGCAGGGAATCCGTAGGGAAGCATGAAAATGAACATGCAGATTATGGTTATAGGCAAGGATAAACTTAATCCTTTCCTTTTGTACAGTTTTTAGCACTTTAGAAAAAAGGAGGATAATGTTTTCTATCCCCACTCTTCCTTTATTTGACTTGTATTTCTAGTCTAAGGTTCTTTGAGACAGAAAAGAATTGCAGGCACTGCTAAGCCTGAGGCAGACACAAACCACTGGCACTGCAAATAGAGAATCAACTGCCTTGAATACTGATCTGTGATAGAAGATTGTAGATAGCACATAAACAACACATGGTGGCTGCTCGTGTCAGAGTGGTTGGATATGTGGTAAGAACACACATGTTGTGCACCTTGGAAGAGGCAGCTGTGCTGTAAACCACAGCCCCTGTGAGATTCAGACCCAGTGTGACCATCAGGGCCCCTCACACCCCACTCTGTGCTGGCCTGAGCCCTAAAAACAGTACCCTGAAAGAGCTCTGCAGGGCTCCTGCATGGCAGCGTGGGCAGAGTAAGGGCTAAAAACACTAGTAATTCTCTGCAGAACATGGTTAGCTGGTGTTCCACTAGCAAATTTTAATAGAGCTTTGCATTAATTAACCAAGGCCGAGGCTGGATCCCTTCACAGTGTACTGTCCCCTCAATGAGAATGACTTGGTGTGTTCACCTCTGCCCTCCCTGCCCCAGGCAAAGGTGGGTGACACAGCAAGTCTGAGCAATGGCCTCTGGAGGCCTTGGCTCAGGCCCTGTTCGTGCCAGAAGGGGTGTGTGGAGTTGTCCCCATGGCTGTGGGTCCCTTTGGTGTGACACCACCATGCCTGGCTGAGCTAATTGCTGCTGTTACAGACACGTTGAGTGCCCAACCATGTAAACAGTGTGACGCTCCCACACCATTCCTGCTTACTGACCTGTGCAAAAGGCTATTTTTGGCAATGCTGGAGGCCACTGTGGTGGCAGTGCCCACTCTCTGAGCCTTATCTTCAGCTGATCCAAGCATGCACAACACAATGAGATCAGACTGATACCACTGAAAAGGGTCTTTTTTAGAACTGCACCCAACTCTGCTTAGATACTGAAGCTGGAGAGGAAGCAACAAATAAAAAAAAAAACAAGTTGGAAAAAATAAACTGTCTTTCATAAGGAAACAGGCAAGTCTGATCTCCTTTGTAGCTTTAGCTTTCAAACAGCTTTTCCTGCAGCTGGTTAAAGATCAACTGAATATCCAAACTCTCTTGGGCAGTTTGCTGAGGACAGTAGGGCAACCTCCCGCTACAGAATCCAAGGAACTGGTCTCTCCAGTTTCCCACAGTGATTCACACCTACTGTTCCCAAATGGCCAGACCCTGAGCAAAAAGATATCCCCAGAATCAGCCTGAGGATTCCTCAGGCTCACTGGAACTGGTTCTGCTCATACAGACATTTGTCAGCAGCAGTGACACAGGCACACTGAGTCATTCCCTGGGCTGCAGAGCAGATCTGACTGCAGCACAAAGGAGTGTGAGTACCAAGCTCCCTCCCAGCACACCAGTTGCAGGCCTGAGGTGTACAGGAACGAACAAACACACACATATCTGAGGCTATTGTCCTGGAAATGAATGGGCAAAACAAGCCCGGGGAGCCAGGAAGGAATGGCAGAAAGACAGGAACTGGCTTTAGGAGTAGCCTTTGAAACAAGTGAGATATGAGCAGCCCCGTTAAAGAAACAGAGAAAGCAGAACATTTGAAAATTGTCATTGGGCTCCAGAGCTGGGGATGAGACAAACAAAATGCAGCTAGAGAGCATCCATGGAGAATTATTCCATGGTTGTCTCCCAAATAAGGATCCTCTTAGGGACTGGGCACAGTATTTCTTGAACACTAGGGCTCATTTAGTCATTTGCTGCCTCTGCCCTACTGTAAGTCCATGAGCAAGGAAGCAGAAAGTACATAAATTCACAGCTTCATGTGTCTCTCCTCCCACGGTTCCTCCCTGAGGACAGCAGGACATTTGCTCAGGAGAGAAATCCAGACGATGGTCCTCATGTACTACCTACTCTGGGGCTGGTTGTTTATTTAAAACCACTCAAATTTATTAATATTCAATATCCTTGTGAGATGGGTAATTTTTCTATTAATTTTAGCCTTTCCTCTCATACTGAATTTTCCCTTCACATTCCCTTCACTGAAACCATTCCCACTCTTTCCCTCCATTGCACTGATCAACCAAACTTCAGCTGATCAAGGCTGCTGCTGATGCATCAGTGCTGGGCTTTGCAGATGACATTCCAAGGGAAATAGCACATCATTGCATCAGTAGTGGTAAGACCTGCAAGGTGTTGTAACATCCAGTTTTGCTTAGTAACACAAGTATGGGCTCACTCTGCTGCCACTAAAAGCCTACCTTTGTCCTCAAATAAAAGCCAAGGTGAAACAGAGATCTGAGGAGTGTGAGTTTGTGTCATCCCTAAGGATGTCATCCCTCAGGTCAGGGAGTTCTCACACTGCTGGCACTTGCAGCAAGCAACCCTAATCCTCTCCACTGGATCATCATGGCTGAGTTACAAAAACCAGCATCACAAGCACTCCAAAAGGAATTTATTTTGCCCACAGAGGAGTCAGGACATCACATTTTTGGGGGCTTTTGCTTCCTTCATGTCAGCACTGCAGGGTCAGCTGGGACTGGGTCAAATTACCCAAACTGAAGGCTGGGCTCTTAGCTCTTAATTGGGATTTTCCACTTCTAAGTTTATGGATTATCACTGAGCTTTAATTGTGCATGAAGGGCCTAAAGTACCTTGGCAAGGGTTCAGTGTGTGAATGTAACACCTCTCAAAGTTAATGGGCTTGATCCTTCTAGTGGTGATGAAATGAAACCATAGAAGGCTCCCAACCCAATTTTCTTCCTTTTTTGCTAAGTGTGAAAATTCAAGACAGAGCATGCCATAAAGTGGTAGCAGCTGCCACCTGACTGGAACACCAAACCTGTTTGGACATGGTCACAGTGAAAAACATACAGAAAACATCTCCATTATGGTTTAAAAAACCCCAAACAACACAAATTCCAGACACAAACATTTCTGATTCAAAATTGTCTATCACTCACCTGCAGAACACCAAACAGCTCCAAATCTTGCTGAGGCCAGTGGAAATCTTTGTGCTGTCACAGCAACAGTGACAACATGCAGCATATGAGGCAAGAGCTATGTACAGAACTGCCACCTTTTCACAGAGGGCCCTGAGCACTGGGGAGCAAGATGGGACTGCTCATCCATCACTGACCAGGAATTCTGGAGTGTCACGTGCAAGAGAACGGGGTAAGGATTTCACATGCTTGGACATACCAGTGACAAAGGGGTGCTAGAAGTGTTGGCTGTAAGGAACAGAAATTTGCCCTTGGGCTCATGGCTGTGTGCTCAAAACAAGGCTTGTGCCATAGGCTTTGAGCTGGAGATGTGGGGAATGCTGGGTGGCCTGTGGGGCAGGAGGGAGGCAGGGAAGGAGTGTGGATCTTGCCTACCTGCGGACAACGAGTTTCAGCTTCTTGTAGGACCCCTTCACCAGGGAGATGGCCTCTCTCCTGGAGCTGCTCAGTTCCACCTCGTTGATGTTCACCACTTCATCACCAGCCTGCAGCTTGGAAGGCAGCGAGTCTGCCTTCCCTCCCTCTTCCACCTGCGCAGGGAACAGAGGACAAGGCCGAGCTGAGCCTGTGTTTCTGTTGGAGGAATTAGGTGCACCAGCCCCAAACTGTGCTCCCAGATTAAAAAACCTGGTCTCCCTTTGCCAGCCAGCTTGCTCCAAGGTCTGTGCTTGCCACCCCTATGTTTCATATAGATGGAAGCCTGGAATCAGCTGCCAATTGTTTTGAATGAGCCTGAAAACTCTTGGGTATTTGGAAGCAGTAAACACCAATCAAATGGCCATGGAACAGCTGATAAGAGCACCCAGGCACCAGCCCAAAGGCAAAGCTGGGATTAGAAGAGCTTGGATGTGATGTTTTATTTCAGGCTACTCTTCGTGATCCATCTGCCTGATGAACACCAGCTGCAGCAGCAGAGAGGTGCACTCAGGTGTAGGTAGTTACTGATGAGCAGTGCAGTGCCTCTGTAGGCCTTTCTAGCTGGGGATGTAGAGAAAGTAGACAATTATTTGAATTTTATGTGAAAGAAAGCAGCCTGCTCAAGACTATGCAGTGGCAAGGCTAGAAGGAGAAACCTGGGGCACTTCCCTCTGCTTGGAATGGCCCATCACATGGCACAGTGACTCCCCATCAGTGTGTTGGCAGAAATACATCGAGTCTGCAAAGTCAGGGACAAGGCAGAGGACAAGAAAATTTGACCTAGGACCAATGAATCCCAGCAGTATCTCTGCAAAGGTGTACTAGCATAGCAGAGGGCCCTTGCACATCCTGAGTTTCGGGAGGCTCAGGAATACCACTGATTCCAAGTGCAGCTGATAATCCCTTTGATCACAAAACTTGCCACCACAGAGTCTGATATTCAAAGCACTGGCAGCTCCTCCTCAGCACAAGCTGTGCCCTACATTAGGATTGTCCTGGGACCCACTCTTGAGTGTACCATCTCCTGGCACATCCCAAGGACAGACTCTTCCTTCAGGCCTTCACCTTCCCAGACATCCTGCCGAGACAGAGGAATGTCTCTGGACTGGGTTCAGCCCCTGACCCAGGCAGGAAGGGCTGCTCTTTGCATGGGTGCCATGCTGGGGGCACTCACATTGCACACATACTTCTGCAAGTGGCTTTCATTTCAAGCCATGCCAAGCAGTGTGTAACTGAGCCATGCCCCAGACATCTAACTCAGCACATGCAGACACAGCTCCCAGGTTTTTACCAGGACGTTAGTTTCAGTGTTGAATAGTGATTTCTCACAGGCAAAGCCTGTCTGTTCCTCTGAACAATAGAATTCCAGCCTGTGTTCCTTCAGAAACATAAAATCTGACTTCCCCAAACATCAGCCAATAAATTCTCCAAACCCCCTACAAAGGCAGGTAAAAATCATTGTCATTCATCCTACCAGGAACTCATTCCACTGATGAATGGGTTTTTTCTTTTCTTCTTAAGAATGGATAAAACCACAGGAATGAGCCTTCCTATAAAGAGCCTTATATCACAGTCACCAGGAAGGGTGAGAGATGAAACATTAGCCCTTGCTGCCAGTATAAATAAATAACAAATGAAAAATGCAGTATTGCTGCAGTTTATTGCAGCTGTAAAGGAGAACAGGTGGGTGTCATTTCAGAGATATACAATAGTGGGGTACCAGGGGTTAGATTAGCTCATGATTTAGTCAACAGAAGGGATTTTCTGTTTGTTTTTGTTTTATGTTACAGCACATATAATGGAGAAAAGGCCTTCTTGGAAGAGTAT
>JAOXXN010000471.1:842471-856553 GCA_026770055.1 Myrmophylax atrothorax | reverse complement strand
AACTGTCAAGAAAATCTGTCCTCCAATCAGGTAATTCCATGAATTAGATAAACCTAAAGCTATGGGATTTTCTGGCTGCTGGAACAGGCAGTGCTTATCTCTCCTGAAGACAGATCCCTGGCCCCTGCATGGCCAGTTACTGCTTTTGATGTTTGCCATTTCTCTTTCCCTTATTTCCCTTCCCCAGTATTAACACCTCAATTATACCTGTCATAAATAGCAATAATGATAGTAATGACAACAGTAGTAATGATCCACAAAAACTTTCCTTCCATTAGCTGATTTGACCTTTCAACACCATAGGAAGACAGCAGGAAGTATTGTTCCTAAATTAGAGAGGAATCAAAACAGAAGCCATGTTTGTGTAACTTTTGCAGGGTCACAGAAGGAGCCGCACGGCAGTGCTGGAGTCGCACTCCCTGCTCTGACTGATGTCACGCTGCGCTGGTGCCAAAGGAGACTCCCCACCTTTAATACCTCATCCGTGTCTCCAGCACTGAGGCATTTCCTCTCAGGGTAATGGGCCCTTTCCTGCAACCAACAGGAACTGCTCTTGGAGATGTCCTTCCATCGTTATTTCTGGTTCCCCCCTTGTCTCCACAGTTTTCATTCCCCTCTGTCTGCTGTGGTTGTCCTGTCCCTCGTGCTGTCATTTCCCTTCTTCCTCATGCTCCTCCTTCCCCCTGAACCCACTAATACAAACTAATAGCCACTAGACACTCTATATCTGAGAGGGAAAAAGCAGATGATGCAGCAGATGAACGGACTGAAGCTCTTGCCAAGGATTCAATAGCTGCTGAAAGGATTTAGGTATTCACTCCCCTCTCATTTTAATGAGAATCAGACATCCAAAACTTTTAGGCACTCTTCAAAAATCGAAGCTTAGAGCAGCCAAGAGCAATTAAAACTCAGCTGAACATCAAGAGACATCCTCCATGGCGTGGGAGCACTGCTGGCACCCCCAGGGGATGAGAAGGCCACGCTAAAGGACTCCCCAGAAGGAGCTGGGCTGGTTCCTCCCAGCATGGCAGCTCAGTGCCTCTTGACTCTCTGCCAGCTCACACACCCTCTGCAACTCTCCTTGGACCAGATCGTGGCTCAGAGTGACAGTGCCAGGACAAAAGAGGAATTTCATGGTCCAAGCCACTGTCATCACATCACACTTGGCAAAGCCTGGAGTTATTAAAAAGTCTTCTCAAGTGAATTTAGTGCCCATGAAAGATGCCAGGCTCACAGCCCTGGAGATTCCTTTTCCTTGCCTACAGATCATCTTGTCCCTCTTCCCTCCCTGCCTGCTTCTCCCCCTTCTCCTTTTGATTCCAAGAAAGCCTCTTCCTCTGAGATCCTCAGAGGTGCTCAGCTCCACGGATCCAAGCGCAGCAGCTATTTTAAAAAATAGCATTTGCCTGCACCAGGCTATCCACATGGAAAAAAGCATGGGAATTGAAGAGCCTGTTCCTGCTCCTGCCGTGGGGATGCCTTGAAGGGCTTCCCGGTCTTACTGGGAGCGGAAGCAATGAAGTCTGCGAGGGAGACACCCAGCTCTGGTCGCGATCCTTCTCCTCTGCTGCCCTCTCGCGGCAGCTCGACACTCAGGGGACAACTGCTTTTCCATGGAATTTTTCAACGGAAATAATCAGTTACTACTGTTGTTGTGAAAATAGAGCCCTGGCTGCGCTTAAGCCACAGGGGTATCTGAAAGATTCAAAGGCAGACGCTTGAATAAATCTTATCATGTGGAAAAGAACAAACTGTTAAAGAGTGGCATTTACTGTATTTCTCAACTTAAATATTGAAAACCCAGGCAGAGGTACCAGGGAATGCTGCAGCCCCTGAAATCCCCTGCCCACGTGGCAGCATTTCCCAGCAACCCAGGAACTTTCTTACTGATTTTATACTGCAGATGTGGACATTTGTGGTGCCAGAACTGCCAGGGTGTGAGAGGAAAGACATTTGTTCTCTTCTGCCTTAAAAAAATCCCTTCAGATGTGGATGAGAGGGACAAGAGCTCCCTAAAGCCACTCTCACAGTCACACACAGCACCCACCCCTCTCCTTGACTGAAGCCTCTGAAGTAGCCACATATTGCTTGGAGCTGTCTTATCCAGATCTTCTGTTAGGGAGGGGAATATTTACACCTTCACTTCCAAGCTGATTCATTTATCAAGCCAAACACTTTTTGGGAAAACTCTTTCTAGGTACAGTAGACACATGACTGAATTTAGCTGCAGGCCAGGCTGTGGCAGGTCCAGGTTCTCAGAGCTGTCAGGTGCCATCAGTGGAGATGGATGAGGCAAACATACCTGTCACAACACCAGGCACTGCCCACCAGGCACTGCCCACTGCCCTCCTCCTTCCTGTGGCTCTGGCTGCTTTGTGGCAGCTTGGATTTACAATTTCCCTGCATCTCAAGGGTGACCTTTCCAGAGGAAGGGTTTCAAATTCTGGTTCTGCTGTATGTGGCAGGGGAAAGTCCCCACAAGCATCTCAAACACAAACTGAACACATGCACTCCCTTCCTAACTTGGTCCCATTTCCTGGTTTCTCACAGTTCTCTCCATTATTTTTTTGCTGCTCTTGTGTTTCCAGAAATGTCATTGAAAATAAACTGACAGGACAAACAGCCACCAGATTCCCACTAACCGGGGCAATGTGAAACAACATGTTTGGCTCTGGGCAGCGAAAGGCCCTTGGTCTCAGGGCAGAACTGGATTACAAAGGCACATTTTCCATACTCCAGTTTTATCCCTAACCTAGAGCAGCACACAGAACGTGCCCTGACTGCTGCACCATGAGAAGCCCTTTGGACTCGCTGGTCTCCTCTCTTCTTGCACGTAGTGCCAGGCCCTGGAGGTATCGCCATTACACACACAAGGTGATGGATGAATCCGGGCACAAGGAGCACTTTATATCCAAATATTGCACAACCTGTTTTGTTTTCTTAGCTTCAGTCTTAAGCACTGGAAAATCCTAGTCCTGCTTCATGCTGTTTACACAACGCACTGGAAACTTTATTTTATGTCTTGGGGAGGAGAAAGGAGGGGAGCAGGAATAACTAGAAAGGAAGGGAATGTGCCTGCTAAAGCCAGTGGTTACACAGTGGCTACAGCATTTCTTTAATCTCCATGGCTCCAGGGGATAAGGCAGCAGGCACATGTTTTTATAAGCAGAATTATACATTAATGAAAATCCCAGGACATTCCTGTAAGAGCAGAGGCATTAGTGGCAGCTGGGACGCTGGCCAAATTCCAGTGGAGGTAACTGCATTGTGTTTCCCTACGGTCTCCCTGTCACTCCAATGAATGTGGGCGATTGTTCCAGCTCCAAGCAGCATCCCTGGGATGTGCAGTTCTCTGGGATAACATTCTCACTCGAGGAATCTTTGTGGAATTTAAAAATAGGCCCTGTGAATGATGGCAATGTCCTTTCTGGCAAACGAATTTGCAACAACAGCTTTGAGTCAAACAGGCTGCAGAAAACTTGAAGACTGTGTAAAAGTTCCAAGAGGAAAGAACAAAAAGTACCCTCGAAACCTCAGGGCAGAAATGCTGTGGAAGACACTGCTTGGATTGTTTGGAATTAGTTTAATTAATATCCTTCCAGGGACTTGACCACGCAGTGCTAAATTCAGGATGTGCCTTTTCCATTTCAGAGGATTTGGATGAAGCCTTTACAGCAGGGATTGTTCAGAGAAAAATTCCCGCTGTAAGAGGGCCTGGAATGGGTTTTTCCTCTGCTAGGGCTACAGGTGGCCAGTGGCAACCCTTCCTCCAGGCTTCCAAACTTTTAAAGACACTCATAGGGAGTGTCTTTATCCCAGTATGTTAAAAACCAGGTACTATCTAGTTTGTATCAAATCAGACTGTGCTGAACATGTGAAAAGCTTGGATGAGCTTTAAACACTTCAGCTCATGTTCAAAGGGCCTGGCAGGAGAAGAGCAAAACCACAGGGAAATGGCACAACAGACGTTAAGGCTGCAAGTCTGAGTTTCCAGCTGTCCCAGCAGAGACTTTTGGGAACGCTAATATTGAACTGCTGCTGTTTGCTCTCACCCTTGCCAACACAATAATTAAAAATGTACAGTGATGGCCCTTCGAAAAGCTGCACAGAGCACCAGTTACAGTAAAATCCCAGCATCTGCTCCTCAAGCTGACTTAGGAGCAGAGCCAGCCCACCCTCTTTTTGTTGAATCTCCCTTTTGCTGACAGAACAGACCCCCAGATTGAACAAAGCCTTAGCAGTTTGATTCTCTCCCGCAGTTTGGCCTGTACTGAGGTGAGGATTAATGCCTTCATCACAGGGAGAGCCAAACTATGGAATATGAAAACAGCACAGTGTTGCTGGTGGCCTTTTGGCCGTTCCTGTTGGATCCTAGAGATCCCTATGGACATTACAGCTGCTTGTGTGTGTGTGCAGGGAGTTAAACAGCATGCAGAGCACAGACAGGGATGGAGCCTCTCCCCTCTCCTTGCCACTAGAACTGTCGCCATTTGTCCCAGACCTGCCTTCATTCCGGGTGTGGGGCAGTTGGTTTCAATCGCGACAAAACACATGGCCAGCCCAGGCCAGCCGTGGCTCGTGGAGGAGCCCAGGTGGCCGCGGCCGGTGCGCGATGCCGAGCTGAGCTGTTTGCCGCTCCCCCATCCCTGTGGAACCCGGCCCGTCCCTCGGTGTCCGCGCTGATTAAGGGAGCGGGGGCTGAAGGAGCAGCATGCAGTACTTAGCTAATTACACTGCCCGAGCCCTTTTGTCCTGCTGCCGCTGGATCGCCTCAATTGATTCTTTCACTCCCTAAACAGCTTTGCGGGCTGTGTGCCTGCGCAGAATAAGGTCTTTTGTCATAGTTTAATGAACAAAAATGTTTTAAATCCTCTCCTCCCTCCACTCCAAGTAGCAGCAAGGGTAACCCTGCGACAAGGACGGCTGAATGTGGCTGATCAGTGTCTGTCAACCACTTTCTTGGATGTGATGGCACATGCACTCCTCTCCTGCCACAAACATCCTCCTCCTCCTCCCAGGCTGTGGGAGTTTACAAGCTTCCCAGCAGCAGCTGTCCAGGCTATCCAAGATATTTATTACCATCTCCATGGGCTACTCGGGATTTAAGCCTTGGAGACTTCAAAAATACAGCTAAAACCAGTTAAATTCAGCATGATAACACAGGTTCATGGGCAATTAATTCCTGCATAAACCAATCTGAAACTATTTGGGGGGGATTAAAATAAAAATCCTACCTTCAGTCTAAAATTTTAATCTTTTACCTTGAGCATCCAACCACTGGTGATGATGTGGGGTTTTTTTGTAGTTAAACTAAAAAAACACTTAATATTCAGTTTAAAATCAGCACTATCAGGATTGGCAGCGTCTCGCTGAAGTTCTCCACAAAATGTCCCCTAGTCAGTTAATCTAATAAACTTCCCCATATAATGAACACTTTCTCAGCATTGTCCAGGGTCGTTAATCCTGGCACAGCCTCCCCAAGTACAAGTAGTAAAACACGGATGTCATGACCAAGCTCTGAGCTGTGTTGTGCTCTACGTGCCTGTTCGCCAGAGCTGGTTATTTTTCAGCTGGCTGAGTTTTAGATGTGAATTAAAGTGATTAATAAATGAAAAGGCTCTTATCATCCATTCCTGTGCTCACAGCCCCTGAACAGCTCAGAGCATATGCTTCATCACTTTGTGGTCAAAACTCTTCATTTGGGTAATAAGGGCAAACCCCATTTCTTTGTGGGGAAGGAGAGAACACCTTGGGACTAACAAGCAGGCGTTAACCCACCGTGATCAGAAAATAAAGGCGTGCTGCTCTTTTGAGGCTGCTGTTTACCCTGAATGGGCTCCACGTCAGACCTGTCCCCTTTGAGTTGCAGTAAGTTGGTTGGAGTGCCAGCTTGGCGTGTCTGAAACGCTGATTGTCTTGTTTCCATTTCACACATCGTCGTCAGCATCACAGTAACATTTCAGGAGCTGGGAGATGAATGCCACTTTGCCTGTAAGGCAGCCTGAAATACGGCCAGACAGCCTGCAGGTTTAGTGCCACTTCAAACAGGGCTTTTCCCTGACCCAAAAAAATATTAGGACTCTGCAAAACTGCAGCCCTATGCTTTGGCTTAAAAAGTATTGCTTAAAACAAGGGCTTTTGCCTAAGTGCTCACAATATAGTTAGGTGCCTGCTTGTACCTCATGGCGTCAGAAATGCCTCTTTCACTGAGGAAGTACAGAGAAGAAATCAGTGTGTTTAAGGTGTGGTGATCAGGCGTTGCCCAGCTCCATGACCTCAGCAGAAGGTTTAGAAGCTGGTCACTACTCCCATGGTCCCGGTGGTTCACTGGGGCAGGGAACTAAAGCCATGGAGCACACAGAGTTCCTGAGTCTTTCCCTTGTGACAGAGCACTATCCCAACAGTCATTAGTTGTGTACCTTAGGGACACATTATTCACTCCACTGAAAGGAAAACATGGCCCAATTTCTCAGCTGAGATCCTGGTGTCGCTCCAGTAGGATAAGGGTGTTGATTTACATCAGCTAAAGCACTGGCCTCTGGAAATGATTGCTCCATGAATTATATTTGATGGATTTGATCACGGAGCTTTCTTGAGTGATAAAGGAGGTGAAATTGAACCAGGACCTAAGGAAAAGGTCACGTGGCTATTCAGCTCATATACATTTTTCTTCAGAACTCAAAGAAAAAGGCCATCATACTTTATTTCCTAAGGTGTGGCCTCTCTGTCTATGAAAGGTCCCCTCTCCACAGACCCAGCACTGCTCCCACTTCTCCTTCTCTCATCAACAGCTATTGCCAAATCCAGCTGTGGGCTGGAAAACACCGGGAAGGTGTGAAGCAAAGCTCTACAGGCAGGAGAGAGATTATTTCCCCTGCTGCTGGGAGAGAAGCAGCTCAGATGAAAAATGCTGTCCTTTGATGCCATAGCACAGATTTGGGATATTGGCCAACTCCCCCAGAGCTGTCCTTGGATGACTTTGCTCCGTTTCTCCAGGCATATTCTAATGCCCATCCATCCCACTGAAACAGCCAGAACCAAACCGAGATGGTAATGCACCTGTTGCTGGTCCAACTCCTCAGCTGTGCTCTGTCCCACAGCAGGTTTCACAGCTGGTGTGATTCCTGGGGAGGGTTCACCAGTGTTTTTCCTCTCACTGTCTATGAATCACAGGTTACTGAAAAAACACCCCTTGCTGCCATAGGCACTGTACAAAGCCATGGTTAAAGACAGAAAGTTTGTCATGGCAGAGTGGAAAATTTTATTTCACCCTCAACAGCCTCAGCTGAGGCTCTTGTGGCCCCAAAACAACAGTGAGGCAAAGAGGCCACAAGTGGGGACCAGAAGAGAAAGCAGACTGCAAGCAGCAGCTCCTTGGCCCTCTGGCAGGGCCCCTGTTCTTGAACCACACAGCTTCCCTCAGTGCCCAGGAATTAAAGTGCCCAAAACCACAGTGGAGAAAGGATCAGGCCTGTAAGCTGGTTTCACTTTTATTCTTTGTTCCCAGTCTGCCCTCAGTTCCCACGCAGGGTTTGGAGTATCGATCACCCCACGGCACAAGCCTCCAAAGCACAATGGCTCTGTGGTTAATGAGGCCCAGCACCTCCGCTCACCTCGCTCCAGCCCTCGGGGTGAGAAAGTTAAGTGCTCCTGTACCAGCTCAAGTGACTGCTCCCCATTTCCTCAATATTTCATCTCTTTGTGTTGTGTAGTTTGCCTTCTGCTGAGCTAATGTTTATTTTTCCAGAGGGAGGTTATTGTGGTAAACTGATACCAGACCAGCAGTGTGGGAAGTGAGATTTCATCTCCTGTACTTCAGCACTTCATCCAGGAAGGCAAAAGAGAGCCAATCTAAGAGCTTTCTTTGTCCCTAAGTGGGAGGACACCTTGCTGCTAGTGCAGTGGTGATGGCTGTCACTCCTTGATGCTTACTAAGTCTCTCTCACCAGTGGTGTGCCATGATTCAGATGTGTGAGAGCCCCTTGGGCACATCAGCATCTTCTGCTGTTGTCTGGGTGTTGGGACACCAAGACCTCTGGGAACATGATTCTTTCCTGTTGGTTCATCTTAGTCACAGCCTTAAGCATGTTTTACTTTACTGACATAAGAAATATTAGAGAAAATAATGGGATTTTGGAGCTGAGAACAGACCAGGCCCCACTGGTGTGTTTGTAGACCTCTGCCACCCAAAACTGTAGAAGAAAAATGCCCTTAACTTTTGCAGTTGTGAGCAATGGTTGTTTAAGGTCAATATAACTCTCTAAGAACAGTTTCTATTCTAATCTTGCTGACTAATCTTTCTTTCTCCTAAAGTTTTAAGCTTGCTTAAGGAATAAATGTGTGATTTGTGCTAGAAAAGCCAATCAACTGCTCAGGCTCTGGCTGGGAAGCAATGTGAGTTCCCCTTTGTACAAGCTCTTCTCAAACCTGATTGTTTCCCCAGTGTCAAATTCCACGGATTTTAGCAGCTGAATGGGTACAAAATTTGACATGGTCAGAAACGTGTGCTTATAAAAACTTATTACCACTGAATAGCTGGTACATTCTTGGTGCACTCATGTGCAAACTGCACTGGGGGGAGCTGGCTGGCAGCACCTCTGGGCCTCATTAGCACACACACACACACACATCCCATCCCCAGCACCTTGTTCCATGGGCAGGAGATGCAGGAGGCCAGTGTGGAGACAGCCAGCACCCAGCTGTCCTCAGTTAACCTCGGCCTAATGCCACAACTGGGC
Organism: Myrmophylax atrothorax; assembly: GCA_026770055.1. Lineage (NCBI taxonomy): Eukaryota > Metazoa > Chordata > Aves > Passeriformes > Thamnophilidae > Myrmophylax > Myrmophylax atrothorax. The sequence goes on along the minus strand of JAOXXN010000471.1, from coordinate 847,815 downwards.
CAAGGCAGCTCTCCAGGGCGACAACTCACGTGCTGGGAATTACAGCCCAACCAGAGAACAAGGGTGGGCAGAAACACCAGGGCTTGTGAACTTGTAGCTGACACTGCTGTGGGCTGCTCGAGGGTTCTGCTGGGCACTGGCACACAGGTAGGTCCTGCCTCTGTGCCGTGCACCACCAGGATGATAAAATCCAGCACGGGGTGCTAAGATGCCAAACACAAAGTGCACGGCGCAGCCAGAGACGGAACTAAGTGGCTGAGGGGCAGGTCGTGCAAAACTGGGCAAACAATGGCAAACCATATGGCAAAGTGTCAGATGTCCAGCCTTGGGAGAGCTACAGGACTGTTAGGATGGCTGTGTCACTGTAACCCAATCCCATGGCACTGGCACAAATGGAGCACACACGGGTCAACCTATCATGGAATCACAGAGTGGTTCGGGTTTGGGCTGGGAAGGACCATAAAGGTCATGGGCAGGGACACCTTCCACTGGACCAGGGACACCTTCCACGGGACCAAGGACACCTTCCACTGGACCAGGGACACCTTCCACGGGACCAGGGACACCTTCCACTGGACCAGGGACACCTTCCAAGGGACCAGGGATACCTTCCAAGGGACCAGGGATACCTTCCACAGGACCAGGGACACCTTCCACTGGACCAGGGACACCTTCCATGGGACCAGGGACAATTTCCACTGGACCAGGTTGCTCCAGGCCCTGTCCAGCCTGGCCTTGCACACTGTCAGGGATGCACAAAGCCAAGGGCTCACACTGCTCACACAACTGGGCTGGTGTGCATACACCAGCTGTAAGAAAAGCTGTGTCCCTCCCACAAGCTGCTCCACTGCAAGGCCTGACACTACCAAAGGCTCTTTCCCTGGATTAGTGCTACCCCTAGACCTAGAGACAAATCTCACAAGCTATTTGGAAGAGTTGAAATAAGTAGGTTTTGGCAGCCAGGGCTGTGGGGGAAGGTTCAGCACTAATGCTGAGCATGCAGTGCCTCCTTGCTGGCCTCATCCAGTTCCTCACAAGCCTTTGCTTGGAGCAGAGCTTTTTCATTAAGGTAGAGGGAACTTTGGTCCTCCTGCCAGACCAAAGGATGGTGGTCATCACAGGACCTCTCTGCATTCACAGGCAGAGGGCCACAGTGTCCCCTTTGGGCAGAAAGACACCAGAGTGAGACTCTGGGTATGAATAAATAAGAGCAGTTGCCAACAGGGAACTCACTCCAGTGAGAAAGCCAGATTTTTTTTGAATATTCAAATAAGGACCACAGAAATTTCCCTGAACACTGAGTGTTCCTGCAAATCCAGTTCTCATCTACTTGGCTTTAAAGACTGCTCATGAACTTTCCTAATGCCTATGTGAGCTGGGTGATTAGGTCCAATTGGTGTCATGTTAGTAGTGGACACATTTCCCAACACACACTGATTCTGCTGAGATACTCATTGCAAAGAAAAAAGCCCAAAGATCACTATTTTTAAAACAAAAAGTTACAATTTTTTGGTTTAAATAAAAATTCCATTATTTTTGTGGTTGAAGTTATCTCTGGGAGTTGTCAAAACTAAAAATGTTATTGAAACAAACCATCTGAATCAAGTGCAAATATTTTTTTTAACATCCAGTGACCTGAAAATCCACTTTTCACTAAGTTCCAGTTACTAGTAATAATAAAGAAAGCAAAATATCTGTCTCCATGATAAGTATGAAATGCACAAGAATAATATGCAGTGATATCATCACATCCATTCCTTCATGAAAATTCTGCCTCACTACCTAAATTTCCCTTGGAGTTTAATGCATCCCTTGTACTAATAAGAAAAGGTCCTAAAGGGGGATTCTGGCAGGGTTCAGCTCTATTTCACCAGAAGACAAAAGGCCAAAATAAGCCCCAAAGATAAGAAGGAATGTCATTCATAGGTGGGCTGAGGGCTAGCAGAGCTTTAGTCTGAGGGACAAGAGCAGGGCAACATTATTTAGCTGTGGGGTGACTCTGAGTGGCAAGAGCAAGGCTGCTCCCACAGGCAGGGCAGGTGCAGGCAAGGCTGTGGATCCCCAAAAGGCAGGGAAGAAGGAATAATTCAAAAAGGTTGAAACTCTTAACTTGGACATTTTTAAAGCAGAATCCCTTGGTTAAGGTTGTAATTCTTTTTCTATTCTGTTTGTCTTGCCACGGTTTTGGTTCAGGGTCCACAAGAACTGGTCTCTTTATACAGGACATCTAACCAAGAATGTTGCATCGTTCTACATTCTTTAAGCTTTCCATGTATTAAAAACTAATAATTCATGCCATGGTCAGTATATGAGTAAATAAAGCCTGTAAGTCTGAGTGAACAGCCAAACTCCTGACCCTGCCCACTCCAAATGCCCATCTCCTCCTCTCCTCCCCCTGAGCCTGTAACACATACATATCCAGATAATACAGAAAGGCAAAAGGAATTTCCAGGTCCCCAGGCCAACAAAATTCTTCCCCTGTTCTCCTCCTGACCCCGGTCTTTGGGTTTTCAGTGTTTTTCTTCCTGGCTGCTGTTGGTTTTGGCAAGAGCAGTAATACCACTAAGAACTTACAGACCCTCTGTTCTATTCCAAAACCGATTTAGCCAACTTAAACCAGCAAAAAAACCCCCCTCACCTCCTTATCAGCTGGAATTTTCAGTAGTGCCTGAAGGGCAGAGGAAACCAGGGAGCACACTACAACTCAGCAGGAAATATTTCTGACCATGATTAATGCTTTCTTTAGCAGTGGCACAGAATCTCTGCAGATCTTTGGGGATCCTTGGAAAACTTGCATTTACTACTCTCAGGACTATATTTTGCTGTGAAAACCTTATTACACAACAGGAGCATTAGCAGATTCAGAGTAAAATAAGAAAAGATGCATTATCCTAAAGATTTGGAGAACAGGGAGGGGAAAAGTTAAGAAAGGCACACAGGGTTTTCCTTTCAGTCCATGTGATTATGTTGTGATAATGCCCATTACAGACCTGTCCATCACTCGTGGGCTCAGGTCAGAGGAGCTCTCTGACCCAACCAGCTGGGTGACACAAGCCAAACAATGACAAATTCAGCCTCAGTGGCTCTTGCCAGAAGGATCTCAGGGTGGCCTGTTGAGCAGCTATGAGACAACCACACTCTCTTTTTGTCCATCCTCTTTTTTTTCTTTTTTCTCCTTTATTTTGGCTAGGGAGTTTGCAGGGATAGCTCCAGAGCTTGGAAAGGCTCAGTCTCTCACATGCAGGAAGGTGTCTTTCTTTGGCATTCATTCCTACGTTTTAGAAGGTGCACTCACTCATACCTGGAACTACTTTGTTAAGAAGTACTTTAACCTGCTCTGGCACAATAAGCCTGCCCTGCAGGTTTCTGGGTACAGACATGCCACACCAGCAGGAGTCTCACAGCACCAGCCCTCAGACCCAGCTGCCACCGGAGCCATTCCTGCCCTTTCGGTCAATGCCATGGCTACAGGCATGATGGAATAGAATGCTTTCATGGGAAATTACAGGAAACTACCACCATTTTCAACTTGCTTAATTAGAAGCACACTCACTCTGGAGTGCTGAAGACTCAGCAACTAACCAAAGACATTTGGCTGAGGATTCTGATGGGTCTACCAAAAATACAAGGGCAGACTGTAACACCTTGTACAAAGAGGGCTTAATCCCAAGGTGACTCAGGAAAAATTCAGATGGTGTGCAATTTATCCCAAACAGAATTTCGCTTGTGGTATCACAGTTGTTCCCTGTGCCACCGACTGAGCCTGTATAATATCTCCTCCCCAAAGCCAGAATGTCTCCCAGAGCAGCGCTCTCACACCCTGAGGGGTCAGTGATTCAGCACTGACTCGGGGGAGCAGGGCCATGCACTGAACCTCTTGGTGTCATTTCTCATTGCCTTTCCATGTCTCCCATCCCAGGGGTGACACAGTCCAACCTGTTAAGCTAATGAGGGCTGACAAGACCCCAGCCCAAGAAGAATACAACACACAGAACAATAGATGCTCAGCCTGGTTCTCCTCAGCTCCAAGCAGCACAGGAACATTTTGTTTTAGCAGCTGATGAGATACACAAGAAGTTGTAGGGACACAGAGTCACTCAAGCCCACTTCAGTTTCTGCTCACTCCTCTCTCCTAAACCTCCAGCTGCCACTGGTGTGCCCGTGGCTCCCTCTCCATCAACCTCCATCAAACACTGACATAAGCCACAAAATGTCCATGTCCCTGGCAGGCAGGGAAACCTCAGTGCAGCTCATCATGAACATCCAATGACTGATAAGTAACAGCCAGTCTTAAGGGAAGCACAGATGAGGGTTTTCCCTGGATATTTTCCTGTACAGCATCAGTCTCCTAGAAAACTTGGATGTTCTGTGTCCAGGCTTCTCAGTCCAGACCCCACAGCCCTGCTGCCCTTGAGCACTGGCCATGGGGAAACAGGGACTGAAGCACTTGGGGTTCTTGTGCCTGAGGTTTTACAGGTAAACACACAGGTGCTGCTGGTAGCCCAACATGTGTTGTTACATTAGAGACAGACTTGGGAAGCAGTGAAAGTACTCCTTTTCCTGAAGTAGAAGGAACGGTTAACCCATTGGAAATTCCAAATTTTCCAGCTGGGAAGGTGTGTTGCTGTGGGTGGCCTCTGCAGAACAGCACAAGGGCTGTGTGGGCCCCTGGGCCAAACCCAGCTGCCATTGACTAAAGCAGGAGTGGGAAGAGATCTTGGGCTGGGAAAAGGGGCTGCTTTGCACTTTTGGGCAAGAATAGGCAGGGCAGTCCCTGCCTCCTTGGCTGTGTTTTTGCACTGACAAAAAGGGTAAGTTGCCCCTGATGAAGCTGTGATGGAAAACTAATCCTCTGCAACAATAGCCAATGCTAAGAAACATCCATGGGTCTGTCTGGGCAGGAGAGAAAGCAAGGACCCTTTCTAAGGGCGTTTGTTTCTCCATCAGTCTCCACCTCCTTCCCTGCTTGGTTATTCCAGCAGGAGTTTGCACTGGCTGTTTGCAGAGACAGAACAACAAGAGAGGTCTGCTTGGAAAGCCAGCAGAAACCTCTTAGCTTGAGAGCAGAAATGTGCAGAATCCCCTAAGAACAAAAATGTTTGAACTTGCCTCCCCAAAAGTGTTGTATTCATTGACTTGCAAGCAGGGGGAGCAGCCGCAGTAATTTAACCTAGGGAAGAGTGCCAACAACTTATTTAATTGCAGAGTTTGTGCCAACAACCCCACAATACAACTATTAATACAAGTCTGCAGTACAAGACTAATTCTACTAACCTTTTGCTGTTGCCTTATAGTCAGGTCAGTGGCTGCATCCCTTCTGTGCTGACACTATTCAACAAACACT
>JAOXXN010000471.1:825158-842371 GCA_026770055.1 Myrmophylax atrothorax | reverse complement strand
CACTATTCAACAAACACTGGCAACTGCTTTTAAGCCAACACGAAACAGAGCAGGGCAGGAGGGAGGGAAGAGTGGGATCATTGAGAAAATTAAGATTTCCCCCCCCCCCCCAAGACCCCACCCCTCTCTGTCCAAATGTTTCACATTTCTTTCTCCATGTCAAGCCTCTCTCTTGAAACTGGAAATGTGTCTTGCCATGTATTTGCTCCTGGAAAACAGCCAGATCTTTGGTTTGAATTCCATCAGCTCATTTCCCAGTTTCTATGAGACTGCATTTGAGAAATGTGGGTCTCTCTCAGTCCACTGGCAAGACTGGTCATCAATCAGTGTGTGAAAACATGAGGTCTGACATTGGGGACCAATCCACTATCCTAATTAAACATTCATTTAAAGAATACGTATTTTCACATAATTTTTTTTTTTAAATAGCAATAATGGATCCAGTACTGCTGCAGCTTTTCAAGGACATGATTATTCCAGCAATTATAAGCCATTGTAACATCTTAAAAGCCAATATGAAAAACTGCATAAGCCCCAAGCAGCATCACTGTTGTATGAGGCAGTAAACTCCCTTGGTGCAGTGCCAGACTCACTCTTGCTTCACTATCCACCCATTCCCACATTTGGAGTTTTATACCTACATCTCATAACTGCACCACAACTATAAATTCCAGCCACCTGGAAGCACATTTTTTTATTACACTCATAAACAGCATAAAAGGGTTGCAGCTTTTCACTGTGTCCTGCTGACACTGCCATGATAAAGGAAATAAATACTGCTCACAAGCTGACAGAAAACCAAGAAAAAACTTCCCTATGGCTACAGCGGACACTCTTTCTCAGGAAGTCAGTAGTTCTCCGTGGGTGTTGGGGGATTTTCTGACCCTGCTGATGCTACCAGGCAATTCCCAGAAAACTTCAGCTCAGAAATGGTGCCTCTGGAAAGGACCCGCTCCTGCCAGTGGCTGTTAAAGGCGGTGGTATCTCCTGGATCTCTGCTGGCTGGGGCTGGAAGCATTTGGAGGGCAGACATGGGCAGGCCATTGCTGCTTTTACAGCATCCCTGCAGAATGTGGGGCTGAATCCCAGCAGAACACGGAGCTGGGGCATTTGGCAGCCAAGCTCCTCATTCAGCCGCGCATCGGAAAATCCCCATTCTTGGGGGAGAATGGGGAATGGCTTTCAGGCTGGCAGATTATCTGGAGAGGGCTGTGGGAACTGCAAAGCACTGCACCTGCCTGGAAAATGGCACCAACTCAGCACAAGACGTTTCCAGAGGGGAAAGTTAATATATGGGAGGAATGCACATAAATCCTGTTATTTCTTAATGGGATTTGGGAGCTTATTTCTCCCCCCGTGCTTTGAAATGTATCCCACAGCCTATTCTATTAACGAATTTAAGCACAGTGATTTTCTTATCAGCAGGAATCACTCTTCACCGGGGGTTGATTTTTTCTTGCTGGGATTTTTTAATGCAAGTGTGAAAAATTAATATTATGCTTGAATACCAGTTAGGATGTTAACAAGCTGTGTCCTGGATAAGCTGCTCTTGTCCCGTTCCCGTTGTCCTTTTCCTAACTTCACTTTGACCAAGAAACATGGAATCAATAATTTTTGGGGTTTTTTTTTAAGATTTAAGCAGTGTCTGGCTGAAAACAGGAAGGCCTTAAGTCTATTTCCAGTTCAGCCCTGCAAATGAGCCAACACAAACCTTCTCTTAAACAAACAACACCTGGGAAGAGTTTTTTTCACCTCTCAGGTGTACTCTGTTGGCACTGATGGGTGCCAACACCTTTCAGGGTTTCCTGACACTGTCCTTGGATGCTCTGTGCTGCCACTGGATGGGGATCCACTCAAGGCTTTGGAAGTAACAAATGAATGACAGAGATTTTGTGCTTTACCTGTCTATTTTCAAAGGCCTCTGGACATTGTTTCTTTGACTACCAATGTTTGTTGGAAAGCAAGTTACAGTTTCTCTCATTTTCACTTTCAAAGATCCCTCCCACCCAAGTCTGAGCAGTTCCCAGAATATTCTGAGTTGAAAGGACCCACAAGGATCATCGAGTCCGACTCCTGGCTCTGCACAGGACATCCCAAAAATCCCACCATGTCCCTGAGAGCATTGTCCAAACATTCTCTGAATTCTGGCAGGTTTGGGGCCGTGCCCACTGCCCTGGGCAGCCTGCTCTGTGCCTGACCACCCTCTGGGGGAACAACCTTTTCCTAATATCCAACCTAACCCTCCCCTCTCACTGGGGAAGTCCTGTCACTGGTCAAATAGTTCCTGCACAATAGATCCATACTGGATTCACACTCCACAGTTTGGAGTTTCATCACAAGATTCTGAATGCAAACATCAAGCAAATTTGAGATGAGATCACCTCAACTCCAGCTCTGTTATTGATGAGGGGTTTTCTTCCTATGCCTTGGGCTCCCAAAAAGCATGGGAAAGGTTGAATTTCACAAGCCATCATCTATTCTGCACAAACACTGATTTAAACAGTGCATTCCCTAGGACAGTGGAAACCTTAACTCTGGTTATAGCTGCTACAGCAAGTGAACAAGGGCACATGGCATTTTCCTGTCTAATCTTTCATGTAAGCTAAAGCCAGGGCAGGATTTACAAAAGCTCCATTTCCTGGCCCTAAGGATTACATGTTTAATCACACAGGATTCCTCTCTGTCAAGATATTTCTTCTCTTACACCGCTTTGTGACTTTGAGGGACACGACACTCTCTAACTCCCGTGCCTGCAATGCAGTGGTGGAGACCTGATCTTTCATGTGGATTTGGGACAAAACCTCACAGCCTGGTGAGGAGAAAACTCTAAAGCATGACTGGTCAGCTGGAGACTGACCCTGTCCCCACCCCTTCTCAGCACAGAAGGATGATTTTTCTCATTTCCTTACACATGCATGTTCACGAAAGAGGTGTCACAAAGTTGTCTGTGCACCTTGGGATACATGTGGGTAAGGACAAGCAAGGTCTTGCCTGTAGCTCGTGGTGATGCAGCCCAGCCCAGCCCAGCTGGCAGTGCCCCCTCAGCAGCGTGACAACTGCCCCTGCCCCTGCTGGTGCCCAGCAAGGCCCTGTGGGCAATCCTGGGCCTGGTGCTGGCAGCAGCAGGCTTTGGGGAGGCCCTGATGTGAGCCCTGAGAAAGCAGCAGGAGGGGTTGGTGAGGGGCTGTGCTTCCTGAGAAAGCTGCAGCACCAGTTCCCTGCCTGCAGCATCTCAGGTTCCGCGTGGTCTGGGATCAGGCATCTGCCTCTACACTGATGTGCTGAAACAGTCAGAGATCCGCACTCAGGCTATGCTCATGGACTATTCTTGTTCTGTTCTTCCACAAGAAAAGCCACAAGGTCACAACATCCATATCTCTGGCCCTAAATGCATAACCAGTGCAGAGATTGCTCCGCAAGAAGGAGTGAGCATAACAATGGCTTTGAAAGGGAAACCTTCACCAGCCTACTCACAGGATATGGGAAGACAAAGAATGAAAAGGGGTATTTATTTTAACATTAACAACAGAGAAGCCCCAGCTACCCTTCAGCAGTGAGGAGAAAAATAAAGTCCATACAGACAAGAACAAGGGTGGAAATTTTCAAAGAAAAAAATAAGAAGAAATTTAAAATAATAATCACAGGACAAGTCACTGTCCTCTGGCTCGGTTTCATGTCCTCATGCCCAGGCCAGTAAGTCTCTTGTGACACTGCCAGCTTCAGAGAAGTGTCTCTAACGTGAGCACTGCCTGTGGTTTTTGTGCCTGCAGCCCCACAAAAAGGGTAACAGTTCCTAAACTGCCATTTGTCACACCAAGGGATACGGGGAACAGATGCAAAGCAACTTGGCCTGTCAGTGCATAAGGTAATTGAGTTTTGTTTATGGGGACTCCAGACATTCCAGTGGGGAAATCAGTGGGCTCCTGGGACTGGGAGAACACTGATTGCCAGTGTTTTGATCAGAGACAGGGAGAGTGGTGGAACAATTCTCATTGTGCTCTGCGAGCTCCCTCGAGGGAGGTGAACAAACCACCACAACCAAAAGTACCAGAGGAGCAGCACAGGCAGGGGAGGGTGGTGGGAGGCAGCTGGATCCAGCTCCTGCAAGCCCCAGCTGCTGTTCATGGCATCAGAGGCTACATCAGGCTCCTGATGAGGCTTAAACACCTTACAAGAACTCCAGATTATTTCTCAGGCTCTGCCCCAAACTGTTCCTATTATTATTAAACTTTTATTGCTTCCTACATCCCTGCTGAGAGGTAAACCTCACAGTTTGGCACAAAGTCCCTGGAAATGCCCTGCCCTTTTGAGTGAAGGGAACCCATGAACTCCAGCACAGCATGTGAAAAGTGTTCCCACACAGCCACTATCCCGGATCCCAGAGAGAGAACTCTTTGGATGCTTTAATTCCCAGGCAAGAGAAACAACTTCTTTGTTAGCATTGTCAACGTGAAGCTCAAAATAAAAGGGCATTTCAGAGGCCTACAACAGTATTCCAAAGGGGGGGGTGTAGCAAGGAGAGACTGTAGAAATACCTCACCTGGCTCCAAAATGGTTGAGATTAATTAGCATGAATTACCTGAAGTTAAAAATTCTTAGAGAAAGCTGAGGGGGAGTGAACAGTTCTATTACCAGGTTGCCTTTACTGCCCAGGACACTCAGGGCTTTCATTTTTGCAATACTGATCTTACAGCTCAGGGTGAGCCAAAAAAGTAATCTCAAAACAGAAATCTGGGCTTGCTTCTGGGTACTATCATGGTTTTGAAGCCACAGCAAACTGGATTCTAATTAAACACTTGGTATCACCTGCAATCCTTTCTGCATTTCTCATGGAATTTCTAGTTCCAGGTAAAGAAACTGCTTGTTTAATGAGAGTTCCACTGTGAGCAAATCCCTTCCATTCCTTTCCTTCTGATACAACAGAAATGAGTGCTGGGAGGAGTCCACAAAGCTTATTTCTGAGGCTCCCTGACAAACCTGTGCTTAGCTGGCAGACCAGGAATCCCACACATGGTCCTAAAGCACCACGGCCCAACAGGCAGCTCCAGGAGACAAAGGAAACTTCCTTATATTCCCCAGATGGCTCAGTCCTGCTCCAGGACAGTCAACACCCTGAGTTCCTATTTTTCTGACACATTGTTGGCATTTCCAAATTTCTTTCCATTGAAAATGAGTATGTTCTTTTAAATGGCCTGCAGGGCCAGAACTAGAACATATTATAATTCTACAGCTTCATGTGATGAGTTGATACAGTTAGTCCAGAAACAAAATAGAGAAGAGTTGACTAGAGGGAACATCATAGAACCTTCCCACATGGAGAGGGGAAAACATGGGTGGGTGTTATAAACTTATGGCCCGCTCTGACCTCCAGCAAAATGAATTATGAAGAGACCTGCACTGAGGACTTGCCTGCCATGAAACAGTTTCAGAAGAGCTTTGTCTTTTCACAGGGAAAAAAGAAAAGGATGAGCATAAAGAGGTCATGTGTTTTAACCACCAGAATTCATGTCAGCTGCACAACCAACATTTCTGCCAAGTTGAGTTAGGCTGGGTTGCACGATGAGCTGAGCACATGGCTGAGCCAGCAAAGCTTTACCAGTGTGTTTAACTGGGAGTTTGCCCCTCTGTGCACTCCCCTCAAAATGAGCCTGTCCTGTTGCACAGGGCACAGCAGTGTGTCTGTACAGCAACAGCAGTTGGACTGAAAGGCTCCAAATAACAATGCATTCTTATTTTGAAGGCAATGCTAAATATATATATATATATACACTAAAAAGTTAAAGCTCTGGTAGTTGGATCTCTAAACAAGCACTCTCTACCAGCTGAGAGTACAGGTCTGGTTTTTGCACTTACACTCCCAAATGTTGCTTCCCTTGTTTTTGGGTAAATTCTTGGCATGTTATTGGTGGGAAACTGTGTCTTTCCAAGGAGCTACAGAGGACTGTGAGAACCAGTTTTTGTGCATGTGGGCCTTTTGTGAATCCACTCTTCTTGGTTCTGAACTTCTATCACAGCCTTTGGTCTGAAGACGAGACACAATCCTCGTGGGTCCCAAATGAGCAGCAGTTCCAGGTGGCTAGAAAGAAGTTTTGTATTCAAACAGATCTGTTATCTGTCTACTATTTGATAACAATACATCAGTGTTACTTTGTTTTAAGTCATGTTGCAAGCTCTCATGGGCACCAGCTTAGTTATTTGCTGAAATGTACAATTTTATTTACACTGAGGCCATTCAACACCACTCTGTCAATGCCAACAGACAGTTAAGTGCACATAATGGATTTGCAAACAGAATGGGGAGCTGGAACAGAGATAAAACTTCTCAATTATGAATAATTAAAAATTAAAACCTGACAGCCACATTTTCTGATATTTTATGCAATGTTCTTTGGAGCTGTTATTGGGTCATTCCCCATGTGTGCCTGCATGAGCAGTGTGATCTTTAGTGGTCCCTTTCAACCCAAAGCATTCCGTGGTTCTCTAAGCACTCTTGTTCAGAATTTAACCTGTAACATAATTCAGTTTATCATTTCCCCACAATTCCTCATTACTTCACAGTACAATCAGGTGAAGAATAGTGAATTAGTTAAATGACTAAAATGCAATTAATTCTGAAGAGCACACAGTGAATTGAAGCACAGGAGGAATTTCTCAGCTGAAACTGGAACCCAGGAAACTGGAGCTGCCTGAATTCCAGAGAGCACAGCTTTCACATGCAGCCATTCTCCAGCTCTGCATCACCCATGCATGAATGGAACACTGAAATGCTGACACTGATAGCACAAACCAAGCACAGACTACAAGGGGGGAAAAAGGAAAGCCCAACCAAAAAAACCCCAGCCCATTTTTATAGTGTTGTTTCAGGGAAGGCAGGCACAAGTCACACAGCTCCCAGTGGCACTATGCACGCTCCAGGCATGTTTGACATTAAGGGCCCTGGTTGTTGTGGAAACCAAATCCCATAGATTAATTAATGTTCAGCAGCCAGAGCCATCTCTCGTCCTCTCCATCTCCCTGCCCCCAATTAAAAAAAGGGGAAAAAAGGGGGATGGTGGTGCTTTTTACATCACAGAGGAATGTTAAAGCAAAAAGAAACTCTGTCCTCACAAGTGCAGAACACTACCAGTAACAGAACAGCCTGTTTTAGTCCCTCAAGTTTACAAAATGAAAATTATAACACCATTCCAGGGGGGCTATTTTGCTGCCTGTGGCTATGCCAAACTTCTCCAAGAAAGCTCTGCAAGAAAGATATTATGTGAAATGCCTAAAACCCCTTTCTGATGAAAGGACTTGTATGGCAGTCCCCTTTTTTACTTTCAACATGTAAATGCACTAATCACAGCTAGTTTATTTCAGTGACTGACAGTCTTCATGTGAATGTGTTTGCACAGGGAGCTGCAACTGGATTTGCAACTAGAAAGCACCACACGGATGACACAAAACAACTGTGGTTATGACCCACTGGAGGCAAAATTTCAGAGTTACCTAAATTCTATTTTCAGAACAGTTTTAGGGCCGCAGGTCAAACAGATTTTAGATATTCCTAGATTCAGTTTGAGGCTTTTGAAAATCTGTTGTCTTGAGCATCTGCATCTTGAGGTACATGGGTAGTTGAATCTGACCAGTTCTGATGAGAATGAGGAATTCCTTCTCCCATTTTCCCCCCTCAAAATATCCCTGTGAGCTATGCTACCAGTTGCCAATACTCAATCATTAAATAATAAAAATCTTGAAGAGGTATCACACATGATAGTAAGTTGAGAGTACGTAGGGTGAGCAAACCACCACCACTGCACAATATATACACTTACCCAACAGGTCCAAGTATTTACAATACTGTTTCACATGTCCATTTCTAACTAGCCAAGCTGTGATGTAAAACAGTCACTTTTCTTCTCCCCTGAGGAGCGGTGGGGATGCGTTACTGACCGTGCTCAGCGATGCCATGACTTCTGGACACAAGATCACCTCGTGAGTCTCCTACTCCCTCCCATTCATAACAGGGGAATAAATACAGCCAATTTTTTGCAAGCCAAGACATTTCCTGTGGTACAAAAGCTGTGCTTGGATAGTTAATGCCGAGACAAACACACAGTTCCTGTGCAAACCCGCTCAACACTTCTAAAACCCAAGCCAGCTACAGAGTATCTGACATTTCAGTGTTAACTTTCAGTGTTAATCGCCGCAGCTCTCGCCCTGCGAGGCGGGCAGCGCTCCCGGCTTGTTCGCCCCACAGGGAAAACCCCAACAGTACCTTTGAGATGATTAATGGCTCTCCGTGCTCCAGCCCTCCTTTCAGCGTGAATCCCCATGGGGCTCCTCCGTGCAGCAGCGCCTCCAGGTAGATGTACCGTCCCTTGTGGGTGATGCTGCACTCTGAGGGGGATATGCTGGGGTTAATATTGTATAACATCCTCATCTGTCCTCATCACAGGCTCGGGCAAACTCAAACCCCGCTCAGGCAATCACAGAACGACCGAGCTGGAAACGAAACTCCCCAGAAGCCCCACCGCAAGTCATCCCTGCACGCGTCAAACAAGAGGAGTCTGAGATGGGGAGTTTTCCTTCGGATCTAGAGTCCAAGGTGAGGGGTTAAAAACATTCCCATTCCCAAGCACGCTGCTTCTCCCTCAGGATTGCGACGTTTTACTGGCGCCTGGGCACTGTGCTTTCCCCATTGCCAGGTACTCTGGGCATCACAGCCTTGGAAAGATTCCTCTTCCTGTCTTCGGTAGATCAAACTTGTGCTTTCAAAGATGGGGGGGGAAGAAAAAAAGAACTGCAAAAGTTTATAGATTTAAAAGCCCCTGGGCAGCAAATTGCCAAAATCCAAACGAATGCTTCATTTGTGATTGATGATCAGTCTTTTCTTCCTTTCTGCCGGCGATTTACCATTACAATGGCCTTTTTGCCTCAGCCCACTGCACCAAAAGAATGGAAGCGTCTTCTCCCTCTCGAGCTTTCAGTTACTCTGTTCGCTTACTTCACAATTTTCTGACTTGTCCAACAACAACAACAACACAAAAAAAACGGCTGGGGGAGGAGGACAGAGAAAGTCCATTCCTAAAACCCTTAAGAGGGGTTTAAAATGTGAAATAACTCCATACTTATTGGATTAAAAAGGGGGGAAAGGCTATCGGGAAAACTAGAGAAGCAGGTGGAATGACTCCTTTGGGAAAAACGTTAAGATGAAAACGGAACTCTTTCCATTGTCGGTGCTGTCCCCGATGAGCTGCCAGAGCTGCAGCAGCTCCTGCTGCTCTGAGGGAGGATGAGGAAGTGGGGGGGAGAGAGAGAGATGGATCGAGGCAAGTGAGGCAGCTCTGCCCAATTGTGCACACCAAGCATGCAATTATAAAATGCACTGTGCAAAAGCTGGGGCTCACCCTTTTATTGTGCCCCCGGAAACCACCATCTTTCTATTGTGCTTGCCAAGGAATTGTAACAATCCAAACTGCCAGTTGCTGAAAACACAATGGACCTGCTCCAAATCAGCTCAGTGGAGCACTGCTAATAATTCTGCTCTCATAAAGCACTTTTCCTCCACATGGAGCCAAACACCTTCCACAGACATATTTCTTTTCCCCATTTACATCACCAGAAAAGGTCAATTGCTTTCCCAATACATGGAATAAGAAATAACACTAATAACTTGGGATACTTTACTAATGCAGGCCCTGGACTACTGTAGAACATATCCACCTGGGTGCATCTGTTCTGGCACAAATGCACGTAGGCTTAGGGACCGGACTCATGGTGTAACTGCTATCACTGAAAGTGTTCAAAACCTCTCCTGATTTTTAATGAGACCTGGAACAGAAGAACAGAGAGAGGAGCCCAGAGCCCACTCCTTTTCCTGCTGGCATAGCTGAGGAAACACATAGTAGTGCCTCTGCCTCTAAGGCACCTGAATTTTTGATTTTACTCTGCCTGGGATGTGCATTATTTCTCTGTTGGGGTGTTGTGATCTTGTGTTAACAAAACCTTAATGAACAGGGGAGGGAAAAGCTTTGGAGCTGGGACTCTAAACCCAGGAATCTTTGCATTAGTTCATGCTGCCCCATTCCCTTTAAGATGCCAGATCCTTCTATTTGCCCCGTATGTCCCAGCTCTCATTCCCAATAGCCATGAAGAGGAATGCAGAGAAGAGGCCCCTTGCTTTATTTTTCATGGTAGATGATCCTCAATCCTTGCTTATACTGAGCTTTGTCCCCTCCAGTTCCCTCCCAGGGGCTGAGTTTTCATTGGCCTCACATCCTGGTCAGGCTCACGGGTTGCTATTATCCACAACTCACCCTTTAGCCTGACTCAAATCAGATTTCTGTAGCCTTACACTCCTAATGTTTCACTGTAAAAACCCTCATTCCAAGGCACCACAAAGAGCAATTGATTTCCATCCCCTCTGCAGCCCTTCCAGAGACAGCCAAAGGCTCCAGGAGCTCTCCTGGGGCCCTCCCTCCTCCTGTCCGTGGCCAGCAGGACTAGTTAAGGCTGTGGAAGGACACACCAGCCTGTTAACAAGCCAAGGTACTTGTTTGGCTTACATCCATTTCCCATGCAAAACGTTGGTCACTCCACCTGTCTGCAGACACCACATTTCCAGGCAGCAGACATGGTGAGTCCTGTGTCTGAGGATTAAGTTATCAAAGAATTTCTGAGGCACACTTTTTCTGCTCCTCCAGCACTGTGATTAAGTTCAGGTGCTGAATCCAACATCATTTTTGCCAAGAACTCCATTAAATTTGTCATCATGGTAAGCACATAATGTTCTTCCCTTCCAAGAAACAGATTTCAGTGCTGAACACATGAAAGCAAAATTGTCATTCACCTACAAAACAATCCAAAGTATTGAACACAAACCTTTTAAGCCTCAAATAGCCTGAGTACCTTAGCACTGTTTGCTACTCAAAAGGAATTCTTTTAGGAGGAGCTCCTGTCAGGACAGGGCTGAGATACTTTCTCAGAGACCTGAGCTCAGAAAAGTGCTTTCCACACAGAACAATATATTTGAGTTGAAATTTTGCACAGTTGCAGGGTAAGAGAAAATCAATTCGAAATACTCATATCAGAACTCTTTCAATCAAGGACTCCACTGCTAAAGCAAGAGAAATTACCACTGATTTCACCTTTCAGAGTGCATTTATCATCAATACAGGCACTGCCTCCTGGCTGGCAGCTGCTCTGACTTTGCCCTAATACCTTCAAATGGTCAGTGTTTCTTTAGCGAGTGAAGTTCAGTGGAGCAACACTGCCCCCGTCTGCTCAAGTGGTGGCAATGCAAGTTGATCGAGTTAAATGCAAACATTTCATTCGTTAACACGCATTTGCTACGCTTTTCCCGTTACAAAATGAAGCAGAATCTTTCCTGAGTATTCAGAGTGGTGCTACTGTTCTTTCCTGGGTCCCGGAGCTGGCAGTTTATTAATTCAGATTAAAAGTAAGCCTAGAAATCAAAGACAGGAAGTTGAGCTCTTAAATTTTGTACACATCTCTTAGTCCCTTTTTGGCAGGGGAATTAAACCTTAGGCTCAGTTTAACTCTACCTGCTGCTTAGCTGTGTCTGGTAAGTTCAGAGGAAGCAAATTCATAACTTATCTCTAAAGAGGAGTTTTATAAAATAATGTGGACCCTCATACCTTTCACAAACACAGCCAGGGGTGACTGGCTCAGGGTCACACAGGCAGCATGAAAGGGCTGAAAAAGGAAAGGAGTGCTTCTTTTTCCTTACTCACTGGTTTTCTCACAGAATTTCTCTTTTTCTTCTACACAGGGCTCTGTGTAAGCTGAGGAGCATCAGGAATTTTAAATAATAGACATCCTTCAGGCACCAGTGGGCTCAGCTTCTTCCTCTCCCCCGGCGTCCTGAAGCCATTCACCTAAACCTGCAGGAGGACAGAACAAAACACGAGTGTCAGAGGGCTCTCCTGGGTCAGCTCAGGATCCCTTCAGAAGGGAATCATTCCCTCTTGGGGTAACAATTCTTCTGAAGGTTTATTATATTAAAAAATTAGAACCCAATAAACAGAAGATGTGGGTTTCCTGTGCTTACCTCCCATCAGCTGAGGTGACTGTAACACATCCTTCCCCTCAGCCCTGGAGAATGTCAGTTTGGCAGCCAAAGAAGGAATTCAGGCCACAGAATAAGCTTGTTTTGCTGGACAGGGATGAGAACATGAAAAATCAGACAGAGAAAGGGAGAGATCTGAGACCGTAGGGAAAGAACAAAGCTGAGAAACAGAAGTAAGCTGCAAAATCAGTGACTCTGCACCCTTTTTGTGTTGGAAAAGGCACTTGCCTTTGAAGTCTGAAAAGAAAGAATTTTCTCTGGAGAACATAAAAGAGTCTCTCCATGTAATATTTGCCTCCAGCACAAATCAGCTCAGGGCCCCTCAGATCCTCAAAGCAACTCCAAAGCAACGATCCAAGGTGAGGAACAGCTCCATCCCTCTAAGGAGAGCACAAGTGCTGTCACAGCTGCAGGAGGTGAATTCAGGGCATCTGAACTCACAACTGGCTCTCTCTCTGCATCTGAATTTGTGTCTATCTGATGTCATCACCCCGCTGAAAACAGAGTTCAAATCAGGAGCCAGGAATCGAAACAAGAGTCCTCACAGTGCAACACCCAAACCTTACCATGTTCCCACCCCAAACAGGATGCTCACTAAACAGCTCAGGCCATGATTAAAGCCTTTAAACAATTCTGAAATGGATGGTGGGGATGGGCCAGGTATTTTAGGAGAATTAAACTGACATAAACTACTCCAGTCTGTTCCTCTGAAGCTCTATCCCCCTGCACACCTCTCTGGGGAGAGTGGGTTATTTTAAACACAAGAAGTTCATATTTGCATCTTGCTGGCAAACCTGTGGTGATTTCAGATTTTTTTTCTCAGAGGTACCCCCAAATAGGAGGAAAGTTATTCAGGAATTTGATCCTACAAGAGTCACTCTGTCCCCAGGTTCTGACTGCTGTTTCAGGAGTGGCAGGGCCAAGCAGCAAAGAGACTGGGGCACTTTAGACCACGACTCCCAGGAAATAGGGGACAAAGAAGTCACCTGCAGCCAGGACAGGTGGTGTTTCCAGAAAGCACCTTGCCAGGGCCCTGATGGGGAAAAGATCAGAGAATGATTGGGTTGGAAAAGACCTCCGAGATCATCCAGTCCAACCCTTGGTCCAACTCCAGTCCCATTACCAGATCATGGCACTCAGTGCCACGGCCAAGCTCAGGTTAAAAGCCTCCAGGGATGGGGAATCCACCCCCTCTCTGGGCAGCCCATTCCAAGGCCTGAGCACTCTCTCTGCAAAGAATTTTTTTCTGATCTCCAACTCAGATAGCACCCACTGATCCAGAGGGGTGGCTGGGTGCTCCACAGGTTGTCAGGCAGCATTCAGGGAACACCAAACACACCAGGCCACACTAAGCCCACAGCAACTACAAGGAGCAAACAGCCTCCTAGAGTACCCAGGCTACTCCCTAACCATGGTTTGTGTCATCTGACTCGCCAGTCAGGCTGAGATTTTGGCAGCAGCTTTCACCCTGACAGGCACCTGGATGCCAGCCTGTCATGTTGTGACAGAACTCTGCTAACCAGATTCACAGACTCTGCAGAGAAAGCTTCCTGCAGGTTGCTGTCTGTGAAATTCAGCTGTTCTGGCCATGAATTCCCAAGTAATCCACGCAGTTTCTGCTGAGAACACTGACAGGCTGCCAACTAAATGTGCCCTCAAATACTGTGGGGCTTTGGCATCTCCCCCTTGAGGGTCCTCTAGACAGGCTGATTCCCTTTTTCCTGCTGCTGGCAGGGGATTGGGCACAGACACACGACCTGCCTTACCAGGCTCCTCAGATTAACTCCATTCCTTGGCTTTGGCGCCTTTATTCTGAGTCTATTAAAACTTCCCCTCCCTGGAAAGGGCATTTTAAACAAAAACAACATATAAAAAGGCGTGCAGAAAGACACCAAACAGGTCAAATCAACCCCCCAAAAAATGAAATACAGGCAGGTGGACAGCAAGGAAGTTCAAGAGCTTCTTACCTCTTCAGGTACACCCCGGGACCTGCAGGCCAGCACAGTGAAAACAATCCCAAAAACAATGCCCAGGGCCATGATGACAAAGGGGATCCCAGTTACAACACTGGCTTCCAGCAGGACGTGCCTGAGTTTTGTGGCAGAGGCCTCGTCAATCAGAACACTCTGGAGCAGAGAGAGATGAAGAGGGGGGAGAAAAAAAGATTTATTTCTGTGCTTTATGTAAGATCAGTTTTGGGAAGGGCAGGGAAACAACATCCCCACAGCTCTCCACCACTGCTGCTTTGCTTCCTGACACACTGCCCTTCCAAGAATTCTTCCAGGGGATGGGGGGTCTGTATTTCCAAGGAAAGTAGGGATTTTAAACTTTTGGATTAGGAATGGACTACCACAGGTCTGGAATATCATCAAAACTAGTCCCCTAGAGTCCTGAATCCAAGTAACTCAGTGATGCAACCACAGCACAGGAATATTCCTAAAAGAGGACTCAAACAATGATGTGATGTTGTGAGTTCCCTCCTCCTCACCTGAGCTTCCCCCTTTTCCTCATGGAAATGAAAATTCCTCATGGAATGAAAAGGAGGGTCTGACTGAGGGTGTTCTGCAGGGCTGAACTTAATACTACAGGCAACAAGCAGCAGGAGGGTGTCAGGTCAGAAGCAGCAGCAGCTTCCCACCTACCACTGTATGAAACAAGGAGAAAACCAGCATTTCCTTTCCTGGCTGGCTCCCAGGGGGTATTTTTGCAAGCACAGACAGCACAGAGCTCTTTACCTCATTTATGTACATCACTGGGAAAATCAGTGTCCGGATGTTGCCTGTTTCACTGTCCAAGAAAAAACAATAAAGAATTATGATTTGGAAAGTTTTCAACTTGAGGGTTGTGAAGACAGATTATAAAAGAACAGTGAATGAGGAAAGTGTCCCTGAAAAAAGTCTGAGCTGCTCCTTTTTCCTGTTGATTTTCATGTCCTTATTGGGGCAGAACAATCACAGTCTGAGGCGAAGAATAAATTCTGGATTTGGAGCAGTGGCATTTTCTGGGACATTTTTGGGGAGAGAAAGAGAGGGATCCACACAGAGTTCATTGCTAACAGAGTGACAGATTTGTGCCAGGCAGCAGGAATGTGAGGCTAAGCTGGTGGTGGAGGTTCCTCCTGTTTGTAAAACACAGGAACTATTGTCCAAGCACAGCAGCAACAATCCCTCAGCATTTGGCACTTGTGGAATCCCAGCTCAGGCACAAGTGGTTACTGTGGCAGCTCCTGGGCACCAGGAAAGGAGGTGCTGCTGTTCTGAGGAACACCACTGACTCTCCCAAGGGGACTGGGCAGATAAATACTTGTTTTTCAGTTGGTACAGCCAAGCTGTGCCAGTGGACATCAGCCCTGAGTAGGAGGAATAGCTGCCACACAGCGTGAGGGACAAGTAAATCCAGGTGTCAGGAAGACACAGGATGAAGGGGACAGTGTTTTTGCACAGCTGCAGCCTGAGGACGTGGCCCTCATGCTGGGACACCCAGAAATCCAGGCAAAGCACACTTGCAGTGAAGGAAAAATGAGGATTTTTACTCACACATGAGCTGGGATTGTACACTGTTCCCACTGGCAGGACTGTGCTGACTGCCAGAGCTGCAGGGCAAAGATTTCTCTCTCTGACACTAATGCACAGGCAAGACATCTCTCTCTACCTGGTCCACCTGCCTTTCCTCAATACCACCTTTGCTGTGCAGCTGCAAAACCTATTTGATCTGTGAGAAGAGAGGACACTGCCCCTGTAACTGGGATTGAGCTGCATTTCCCTCTCTCACACCTGCTCCCTCCAACCAATATTCCACCTGGAGACTGCAGACAAACTCATTCTGAATACCAAATGCCACCTGAGACATCCCCCTGGCAGCAGGGAACACTTACAAGAACTCAGGTATTTTCCTGACGTGAAGGTTGACCTGCATCCTCTTGGCTGCCTGCAGGACAAGCCCTGTCAGCTGGGGAGGGAAAGACAGCAGTGTCAAACAAAAAGGGCACACATGAAAGGATAAGAACTGTGAGGAAACAGCAAGGACCTGGCACCAAAACAGACACCCAGCAGCATCTGCACCAGAGCTCAGGAGGAGAACTATGGAATCTCCTGCCGCTTTAGCTGCACTAACAGCTCGGTGAGTCAGGGTACTGGTTCTGCAAACCAGGCAGGTCATGGCTGGGCTCTTTTCCTTGACACACGTTCATGTGTGTGGGTGTAGAGATCACTGTCCTACTGCTTTTAGCTGGGAGAGAATTCATTTTAGAGTCACAGAATCAGCTCAGTTGGAAAAGACCTCTGAGATCACCACGTCCCACCTGTGACTCAACACCACCCTGCCTACCAGACCATGGCACCGAGTGCCACATCCCATCTCTGCTCAAACCCCTCCCTGGGCAGCACATTCCAATGCCCTGTCACTCTCTCTGTAAGAAACTTCTTCCTGATGTCCAACCCAAACCTCCCCTGGTGCAGCTCAAGACTGTGCCCTCTTGTTCTGTTGCCTGGGAGGAGAGGCCAACCCTCAGCTTGCTACAGCTTCCTTTTGTTTACTGTGGAGAGTGATGAGGTCACCCCTGAGCCTCCTCTTTTCCAGGCTGAACACCCCCAGCTCCGTCAGCCTCTCCTCATATGGCTTGTGCTCGTCCCTTCTCCAGCCTCACTGCCCTTCTCTGGACACACTCCAGCACCTTGACACCCTTCCTGACCTGCAGGGCTCAGCACTGGGCACAGCCCTCATGGTGTGGCCTCACCAGTGCCCATCCAGGGGCAGAATCACTGCCCTGGTCCTGCTGGCCACACTATTCCTCATCCAGGTCAGGATCCACTGGCCTTCTTGCACACACTGGCTCATGTCCAGCTGCTGTCACAGCACCCCCAGGCCCCTTTCTGCCTGGCTGCTCTCCAGTCACTCTGTGCCCAGCCTAGAGTGCTGCAGGGGGTTGGGGTGGCCAAAGGGCAGGACCTGCACTTGGCCTTGTTGAACCTCATCCCATTGGAATCAACCCATCCCTTCAGTCTGTCCAGGTCCCTCTGCAAAGCCCTCCTGCCCTCCTGCCTGTCCAGGTCCCTCTGCAGAGCCCTCCTGCCTGTCCAGGTCCCTCTGCAGAGCCCTCCAGATCCCTCCAGCCTGTCCAGGTCCCTCTGCAGAGCCCTCCTGCCCT
>JAOXXN010000471.1:740588-761021 GCA_026770055.1 Myrmophylax atrothorax | reverse complement strand
CAGGTTAAAAATCTCCAGGGATGGGGAATCCACCTCCTCTCTGGGCAGCCCATTCCAAGGCCTGAGCACTCTCTCTGTATGAAGTATCTCCTTTATCAATTAATGACCACAGAAATATTTTGGGAAGTGCAAGGTCAAAGTTGCCTTACACTAAGGCCATGTGCCTGGAGGAAAAGGATATGATGTAAGGCTTGAGCTGAACCCTGAAAAGGACTGCAAAAAATCTGCACCAGCTGCTGAAGAGTGATTCAGAAGCTTTGTTTATTTATGTCTTGCAATGACACAATATGGCAAAAGACTGTCATTACGTGGGAGAAAGCTTTGCATACAAAAAACCAATCTGAATTCTCATTTAGCAGGATATTGGAAAGAGAGGTTTTGCAGAAGTTTTGAGGCCATTCCTTGACTGGGGCAGTTTCTGTGGTTTATAGTAAAACCACTCCAAGTTTGGGGTGACAGAACAAAGACAACCCAGACAGACACAGTTGCCTCTCAGTGCATCACACATTTTGCTTACAGATGGCATTTGTGTTTCATGTGACATACTGAGCAGGGCATGGGGCTGTCCCTGCGTTCCCTGCCTTTCCCACCCCTCCCTCCGAGCATCCCACAGCCCGTGATGTACCGCACACGGTGACCTCCTCGCTGTAGCAGGTGGAGACGTGGCTGATGTTTGGCAGCTGCTTGAGGTGCTTCCTGGTCTCGTGCAGAAGGTTTAAGACATAGCGAGCGTGGAGCTGCTACTGGGAGAAAGCCAAGGGATTAAAGCAGAAAATCAGTGGCCTCTGAGCAGCACCAAGCTCTGTCTGCAAAGGCCCCACCAGGGTAGCCCAGGTGGCAGAAACTCCATGGGACAACACTCTGTGCTGATCTGTGGGCTTGTATGAGGCAACTGCTGGAGAACAGCTGGCTGGGAGGGACTCACCCAAGGCAGCCCAGCCTTGGCACTGGCAGGGCTGGCAAGAGAACCTAAAAGCCCCAGCAGCAGAAATTCTAGTCCAATATCACAGGTAAGAGGCTGCTCCTGTAGATATTTCCTAACTTTTCCACCTTCAACCAGGCCATGGGTTTCCATCTGTCCTGCAGAAATCTACTTGCTCAAAGCCAGGGTGTAAGCATTTAATATAGACAGGACACAACACAGTTGTTTTGGAAGTTTGGTTTGGGTGTTTTTTGAAAGGATGTTTTGGCCTATTTTGCAGTTTGGCACCTTGACTAAAGATGGCAGCAGAACGCTGCAGTTGCATGGGGCTTGTCTTAGTGCTGCTGAACTGGTGCTGGACTTGATAAAAACCCTGAAAATTTATATTTTAAATGTGAGTCAAAGTTGTGTGGCACAGAACACCATTTTAATTGGCTCTTTTCTTCTGGGCCATGCTATACTGTTCTACAAATGAAAAATGTATTGCAGGTTCATGTTGGTACATCCCAATGTAAGGTTTCTAGTTCTGTCACAAGTGCATTTGCAGATAAAAAAACATTCCAGTGGCAGGGCAAACAACATATCATTTCTATCCCCCTATCCTTTCTGCCCCCAGCCTGCCAGCTCCTTGTATTGCAATCAGCCTCACTTGTCAGCAAAGTTAAACCCCATTGTGTCCCACAGCCCTGCACAGCCAAGGGCAAAGCCTGGTTCCTGTTGGGATCCTTACTTGTTTCTGCTTGAAAGCTTCCAGCAAGGCAGTTGCATGGTCGGGAAGGAGTGGGAAAGAGAGATGGGGTCCCATGTAGGAGTCTGGCACCTCTATGGATTCATAGTCACAGTACTTCTCCAGCTCTGCCTCTTTGTAGCTCTCCCCACTTATGAACATGCGACTGATAAAATCCCCTGGACAGCAGATCAGTGGGTTTCATGGATTTTTTTTTCCAAAGAGAAACAAACAAGGAAAAGTTCATTAGTTCACAGTACCATTCCAGTAATTTGCCAAAGAAAAGCTGTTTGGTTAGGCTACAAGTCAGGCCCCACAGAGCCTGGGTCCTGCTTTGCCACCTCTACACCATATATAGTGGGGGAAAGGCTACAGGGACAAATTTCCATGTGCTGTGTGTCAGGCAAAATGGATCCCTGCTTTAGAAACGGCCTCTGCAAAGCCCTGGCTACCAGGGAGCATGAGGAGCCCCCACCCAAGGCACTGCATCAGCTCTGCACGTGTCACACAGGAACTTACTCTCTTTGCTGCTGCTTGGCGTGAACTGGTCCATGAGGTAACTGAAGAAGTTGTGAAGCTGCAAGAGAGACAGCCCATCATCCATCCTGGAATTAAATTCCACATGATGATCTTCTCTGGAAGTATCATCTCTGCCCTTCTCATGTTGCCTGGTATGTACAATCAGTGACACTGCACCAGTGCAAGTTTGGTGTACCTTGTGATGAAGTCAAACAGGAGCTTTCCTTTCAGCCAAACAGGCAGAACTGCAGCTACAAGCCCTCCCTCTCCCTGCCTGACAGCCATCTAAGAGAATATTAATCCAAGTTAAGCAAAACTAGGCTTGCCTATTGTGTTCAGACTATGGAAAAAAACACATTAGATAGTCCTTATGGTTTTCTTTCAGGGCTCAAGCAGGCAGGGAGTCAAAGAGACTAAACAGGGGCAGGAATCCCAGTCTCTGCAGGGTTACCAGCCAGAGCCCAGCGAGTCTGTGGCACAGAACACAGCTCCCTGTGTGCCCTCCTGCTCCTTGGCACCGTACCTTGATCTGGTCCTGCTCACAGGCATACTCAATGGACTGGAAGATCCTCCAGGTGCAGCGCCGGCGCATTTCCAGCCGCGCCACGTAGCGCCGGTACCACTGCTGGATCAGCACAGCAGCCTTGAAAGCTGGGGGCAGAAACACAACCAGGCTGAGCCACCCCGCTACTGCTCCTTGCCCAGCCCTGGAATGGGAGAGCAGCTTGCCTTTTCCAGGAAAAGTCTTCCCTCGTGGTGTTCTGATGCTGAAATATTAGGGGTAACAAATCACACCCTTGTCCTCCATGGATTGCTGAGGTTGACCTGACCCTGCTTGACCAGAGACTTCTGAGGCACTTCCAGCCATCACTGCTGGCTCCTCTGCACCACCATTCACAACAGCTCATTAGGGCCTGAAGATCCAAACGTTCTTCAGTATTAATACACAATTCCCTCCCTTTGCATATCCCATGGTTGTCATGTCCATCCTACAGTCTCTGGGTGCCAAGGCTCCAAGAAACCAGAGATTTGGCCTACACCACACAAAGAGGTGGGAGGAAACAAGACACCAAGTCCCCTTCCAGAGCCTTAAAGATATGGGGTTTGTCTACCTACCTTTGGGCCAAATAAATACCTCAGCTTTTGCAGCTCTGGAAGAACTTAAGAAAGAATCTCTCCTAGCATAAGTGTTAAAATATTGTTACCTCACAATAAAGACAAAATTAACACCCACAGCAAAAAAAAAAAAAAGGAGGCAAAACTTTGGTCACAAAGAATGAGAGGGCAGGAATTTGCAGGTGCCTGTTAGTTGTTCAATGCACCACCAGCACCAGGCACTTCCCTCGAAATGATGGCTGTTTTCCCTGATCTTTTCAACATAATCATTCCTCTGCATTTGCCCAATTCTAGTGATTTGTTAAAAGAGTATTTTGGATAAGGTGTGCGCATGTTTAAAGTCAAGTGCATTGGTGCAGTTTCCCATTTCCTTTTTCAGGTTCTGCCACTGAACTTTATGTACCCCTAGGAAGTCTTCCATCCTCCCTGGCAGGCCTTGACCACATTTGGACCAGCTCTGCTACTTGGCATCTCTTTCGATTATGCTGTGTCCCAGTTCCTTTCTGGATCCCTACCCTTGAGCCCTGTGTGTGAAACATTTTCTAACAATGCTCCTCTGTCATCTTGAGCTGGGGGTGGGAGGGATCATTATTCTGTGCACAGGCTGGCCCCAAAACCCAGTGGAAACAACAGAGTGAGGGGTTTATTCCCTTAGCATTATGGTTTGTGAGAGCCCTGCCACATTCACCAAAGCAGACAGAGCAATGCAGAGTGCAGGGGAAAAAACTTGATTAAGGACAGGCATCCCCCACCTCTACTCCAAAGCCTTGCAAGAGACAGATCTTATTAATTCAATTAGCTTGTATTAATTACATAATATAAACCACCCTTCATGTACTTCAGCAGCAAATAGTGACCCTTCCCTGAAGAAGATATCCCAATGGCTTAGGTATTGAATAATGCTTTTCAATTATGGTTCTGTTTCAGCACTGGGAACTGCAGAGCACAGAGGAGCGTTACAGCAGGGAACTGAGTCGCAGTGAAGTCGTGGGCAAGAAGGTAAGACTGGGCAAGTTACTCAAGAAGAGGTTTGGTTTTCTGTGCCAGAGCCTTCTTTCATGTTGAGCAAGTGGTAACCGCTCTGATGGGCTTGGAAGGAAATTCCCCCTGATGACCCCACACATGCCAATGAAAACCAGACCCTTTGAAACAGTAGAAATAGAGCTTATCAGAGACACATTATCAAGTGCACCATTATATATAAGATATACCCCCATCCATAGCATTTAAGCTGCAGGTGGGCAAGGCACTGGTTTTTCACTCTGTTTTTACATGGACTGACTCTGCAATACCTGCAAAGCCACTTATTCCAACTTAGCAGCTTATCTGAGTGAGTTTCACCTGGCAGGGTTTGCACCAGTTTAGATTAATCAAGAAGGAAGAGAAATATTTAACCACATTTTATGAGGATCCAGGCCACACAGCATGATAAGCTCCTGAGAGCATGCCAAAGTGGCAGCACTCTGCCAAAACATGAACATTTCTGTAAGCAGCACAGCTCACTCAGCAGCTGACAGGAGGGATTCCCCATCCCATTCTTCACTCAAGGGCAGGGCCAGTTCAGCAGCTCTGCTGGCTGCCCTTTCCAGCAGCAACAGCCTCTGGACCTGGGACAGGTAAGGCAGGATGACACCTGGCACATGGCATTGGGGTGTCAAGTCCTGAGCAGCTCCTCATCTCTAGATCACCAGGTCTGAAGGACTGAGAACTGAAGGTAAGAAGAAGTTCAGAGAGGTTTTACTGCTGTGGGAAACTGTTGCTGAGGTGTCAGATGTAATGCAGGGTTTCAAATAATTAACTAGTTTTGTGTTACACTTGCTTATCTGAAAATAAGCCTGAAGTTGGCAAAGTGCACAGTTATGTGGCACTGTGGGTGATAGACAAGTCTAACTTCAAAGGTGGAGTTGGCCAGCAACCAAAAGGGTATCCCCACTTGCTTCATTTTCTAAACACAATCCCTGTTTTCTTTTCAAAGCACTTGGCAACAGTTTGTCCCATCCTGATGTTCTGCCAATTCACAATTCAAACAAAGAATTCCAAGTTTATTTTTAACTCTTCCTTCTATGTAAAGTCCCCTTCAAACTCTGTTCCACAGCAGACCCAGACATGCACCCACAAAATTGATGCTATCACAGAGGGTGTCGTAGAAATAACTGTTTCGTTTCAAGAGCCATAAACATGTTTATATCATTAGCAGAAATAAGAGAATTTTGCTGATATCATGACAAAAAAAGGCACATTTTTTGCTTCTTAGCTTTTCATAGCCACATCATCTCACCTTCTTTAGAATCAGATTTATTTTGGCTTTGCTAATGCTTCTGCTTCACCAATCCTGCACCACTAACAGCCTTGGAGACAACGGCCCAGGAGGACGAGCAGGGTGACATCTGTCTCACCAGCAGCACACACAACACATGCTTGTGTTGTCAGGTGTCAGTTCTAACTGCTGCTTTGTATCTGGTCATGTTTGGGTTCATTGTAATCTAACCCTGGTCGAAATTGCTGTTATTTTCTCAAGCCTGTTGGTCTCGTGCCTGGCAGCTGAGAATTTCTGTCACAGGGCACTGCAATACAGCCCCTCACCTCGGTGCTCTCAGGGAAACCAGGTCACCCAGAACACCAACGCAGCCACCACACCCTCCCAAAAGCACATGCACAGCAAACAGGAAAAGATGACTTTTCACAGAATGACTCACCATTTTCAGACTTCTGCAGGGAGTACTTGTACTTGACATTTACAGAACTACCAGATCCCATGTTCTCCAAGCAGTGCTCCAGTGCTGCAGGCTGGCCCAGCGTCACCAAAACCACACAGAAGATGCAGGAAACACCATTCAGCTGGAATCAAAACAGCTGCAACATGGCCCACAGTGCTGAGAACCTACAATTAAATACATGAACCCCTTAGGATCCATGTTCAGATGGCCTCTCTTGTACCCAAGTACATCTTCCACTACCAGGTTTTCCCAGATGATCCAACATGAGGATTTCTGTCTCACTCTTCCCAGTTTCAAGTCAGCTATATAAATAGGAACCAGTTCAGCACCTCTCCTAGGTACTGGGATTGTATAGCATATGTATAGACAGTTTTTCAGTACTGGTTCAGGAACTATAAAAGTCATTAAGTTGAATATTAATCAGTATGTGCAGACCAATCTTCATGCATGTAGTCACCTGCAAAGGATAACTCACTATGAGGGTTTAACACACTTGGTATTTATTTACTATCTCTGCAGTACCATGACTAGTGAAGTCTAAAACAATTAGCTGTCATAAGAACATGAGCTTTGTTCAACACTGCTTCCCTTCACCTCATGCATCTGCTGCAGGGTAGGAGCACATGCTGCCATCAACGGCCAGCACGCAGGGAGGGGACAGCCAGACTGATAACCCCACTGCTGCAGGAAGCTCTGGTCAGAGCAAACAAAGCCTACTTCCAGATCAGGTTGAACTCTCAAGAATCTCACTTGGAGCACAACCAGAACGCCACTCACACACATCTTTCCCCTGCTAACAACCCCAGCCACAGAGTACTGCCAAGGCAGCCCCAGGCTGCATCACAAAATCATTAGTCTAACCCAGCATGGGGGGAGGAGAAAGCTAAGACACGGAGGGACAGAATTAAACACCTGTAAAAATACTAAGCCTGGTGCTTGCAGGAGACCACGGGTGAAAGGGTTGGGACAGAGTGACTAAACAGGGGCTTCTCCCCAGCAGAGGGAAGAGTCCTCCTTTCCTCACTTCCTGCCTCCTTGTGCCTCCTTCAATCCCTTTGCACCCACCCCACGTCGTGCCTCCCAGGATAGCTCAGACCGGCAGCAGGAGCACGTCCGGTGTTGTGTAAGGTGAGCGTGTGCTGCTGGCTCGGGAAGGTGAGCCCTGCTCGGCCACACCCGGCATGGCAACGTCCCAAGGGCAGCCGAGGCTGCAGTTCCCTCCCTTGCCCAGCATGCCGAGTGTTCAGCGGCACCTGCACAGTCAGGGGTGATGCAACACCAAGGCACACAGCACCGCTCTCCACACAGCACCACTGCTCTTGTTCTATTCCAGTGTGATCCCATATCCATGTCAAAAATGGCCTGAAATCACTGCTGAATTATACCCGATTTCATCTGGTGCTTTTACAGCCTTTGTGCTCAAATAATGCAGGCACTGTGACAACTTCTCAGGTTATTAACTACTCCAGGGGACAACTGCACACAAAAATCAGGGCCCCTACCCCATCAGGCTCTGATCTGCAACCGCCTGTACCAGCTTCAAAGGATCAAGAGGCTTCAGCTTTTGAAAGAGATGAGTACCTCGAATGATGCCTTTCAAAGTGCAAAGGAGCTAAAAAGCCCTTTTGGAACTGGAACACTTCTAAGTGATTTGATAAATGGAGACCGAATTTGAAGCAAACACTTAAGGACACGGTTTGGCTCTGAGGCTGCATTCAGGGGTACTGCCTGTCTGTGTCAATAAAGTGGGACCTTGGAATTAAGTTGACCTTTGGCAAGGGAATAAAATTTTTCCTCATTTCTTTCCTAACCTGCAAAACAAAGACATTTATTTTTCAGGCAGCCCTACTTTAGAGAGATTTTGGCCACCCATCCCAAGGGGTGCTGTAGGAGCACCTCCAGAGCACCAGCACAGGCAACAGCACCTCCCTGTCTATCATATGAACAGGCTTATCAACAGGTCCCTCCTAAGCAGCTACTGAAGCTGTGAACTTACTCAGTTCATTACCCTCAGATTTTTGTGAGGGCCACAGCCCAAAGGAGGGCACAGCAGTGAACCAGAATCCAACAGAATCAAACCTGCTCCAGGGGTGGGAGGAATGACCAAAAAACCCCAGCCAGTCCAAGCGCTCAGCGCCTCTGACCCTTCCTCACCCACCCAGCAGTGAGGTGCACCCTTCCCTTCCTGAATTCCCATCCCGAGAAGGGCACAACCTGGACAACTTGATCAAGTCCAACAGCAGGCTCAGCTCAAATACAGGCTGTCCTCAGCAACCAGGTGAGGCAGCACTGCCCCTTGCTGTCCATGCTCTTGGCCACAACTCAGGGTCTCAGAATGTGGGGCTCGACCCACAGGCCAGGAACGCCACAGCTAACATGAATCCTACTCCCAAACAGGGCTGCCAGGAAAAGGGACACTGCAGCAGCCCCACCAACATGCCAATTTTAGACACTCCAGCAACTGAGGGAACACACGAGCACAACGCAGAAGGCAACGAGAAGACATGGAATTAGAGAGTTTAATAGGGCAAAACTGGAAGATGTGGTGGATGGAAAGTTCTCCTAAAAGAGCAGTTTACGAGCTACAGATTAATTGATAAAATAAGGAAATACTTCTCCCAAGAAAAAAAAAATCCTAGCTAGCACTAGGGAAAGTGACAACCCTGCCTTGCCCCTGAGGAAATACCCACGTATGGCCCATGTGTGCAAGGGACTCAGCACATCTCACAGCTGCAAATGCAGCTTGTTTTACTTGACTCGTGGACCCACACACTGTTACTGCACTGGCAAAAACAGTCAGCTTCAAATACACAACTCCCAGATGCAGTTTTATACAGCCCAGCAGATAAAAAGGGTATTTCACCTCCAACTATGTGTGCTGAGTAGCTACTTCTGAACACAAAACCCTGTCACAAAGAAATCAAAAGGAAAGTGCAACTTACCTTGCCACTTCCTAACTTAGGTTTGTTAAGAAAAACAGAAGCTCTCCACTTGGTGGGTTTCTTTTCTCTTCAGTCCCAAAGAACTGAACTATCTTTGAAGTGATTGGCTTGATTACAGAAGCAGAAACTCCTCCGAACACAAACACTGAGGTGAGCAGCTGCCTTGGGCAGCAGCAGGACAGGCCATGTCTTTGTACACGTGCAGCCCAGAATAGGTGTGGACCCTTCCACTTATTTACTGCCCAGTTCTGAGCAGCCTTAAAAATCTCCCATGTGATCCTTAAGAAAGGCTACAGAGCTGACCTGGATTAGGATTACTGAAGGGATTATGGCTGAGAAACACAGCGTGCTGGCCTCTTCCATCCTCAGAGCCAGCTCTTGCACACTTTCCCATCGCCCTGTGTTAAGTGCAGACTTCTGGAAAAAAAACAATTACAGGTTTCACCCCTTCCCCGTGTTGGCTGGAGGCTTTGGAGCTAGGAGATCTGTAGTGCAGAAAGGGAAATAGGAAAAAAAAGATGATTTACCTTCGTCCACTTCACAATTCCATGGCTTGAGAAAGCAGAAGAACTAGTTATACTTTCCAGTCTTTCAAAACTGAACACACAAAGCAGACGAAGCCTCAAACAAATTATAAGCAATCCTCCATTTTTCAAAAAGCACAAAGTATAAAAGCATAGAATGCCAGGGTAGAGAAGTACCTTAAGGATCAGCTGGTCCAACCTTTCTTTGCAGATGTTCCCACAAAACACCCAAACTGCCAAAATAAACCCATCAGCCCTGCATTTTCCAGTTGAGCCTTATTAAGGATTTTATTTCAACTACTAATCCCATCTCTGTTTTTTTTATCAAATTACAATTCTTACAAAAGTAGCTCAGCTACTCATAGGTTGAGCTATCTAGTTAGTAAATGTGTCAAGTACCACTTCATTAGTATTTATATTTTTAGCCTTGTCATTAAACTAAACCCACAAAGTAACATATACTTTTGATTAGTATTAAAAAAAGGCATTCCAGGTGGCAGAAAGTTTTTTTTCTTGGCAGTGAGTGCATTGGAGTGCTTATTATTAGCCAAAAAGTAAGGCTTTCAAAAAATTAAGTTAGAAGAAAGAACCAAAATTCCTGGTTTAAGCCTCATAAGCCCAAAGAGCTGCCAAGACAAACACCACAGCAGCAGCAACTTGTTTCCTGAATGCTCATGGATAATTTTGATTTCTACATTCCAGAGCTGTTTGCACACGTGAAGACACACATTTAGTTAACCTCACATGGCAGGACCACCTGGGCACACCCCTGCCAGCAGATGATCAGCCTAATGCTGCAGGTCACCATGGCAACTCGGGGCCACACCTGGAAGGATTCTTTTGTTGTAGGTGGCTGTTATTTAAGGAAAACCTGGTACCATCCAGTGGCACTGTGATACAAACCAGCATTTCACAATCTGATAGTGAGCACTGGTACATCTTCCTCCAGTAACTCTGTTCTTCCAATTTATCCTTCTGGCATCCAACTGATGTCCAAACTGGGTCAGGGCAAAGCTTGCAGCACATTTATCCAGTCAGGAGGAGAGGATGCAGGTAAGTAGGTTATGAGACTCAGCACAAGGAGATAAAGGGCCCACAGCTCCAGGAGGTGCTCTCAGAGCAGTTTGCATAACCAGGGCACAAACACTGCACCAGCACAGCATGGAGCTGGAAATAGATGGGGCTCCAAACACACCTCCTCACAGCTCAAACTGTCCACTCTGGGCTTGACTCTCCAAATCCTTCAGTCTTTCTGGAGTACAAAGGGCCCAAATTCAATACAGTCAGAGGTCATCACCCAAACAAAAACCCACTGCCCCACACAGTACAAACAAGTTCTGAACTTCCTAGTGCAGGCAATTTTATTGGAACACAGGAAAATATGCACCCTTTCTTTAACTTCACTGCTACCCAACACAAGCTTCTCTCATCTACCAAAGAGACAAGTATTACCACAAGTCCTCAAACAGCTCCTGGTTTCTGATAAATGAAGTAACTACAGTCTACAGCTCTGCATGCAGCTCACTGTTCCATCTGCCCCTGCAGATCTTATCACCAGCCCCTCACAGGTGAGGGGAAAGGATGATGGCATGCAAGTAACCCCACACACCTCCAGATATCAAGCTGTCAGCTGCATGTCTTTATTTCGTTATATTCTGGCCTACAGGCCACATAAAGTACAAAATTTATTTATTAGTTAGCACAGAAGTACACTGCAGTTACACAACTCTTACCAAAACCAGAAAAAAGCCATTTTTAACCATCCACATCTGCTGGAACATCATTTCCATTACAATAAAATTCAAACTCCCACTACACTTCGTTAACAGGATCACCTGCAACACTTCAAAGAGTTAACAAGTCACTATTTTCCAAATGGTTCACATAATTAATAAGCCAAAACCACTGTACTGCTCCCAAGAGTTATTGTAAAAGCATATGCTGGTCTTGCAAAGCTTCAGCCTTTCACTCAGTCTGTTGAACTAGAAAAAGAGAGAAAAAATTAGAGCACAGGTCTGTATAGAGTAACCAAAACCCAAACTCTGCACATCCTCTAAAAGGAATTACTCTTCAGGTCTGAAAAAAACTGCTACAAATATGATAGTTATAGTTGAAAAAAACCTCTTTAAACCGGAATGCAGCTTCTTGTGCTCCTGCCAAGGCCATGCAACAGTTTTAGATACTGTGTTAGGATAATTTCTAAGCTTTTTCCAAGGACACAGAAACAGCCACAGGAGGCACTTTGTGAGCTGAAGGACTTGGACACTTCCTGCCAGGACAAACCCCTCAGTGGGTGCTGCTCACACTGTCACTGCTGAGCAGCTGGTGCCGTTGAAGCTCCATTTTTTGGAGGTAAGGCACCAGCCCCTCCTCTGGGATTCCTGGCAGCCACCTGGAGACAAGGGAGTGCTGGAGTAAAACCAGACAAAACCTGGCCAAAACTCCCTCAGGTCTCAACACCCACCCCCTCCTCTCAGATCAAGCACTGCCCCTAAAATGACCCCCTAGAGTTTCAGTAGGCAAGTCAGTACTCACTGACCTTGAGAACAACAGGGGAAGGTGGTGACCCAAGGGCAATGAGCAAACCAAGGACAAGATCAGGGCCTCAGACTAAGTCCCTGAAGTGCCACTGCAGCACTTTGTCCCTCAGTGACTCTGCTGCCAAAATGGTCACTTAAAGTGCAGGTACAACACGGTACTTACACATCTGCTCCTCCTCACGCCTCTGTTCGGATCCACGTCTGGTACCGGTCTGGCAGTGCCGCGCTCATCACTGTGGTGTACACCGTGTTACTGGCAGGGAGACAGGAACAGGGACAGCCCTAAGGCTGGAGCACTCAGGCAGAGAGCTGGCAAAGCAGCTTTAGTGCAAACCAATGCTCTGCTTAGGGTTAGAAAAAGTGAGAAATGCTGATCCAATTGAGGCCTTCTGGCACAAGTTTTAGTATTCTCTCCCCATGTATTTCCACATCCATTTCATCTCTGTATTAAACAATTGGTACTGTTCACCTCAGCTGTGACAGATACAAACTCCCTCCTTTCCCAATTGCCTCACATTTGCAGGACAGAGGAGAGCAGGTCTTGGTATTAACCAAGCTCCAGTGAGAATGAGCCATCCAGAGAGCATATTGATCTCCACATAAAATGTAACAGGGTAAGATGCAAAGGTGCAATTTCTGGAACAATATAGAACAGGATACCAAAATAAATCTCATCAAAACACAGTTAAGTGGTACCCAAAAGTCTATCCCATCTACTTTTTTCCCATTTTACACATCAAGCAGACCTACATCAGAACATCCAGAAAGAGCCACTATCAGTGTTAACACCAACCCAAAGTTCTACAAGTGGACAAAACTCAGGGGCAAGTCCAGCTGCTCCTTCAAAGGAGTCATTTGTTTCAGTACTCCAAAGGAACTTCCCCCTGCCAGACTGAGCCCAGCCACGTGTGGCTCTGTGGATGGAGGGGCAGACCCACGACAAAGGGTGTTGTGGAAGTGAAAACAGTGCCACAAGCACAAGCCAAAATCTAAGCTAGGAAGCCACAAGACACTCAGACACACAGGGAGAACCTCAGGAAGTTTTGAAGTGGCCTGAGGCATGGCAGGAGGCACAAAACATCTCCATCTAATACTTACTTGTTTAAGACTGGCTTCACTGACAACACCTGTACAGAAAGTTTGAAGAGTTGTCATTGGGGTAGATAAAAAGGGAATTAAAAGGCTATTTAGAAACAGCAGTAGGATGAAGTCATAAAAGCAATAATGTTAAAGCTGAAAAACATCTTGACTTAACATCAGGCCATTTTAGAGAATTCTTTTCAAACGCCCTCTGAAATACACATTGCAATTCCAAAGCTAAGTGGTGGATAGCACTTATGTCTAACACTGTCTGCCTGATGTAACAATTTTGCTTGAAATAAGGAACTGCAAACATAGTGGGATTCACCTCTTGCACTTTCCACCTGGACTGGCAGACTATTACAAAATGCCTCTAACACAGGAATTCAGAAGCATTTTAACAAACTGTGTCTGCACCTTTCCAGAGATGGCTGGGCAGTACACCTTGTGTCCCACAAAAAAGCAGCTTTCAGATCCCTGACAAAGATACTTGACCAAACCTGAAGTGAAAGTCATAAAGCAGAAGAAATACCTTAAAGAGAGTATCAAAATTGATGTTGTGCTGTCCGGTAGCATTGAGAGCTTTGATGGCTGCAGTTCTGCAGGAAAACAACACAGTACCATGAACGCACCTTCCTGTTCAAAGGCCACAGAGCACCAACACAAACCTCTCAGAAAGGGCCTCGAGATCAAAATGCTGCTTTGGCTTAACATGACAGAGCTGTGTGACTGGATCTGATCTCACACTGTTGAGGCTTCTCTGTTACTAGTCCCTTGAGCACAGACCAACAGGGAACCTGCCAATCCCTTTCTGCACACCTCACAGCCTAATTAATCCCTATGTGAGCACCTCCTAACGCCATCAAATAGGTGTGAATCCACATCACCTTTTACTGAACTTGGCTCTCTGAGGAAGTGACTGGCCCATGGCAATTCCTCACTGATGCCAAGCCGTGCCTCACAGACTTGGCCCTACCATCTGTGCTTACTGCTTTTTCACCTCTTCAGGGTGGCGTTACAGGAAAGAAATAAGCTGCCTGTTCACAGAGCTAACCAACACCTGCCCAGAGGAGGAGACGCCCAGGTCTGTAAGCTCTTTCAGAACCCAAGTGTCCTCTCCCCAAAGGTCCCAGTTTAGGGAGCTCTGCCACCAGTTTACCTGCGGTCATCAAAAGGAGGAGGGGTGGTCCAGTGGTCATAGTTTGTCTCCACACGAAACCACCTGCAACAAGACAGCAGAAGGGGGATCAGAAGGTGATTCTTTATGACCCACCATCACTATTTGTGTTGTCAGAAGGGAAAACCTCCCTCCAAAGCCTTTTTTCCCTGTGTCTCTTGCAAGCCCAAGGGCCCCTGTATTAAGGTATACAACAGCCTTTACCATCAGCTATAGAACACAAATGAAGTAAGTGACCCCTGAACTGCTGCTGGCTTGGGTGACAGAACCACCACTGACTACAGCAACAGATCTTTAGAAAAATGGCTGGAAAAGCAATGGGTCTGTATCTGATGCAGCTGCAGCATTCCAGCTGGAGCACATGGAGCCAGCAGCTCACCTGGCTGTGGCCCAGCTCACACTTACTGCCTGTTGGATTAGTGCCCCTGACCCCCCAGGGCAGTTCTGTACCATTGCCTCCCCATATTAAGCTAAAAAATAGATAGGAATGGTTATTTTTGAGCCTTTAGCCTTCTGCCACATCATGTCACAACTGGTTTCCAGTTGCTGAATGTACTGGTGTAATACTTGGCAAAGAGATGGCAAAAGCCCTCAAGTCTTGCCTCCTCTGGAATCTGGCTGACAACTTAAATGCTTTTTCTGTGCTTTTCCCTTTGGACTGGCCCAACCTGACAAGGTGGTGCAATTCCCTCTCCAGGAGAAGGACCTGGGGCTCCTCTCAGAGGGTCTCAAGCTTTCCCTGTGTAAGCACTACCAAGAGGTGCCTGGATCTCTCAAGCAAGTTGTCACTACTCAAACCTATCACTGAGGAGGGAACATGAGAACAGATCAAAGCAGTTTTTCCCCACTTACGCTCCACCTAAAGGATCCAGAGGCCAGAGATCTGCTGGCCCTCTCCTGTTCCTTGTTATGACCATGCCTTCTTTGGGTGACACGCCTCCTACAATATAGTAAACTTCAGCAATGATGGGAATGCCAGCCAGTCTGAGCACAGCTGACTGGAAGTCCTCTGCTCTGCTCAGGGTCTGATGCAAAAAGGAGATGACAGTGAGGTCAGGCATAGGAGCATCTTCAAAACCAACATGTCCAGCCTGTCTGAAAATGGTCAATGACTCTGAAGTGCTACTTGAAAAATACATTAATATAGTAACATAAAATACAGTATAAAGTAATCCCTGGGACAGCTATTCACCATCTATGAGTGCAACTGTCTTAACTAGTCATAACAGATCACAACTGGAAGAAATAGTCCCTAGGAAGGAAGTCTTGGCACAGCTTTGCCAGGACTTTTGGCATTGATTAGACATCACCTCCTGTTCAAATGAGGACAGAAATTGCCTGTCAGCTCAGTGAGAACACAACTTCTCTGATGAAATCCATTTAGTTAACAAACTAGTAAGTTTTCTGTGCAACTGAAAGTTGGAAGATGTAATTCTACCACAAATTTAAGTACAAATGACATAACTGAAGCATGAGAAAGTAACCCAGTGCACTTACATCCCGGACCAGCCAGCTGACAGGGTAATTCCGATTGAGGAAAGCAGCTATGGCATTTTCCCACCATCTACCACCCTCTGGGGAGAAAAAAGGAATTACTACACATGTACAACGAAACAGGACAGTTGCCCATCAGCACAAGACGTTAATTTTTTAAGGGAGGAAGGCCAACAAGGAGCACAACATAAATATACCACCTAATCCCAACCAACATTCACCCACAGCAGCTGGATTAACATCCCTGCTTCCC
Source organism: Myrmophylax atrothorax (assembly GCA_026770055.1). NCBI lineage: Eukaryota > Metazoa > Chordata > Aves > Passeriformes > Thamnophilidae > Myrmophylax > Myrmophylax atrothorax. The sequence continues at coordinate 745,010 of JAOXXN010000471.1, read as the reverse complement.
AGAAAGCATCTCAGACCTGCCATGAAAGGACTGAATAATCACCTAATTATCCATGGCACTGAACTAGTGAAACAGGAATAATTCCACAGAAATCATGAAGCAGCTAAAAAAGAGTAGTGATAGTATTGGTGCTACTGAGAACATTAGGAGAAGTCAGAAAAACAGAAGGACTAGTCTGTTCATCTTCATCCACCAAAACCACAGGAAAGCCACCAGAATCAGTCATGTTGTCACTTGATTCATCTTCACCCTAATTTAGTAAAGTCCCTTCCCAACCAAAGTTCACATGCTCATTTCCCATAACTTGCAGTTCAATTGGAGCAAGCCCAAACCAGACCCTTTAGTTCAGATAAATCAGCAAGTGGCAGCAACCAATTTAGAGCAGCACAGCAGGTGTGGAATGACCAGACACAGGTCTTGAGTCCACAAGATGTCCTAAATCAGGCCTTGTCAGTGGCTTGATATGCTTCAGAGTATTTCTAAGCTGAACTAAGAGTAGTTTGCATCTTTAAGGATCAGTCCAGGACACCCCACTATTGAAAGGATTAAATAAGTACTTGTATCAGAAGCAGTATGTGTGTCAGCTATGGAAGGAATTCAGTGACTCCAACGAGGCTGCATTGACAAAGGAAACAGGAACCCAGAGGACCATTTGCTCCATACCAGAATCCCTCCTCAGAGATAATGCACATGTATAACATGCACTGAATATTGTTTGCATATCACCTAAGAATTTCAAGAACAGATTGTCCAGTTAAGAGATGAAAAAGCCACAATATTTACCACCATCACAAGGGAAAAATAAATATTTTCCACTTTGGCTCTGAGACTACATTGTTGCCAATTTTAACAGTCAGCCAATGAAGAACAAAATGTCAGCTTCTTAAAACAACAACTTAGACAGGAACCGGATGGAAGAAACAAACCCAAGCTTTCAGTCAGACGTAACTTGATATTAGTGAAGCTGAAGGACTAATGGAAGAGGCAGTGACCTTTATTCTGCCTTCCCCACTGCTACAAGTTTAGTTCTTAGCAGTGACAGGTCTGAACTTCCCTCTACTACTGACCCTGCAGTGCCTGTGCATTCCCTCAAGCCCTGCTGCCTTTCCCCTACATCTGTCTTACACTTCTCTTCCCAACTGCCTTATGAGGACAGACAACAATGGAACACAGAAGGCTCACAGGACCAGGAAAGCAGCTGTTTCTTTCCTGTCCAAACTGCATCTTGCTCTGTCAGCCCCTGCTCTGCCACCTCCAGCTGTGACTCTTGACCAGCCCATAGTTAGTCCCCCACAGCTCTGCCCAAGGCTTCTCCTGTCCTTTGGCACTTGCAGCTCAGATGACACTGCTGACAAACAAATGCTTCCTCCTACACAGCAGCCAAAAACTGGCAGCGTGTGCACTCGCACTGCCTGAGGGCAATGCAAGTCATTTCACATTCACATCCTTCCTGGCAACCTCAAGCTCACTTTTCCCTCTGGGGCAGAAGGGCCAGGGCAGGCAACAACCACCACCAAGAGTGCACAGAATGTCAGTGTGAAAGGCGTTGCATTTACCTCGTTCATCCCCGGAGACGGTGAATTTGTGTGGACTTTGTCCAGTCCATAAACCTACATAGCCGAGAAACGTGGTGCCTTGGTATGCCACCTGGAACCAGGAAACAGGAGCATTTCAGCATTCCAGAACACTGCCCAACATACTGGGGACATTTGGGAGCAGCACCCTGTTCTTTCTGAGACTTCTGTACCTATGTTGCTATAACATACTGTGCCTTAAGTCACAGTACAACTTGACAAGGACAGGATAACAAAGACTAAAGCCCAAAATTCACTGTATTTTATTCATCAGTGGTCACCAGCTGCAACAAGAGTTTTGTCCAGACTAGCAAAGCAGCCAAGCAGAAAAACAGCAAGACTCCCATCTGCAAAACAGACTAGTGAACATGAACAAATTTACACTGAGATGGTACTAGCAACTAGTTCATTTTTTGAAATCTTGACCCAAACCCATGCACATGAGTCACAAAAACTAGAAAGGTCTAAAAAGTAAGCCTTAGAACTGCTCCCTGCTAAAACTGATCTCGCTTTTTGTAGTACTTTTCTTACTACCTTAACATTACTTTTAAGGACATGGTGAAAGAAAACAGTGACCTTGAGATACTTTATTATGCTGTTCCATTTTTTCCAATCCATTGCCATAAACTGGATGTCCAGAAATGAAGAAAACCAACATTGATCCCTCACTCCTGCAAAGTGACTGTGCTGCTTGAACAATCCAGTCTTAGGAAAGGAACTACATTCCTACAGTAAATGCCCCCACTTGGGATAAAACCCACAATACCGTATTAAATCTCCCATCTCAGCAGCTCTGGGACTGCACCCTGTTGCAGAAGACCACCCAGCTGTGCAAATCCCAGACCATACCTGCCCACCCTTGATGAACTGCACATCAATTGTTATCTTGCTCAGTATATCAACAAAATCATAATCCAGGTTCCGACCGTGGTAAATGTTCCCTTTGTCGTCCTGAGCAACAATGCTGGTGCAGAACCTGCAAACACACCAGGACAAAGAGTCATTGAAGGAACAATTAGGACGGTGCTTACAGCGCTGTAACTGAAACAGCTCAACCTTTCAGGAGGAACTGAGTTCTGCTAAGTGTTTTATTAACGTCTCCATATAAATAGGAGTTTGCTGACAAAGTCCAATGGCACACTACAGTCCACACGAGGTCAGAAATCACAGAGCACGCAGCGAGCAGCATTCCCACCCAGGATAAGTGCCATTTATTTCACTTACTTCCTAAATCACCACAAAAAGGTAACATCTAAACATACCCAAGGTGTCCCACTTTCTGCAGTTAAGTTTGATAGATCATATCATTTCAGTTTGGACACTTGATATTTGCAGTCACAACTAGGTAAGTCCAAACTGAGTGTTTCCAGTGAAACTGAAAGTGATACAAAGAATTATTCAAGTATCAGCCATTTCGATAACAGACTCATCTCCAGAGCAGAAAGTGTGTTCGAACTCCTTGTGTAACAGGTTCAGTTTCATTGAAACAGCCTTTTTTAGGGACTATATTCCATTCCCAAGGAATTAAAAACTTATTTCCTATAGAGTTATAAGTTTCTTCTCAGTGTTTCAAAATATAAAGGAAAAAAACTCCTCACTCAGCTGGGTTGTTTCCAAGTGGAAGAGGTTTTTTTGAGAGTCCAAGCTCAGAAAGTTGCACAGATCTTACCAGGACCAACTGTTATCCTCTGTGAAACACTAAGAGAGCCAGCATTTAAATGAGTATCATGTCTAATATTACTGTGTACTAAAAGAAGTATCAAAGAAATGTGTGACACTTTTCTTCACGTGTCAATGTCACTCAAAGAAAACAACCAAAATGCAAAGAAGTTGCTGTACAGCCTAAACTTCCATACAACCTCTAGGGAGAAGCACTTTTAGTATCCTCAAAGCCAAACCCAAGTGTTCATTACTCCTCTGTACAGGCTTCTAGGGCAAAAGAACAGAAGGAACCTCTTTTTTCTGCAGAGGTTTTGATCGCTGTCATAAATATTTTAGCCATTTTCCATTATGCAAATCATAAAGTGACATTGATGCAGTCACTGTGAACACTCATCCACGGTGTGGTTTGGTAGCAACTTTCATCTCAGACCAATAGTTAAAATAAGGAGACGGTAAGTAATCGTTCCAGCTGCTTTTAGGTGATTTTACATGACAAAACACATGACCTTCTAAGATAAATGATTCCCAACTACTTTGAACAGGGGACTTGCCTTACCAGAAATTCTTTTTTGTTTTTATACACTTTGCACAGGTGTATGTACACAAGAACATGACAGCCAGACATTACTTTTAGTAAACAACAGAAAACAACTTTCTCCTTCCATTCAGGATCAAACTGCCTCCTGAGAATCAACTTTGCAACTGGAGATACGACAGGAACGAACTGCACAAGTGATCTGCCTTGCTGTGCCTCCTCCAGTTCCGCCCCTCCCGCGCCAGAGTAAGTCCCGCACACTCACGCGGTGGACTCGTAGGCGAAGTTGAGCAGAATTCCATCTCCCAGACTGATGCCCAGCTCTTGGCACAGCCCCGCGATCTCGCCCGCGAAGGGCTGCGGCATGAACTGTTGCAGCTCGGCCGCGATGGGCCGGATCACCTGGTGCACCCATTTGGGGACCCTCTCCCTGCAAGACACGCGCGGGGTCAGCCTTGCAGCGAGCCCTGCACTCCCACCCCGCTCTGCCCAGCGCTCACCCCCTGACCGTGCCCGCTCCCACCCCGCTCTGCCCAGCGCTCACCCGTGACCGTGCCCGCTCCCACCCCGGACTGCCCAGCGCTCACCCGTGACCGTGCCCGCTCCCACCCCGGACTGCCCAGCGCTCACCCCCCGACCGTGCCCGCTCCC
>JAOXXN010000471.1:686514-710838 GCA_026770055.1 Myrmophylax atrothorax | reverse complement strand
TTACGGTATCCTGTTCTTGTTAACCCTCTATTTGCACTGAAATGGAGAGTTGGAATGATGTGTTTATAACATGCTAAGATGAATTTATCTCTTTTATAAGGTAGAACCAAGGTCAGATTTTTCTTTTTTGACCACTAATATAAAATACTTAGAGACACGTGGTTGTGTAAAATGCCCCCAGAAGCAGTTGTACAGCTCTTGAGGAAAAGCAAATGCTCCCCTCAGCAACCTCATGCCTGTTCATCTCTTGTATTGGTTATTGAATCATTCAGATCCCACCTTTTCTCCCTCCTTTCTACCCAGGTGTTTTTCCAAGTTTCTTTGCACTGTTCCAAAGGGCTTAGGGAAGCTGCATGGCCTCCTTTGTTGTATTTTTGGTTTGCAAACTGGCAGCTGTTCCTGAGGTTCAAGACTTGTCTAGCAGTGAGGAATAGGAACAGGAAAGTGTTGGGAGGGGTGAAATTGCTCCATGGATTGGGCCTTTCCATTATAAACCAAATGTGAGCCCTGGCCTGAGTGGCAGAGACCATTCAGGTGTGGCAGAAACTGTTGGAGATGCCTCTGGTACTGGAAAAGAACCTGTTAAAACACAGCTGGTGACAGAAACCCCTGACCTGGTCACAAGTTTGAAGGAGCTGCAGACCGGATTTAATAGAAATGTGAAGTCAGTAAATGCAAGTTAAATGAACTGCAGTGTGTTCATGGCCATAAATCTCTGGAATAGCAGTCAGGTCGTGTAACCCAGACAGCAGTGCAGAAATTACACTTCAGAGTTGTTTTCTTTGCTCTTGTAAGCTGCTTCAGAGCTTGGAAACCTGGGGCAGGTTTCCATCCCTAAGAGATGGTCAGAAGTGTTGCAGAGAAACCTCCTGAGTATCAGCTGAGCTGAGAGGTGAGAGATGGGGCAGGGGCAAGCCCCAGGGTTGGGGCTTAGGTTTGCTTTGTGTATTAAGGGCCAAATAGGATGAAAAAGTTCCCATAGTAGTTTGTCCATGTGTTTCCCTCTGGAAAGAGGCTGGTTGTGGAGAAACATTCCATGCAACTCCCCACAGTTGCAACACAGGGAAATTGGGTCACTGTTTGATGGAAATCATATGGAGACAGGAATAAAACTTGGGGTGGGAGTACCCCAGGAATGCCTGGGATGTATCTTTGGTGTTTGCTTGTCCCATACCTGTAGTGGAGAGTGGACTTGGGATTTCCAAGCCCTCTCTACTTCCTGATTTCTTCCTTTTCATTTTCTCCTGGTTTGTTGCACATCAAGTGCTGTTTTCTTTGTATGCAAGGACATTTTTAGAGATGGGAATTCTATGCCGTGGGTTTAAAAAAAAAATTTAAGCTACTTTATCCTGGATAGATTTTTCCTAGCATTCCATGCTGCCTGGTGGTTTCCCTGATTTTGGGATTGCAGGATGTTTGAACATGGTGCTGAAACCCTGAGCTCAACACTTCATGACCCACCTCCTGTGCTAACCTGATCAGAAAGAATTAATTATGCAGCTTCAATAATATTAACAGCATCTATTTAATTTTCTTTCTTGATCTCATTCTTTGCTATTAAATGTATCCCTAAGGCAACAAATACCAGATAATGCAGTTTCAGTACAGCAGTGTGAGTAGAGGTTTGTTGCCTGATGGAGCAATATTTGTACCCTCAATTCAGGGCATGTGCTGGAGCAGATGAGGGTCAGGCCTGTCCAGCAGCCCCATCCTCACAACTTCCTGTGTCAAGCTCAGTTCTCACTTCCCCAAACTGCTGCTTTGGGGTTTTTCAGGTTATTTCACTGCCCACTCAGCTGCTCCAAGGAATGGGTTACAAACTTCTGCACTTCAAAGTGATTTTGAAAAATCCCAACCTGTTAAAAAACTTTTGCCCTTTTCTTTTTGATGGAAGGAATCCTGCCCTGGGAGGGTGGGCAGGCCTTCTAACACTGATGTCCCTGGGAATCTGGTTGGAATGAGTTAATTGTTTTATGAAGACTTAAGTCTTGGTCATCCTGTTTTCGAAACTTTGTACAGACTGGGATATTTTCATCATAATTTCAAGTATTGAATGTGTCTCAGGTACCACAAGGACTGTGAAACAAGGAAGTTGTGTGTCTTGGTGATTTTCTGGTTTCTTTGGTTGTGTGTGAAGGGCTTTTCCCCCACTGTTGCTCAGTGGAATTTCCAGACAAGTGGGAAAAACTGTACAATGTAAGAGGAGAAATTAACTGTATGCCAAATGCAGCTGCATGCATGAAAAAATGGATGAAAATAAAAGTGCTGATAAAATGTGTGCCTTTGCCTCCAAATCTCTGCAGATCCTGTGGTGCCAGGTTAAATTGCTGCAGGTTTTGCCAGGAGCAGGGCAGGATTATTGCTTGTAGGGATAGAAGAGGAGAAGATGTTTGTGTGTGCACCGGACACTTGTCTGGGAGCTTTGTCTGGATCACTTGCTGAGGGTTAAAATAAAACACAAGTGAGAGAGGTCACATGAGAGGTGAAGTAAAGTCTGGCTGTTCTCTCTGTTCCTCTACCCAGCTGCTGGTAAATCTGGTTTGGGTTGTATGTATTGCACAGCTGATGCTTTAGGTGAAGAAAAAACCCCAAACCTTGGTATTAGAGGAGACCTTGCAGTGATGGTGTTTGGCTTCACTCGGTGTGGGCAGGTAGGGATTCTGGGACCATCTGCATCTGAGTCTCGGAGTCCCATTTGTCCTGGAAAGCCCTGGACACAGGTCAGTCCGCCACTGAGAGGTCAGGAAGTCTCCTGGGAACCTGGAACTCCTGTCCTGAAAGACCAAAAGCCATAAATGCAGCACGTGGCGGGGTTGGTGGCAGGGAGAGCAGCACCAGGGATTCCTTATGAATTCCTCCTTGGTGCTCCTGCTTAGCTCCAGGGGAGGGTTTGTGACAGTGTCTGGTGTGTGAGGACGAGGGGTGGCTGAGGCTCAGCCATGTGAGCACAGCAGGCTCCGAGGACTGTTGGGAGTGGAGTTGGAGCACAGGGAGCCCCCGGGCCTGGCGCTCTGTCAGCTGTGCGGGGCGTGAGGCTGCTGTGGGGGTGTGTTTGCTGCTCCTGTGGCACAGGCTGGGCTGGCTGGGTGGGAGGGAGCAGGGAGGGTGTACTTTGCTCGGGACTTTGGCACAGTTGGCTGGGGAAGGGACAGAGCCCTTCCTGTGCTCCGGACTTCCCACAGATCAGAGCGGGCACGTGAGTGGGCAGTGGGGAGCACTCAGGGGCAGCCCCTCCAGGGCTTGGGCTGGCCTGGCTTTCTGGGGGCAAGCCTTGGGCTTGGTGGTGGGTGTGCTGAAACCAGTTTGCCTTGTCCTGCCTGGGCCTTTCCCGGGGTACCTCCCTCCTCCTGCCAGGGAGAGAGGGAAACTCGGGGAATCATTCCCACAGTGAGGACAGGCACCTGTGACCCACATCAGGCTCAGCTGGGGCCCCTCTGAGGGATCTGTCACTTGGGGTGATGGTGAGAACAGAGCTCAGGCTCTGTTTAACCTGCTCTGAGCCACCCTGGGTGTGTCCTTCCCCTGAAGGTCCCTGCTTCCCACATGTGCCTGTCTCCCTCCTGGGCTGGGACTGAGGGAACCGAAGCACGTGCTGACATTGCTTAACTGTCTGAAGTTCAGTGCCTTTATCTTGCAACTAAAATAATGCTTTTGTTGCTTTTCCTTTTAGGATGTGCTTTACAAAACTGTTGCTTGTGTTAATGCAGAAACCAAGCTGCTGCAGCTTTGCTGGAGCCTGGTCTGAGACCAATGGTGTGCTCTGTTGCTCTGTGCAGACCACTGACCCTTTTGACTCACACATCTCTTGCCCCTCTGAATTAAGCCTTGTATGATGCCAATCTCCCTTTCAGTTCCCCTTTGCTTGTACCTTGATTTTAACTCTTTCCTTTGGATCACGGCTTGCATGACATTTTTCTTTCTTTTCCTTTCCTTTGGCTGTTTGCAAAGACTCTTGGGAGGATTTGACAGATGTGGTGGAGCAATTGCGCGATGATGATGCCGAAGGTGCGTCCCACACATCTCACCCTGTTTGTGCCATCCCTGCCTTCTGCCTGTCACTCCGAGCCTGAGTGCAAAATGCACTTCCCTTTCCAGTGCCAGTAGCTGTGCCTTCCTTGCCTTTTCTCTATGTTGCCTAAATAACTGTTTCAATCTTGCTTTTATGTTTTTACTATTTGCTTGAAGTAGAAGTAGAAAAGGTGAATCAAGGAGGGCTGATTGCCTTGTAACAAATGCATTCAGAGGCTGTACTTTCCTGAGCCTGAGAGAAACACAACTTAAAAGGTTGCAGCAATCTCTGGAAGCTGAATTAAGAAAAATATTTCAAAAATCACCCTGAAGCTTCAGATTGTATGAAGTATCTCTCTGTATCTACTCAAGGCTTGGCAAAAGTGACTCTGGAACTTGTAATGCAAATTTGCATTGGAAGTTGTGGAATACTAAATGAGAACTATATTTAGAGTGTTTCCTGCTTGATTGTTACAAGTGGTGCAGGTGTGAAACAGTCGAATCCCCAGTTTAGGGAGCAGTCAGGGAGTTGGTAACTTGATGAACTACAACTGCTGCTGCTTGGAGTGAACTGTTTGCAGCACAAGGGGCTGATGTTCTGATGCACTGAGGGCACTGACCCCTCGCTGTCACCCTCCCTGTCACCCTCCTGGAGCTGCTGGTTCCCTGCCTGGGCTCTGCCTGGCAGCTTCTCCTCAGCTATGGGAGTGTTCTCTCTCCTGGCTCAACAGCTCATTCCACTCCCAGCCAAGGGCCTCTCCAGGACAGGAGAACAGTGGCTTTGAGACTTCTGTTGCCATAAAATACTGTGCAGATGTTTCTGCCTGTGTTGTGTGGGTGGGAGGTGTTTCCCTGTCACACAGAAGCAGCCTTGCCAAATTTCAGGTTGCTCTCAGTTGGTGTTCTTGCTGTAAGATGGACTCAGGACCTGGAGAACCTTGCTGAATGCAAAGGAACTGGCATTGCTTTCAGCAGGTTTGTTCACTTCTCCAGGGTTTCATCACTCCCTGCCTTTGATCAAAGTTACAGCTTTAGTTTGTTCTTCATTGTTTTAGAGTAAATGGTTGAGGAGTGATAAAATCTTGTTGTCACCAGTGAGAAGTACTGAGACCAGAGTCACAGCTTAACCCTTTGAGATCCTGCACTGCATTGGCTTTTGCCTTGACTTGCAGGTGCTTGGGTACAGATTGTACCTTTTAAACAAATCACAGGAGTTTTGGGTACTTTTGAGGACACCTTTAAGGAATCAGCTGGTTGGAAAACATGTTTGTTCCATAGGAGCTGCAATATTAAAGTAGCACAGTGTCTGGAGAGTTTGATTCCTTCATTTGAAACCCAAACTCTGTGGAAAGGCAGAGTTCAGGGGCTGAGGTTTTAATTTTTGAGGTTTATGACATGGGATGTGTGGGAAAACCCAGGCAGAGGTTTTGCAGTTGGAGGCAGAAGGAGGAAGTTGGAGAAGGTCCTGAGTTGGATGGAGCATCTCGGGGCCAGGCCAGGCAGGGGCTGGGTTGGCTTAAAGCCATCCTAGCAGTCTGGTTGTGTCAGTTGGCAGCTTTGCCTGCTTGCCCTGCCTTTTTAAAGGTGTACATGTTGCAGAGCCATGATATAAAGGACTTAGGCTTTAGTTTTTGGAATGAATCAAGGGGGTTTTGTCCAGTTTCATACTGTAAGTTAATTGGTTTGGAATCTCAGAGAAGCTGCATATGTGGAGCATGTTGCTCACAGCAGACTAATGAAGCAGAAACCTTCGATTAGTGTGATATGATGAAAATATTTTTCAATTCAAATTGGTTAATCACAGCAGCCAAAGGAGCGTTTTCCAGGTGGCTGCCACGTACAGCTGCTTTAATTCTGCCTCGGGGGTTGATTTGCCACCCAAGCAGGGTCACTGTGACTGCCTGACTTGCCCATCAGATCAAGGACTTGACCAGTGAGGAACCATGATTAGAGAGGAGGAGGAGGAGGCCTCTGTGTCTGATTTCACACTGCTATGCCTGACTTTTCTCCTGAGTCTGGATTCCCAGGGATGGTGACTGTCACCGGGACTGCAGGCCCTGAGAATGCTGCACACCCAGAACAGGTCACTGCTCAGTGTGTCAGACCCATCAGCTTCAAACAGGAGTTCACTCACCACGTTACATCTTTGCACTGTCCAACAAATTGCATTCCTAAAGGAGTACTTGGCAGTTCTCTTAACTGTGGAATTAAGTTGTGAATGCCTTTTTATAAGGTGTGAGCCAGGACAGACATAGCAAACCCTCTGGGGCATTTGATGGCTTGATTCCTTGGCAGGAGAAGGCTGGGAGGAGACAGAGGAATAACTGGTAGTGTTTGCCACTTCTCTGGACAAGGGGCTGTTTGTGCATGGGAGCAGATGTGGCTGGAGCACAGCTGTGCCTTGGTGGCAGCTCCAGCTGGCTCAGTGCTGTGTGTGCCCTCCCTGCCCCAGCACACACCTGCCCTCCTTCAGTGTGGCACCTCCCAGGCTGTTCCAGGGGAGTTCAGAGCAGGTCCTGTGGTGCTGCCTCGCCCTGGGGAGCACAGGGGAGGAGAGGCCTTGTCCTGGCACTGTGGCAAAGATGGCACCAGTGGTGCTGGGTTTGGCTGGCACAGCTGCCCCGGCCCTGCGCCCACCCCGTGCTGTGCCTTTGCACAGCCCATGCTGAGGGCACTGGGATGTGGCTCTGTCAGGGGGGCTTCTCCTCTGGGCTGATGGGTGCTCACAGGGTACCTCAGGCTTAGATCTGTAGCCTTAGCTGTGCTCTGGTCGTGTTTCTGCTGCCAAGAGTGGTGAATTCGCTTGAGAAGGACGAGGTTGGTTCAGGGGTCTGTGGCTGTTTCCATTGGATAAATGGGCTTTACAGGGATGAAACTGCCTGTGCCAGGCAACTGGAGCTTAAGAATTGGGTGTTAGTAATAAGTGTCAAGGTCTAGGTGTTGATAATGTGGTAGAGGAAGAATATAGTTCTGGGAGATCTGTGAGTTTTGGCATTTAGAATGAGCTGCCAGAGAAGCCCTGAGGATCTGCTCCTTTTGGTCAGCAGTAAAAACCAGTGGTGTTGGTAAAACAGACAGGTGGAAATGGCTCTGTGTTACAGCCATGCTGTGGAAAAAACAAACCAGGGAGAAATGCAGGGTGGGATGCAGACACATGGCTGGATTAAGTTGTGAGCAGGTCTGTGGTGATCTTTAGATGGAAGAACAAACCACAGGTGGAGGGTTCTTAAGACTTGGTAGCTGGGGATGTGAGTCGGAACAAGTGATGGCCAGAACAGTCAGTGTAACACCAGGGTGTAAAGCACAGGGTTAACACTGGGCCTCAGACTCCTCTTGAGGAACACTGGGAGCTTCTGTAGTTACTGGAAGGACTGAGGCACCCTCCATGTGATACATTGCCTATTCCTATGTCCCTGTAGCTTTGGCCATGAAATGCTGGTTCCTGTTGATTCTTCTCCACAAAAGGCCTGCAGAGTGCTCTGTGTTGAAAGCATCACATCCCCAAATAAGTCCTCAAAGCTGAGGAACAAAAGGAAAAAGGTGGAATGTTTCCTGTGATAAAAATGGCTTTTGTTGCTCAGCAGAGTTTTTCTTCCTTCTTCACCAGATCCCAATTATCTCATGGCTAATGAGCGCATGAACCTGATGAACATGGCCAAGCTGAGCATCAAGGGGCTGATCGAGTCGGCGCTGAACCTGGGCAGGACCCTGGACTCGGACTATGCCCCTCTGCAGCAGTTCTTCGTGGTGATGGAGCACTGCCTGAAGCACGGCCTCAAAGGTACCTGCCTGGGAGGAGCCCTGTGCTGGTGCCCATGGCCGGGGGAGAAGCAGCAGGGTTGGTGTCCAAGCCTGCACAGGAGGGAGAGGCTGGACAGGGGCACTGCTGTGCTCCCAGTGGGCTTGGCCGGCCACAGGAAGGGCAAAGAACCTGCTGGAGGTGGAAAGCTGAGGTGCTGCAGGTGCTTGCCATGTTTAAAACAGGCCTGCAGATGTCTTGGCTGTGAGTGAGTGGTCAGGGGTAAAATGAGCTCTTAACAGACTTGTGACTCCTTTTCCTGCCCTTCCTCATGCTGCAGGGACATGGGCCCTGACTGGGAGAGGAACTGCAACCCAGAGGTCTCTTTCCTGTCCAGCCTGAGGGTCTGGGCTGTGTGCAGCTCATGGCTTGAAGCTCCTTTTACAGCAGAGCATGTGTTTGACTGTACAGTTGAGCCACAGCTCAACTTGCCAAGTACCAGACTGTTCTGTAGGTGCTGCCCTGGCCTGATAGTACCTGGAGATGAAAAGCAGAGGGGGTGGAACCACGTGGCCTTCAGGGCCCTTCCACCCAAACCATTCTGACAGGAACTGCCTGCCCAGGGCAGTGGCCCCGAGGACTCTTTGTGGCAGGTTTGGGCTACTGTTTGCTCACCTCTTGGGAGTGTGTTGTGTCAGCATGGGCCTAACAGGATCATTTTTGGTCTTTGTTTTCTAGCCAAAAAGACTTTTCTTGGGCAAAATAAGTCCTTTTGGGGACCCCTAGAACTAGTAGAAAAACTCGTTCCTGAGGCTGCAGAGATTACAGCAAGTGTTAAAGATCTCCCAGGGCTGAAGTAAGTACAGTCTTTCATTGCATGAGTACATAATGTGGTTTTTATTGTGAGAAGGATCCTGAAGAAGAGAAGGAAGGGCAAACAGACCCTTCAGGAATATGTCTGCCATCTGCTGTGATAAGACAGGGTCATTGCTCTCCTACCTGAGGAGAGAGCAGGATATATTCTTGCTGTGTGAGGAGCATGGGCTCTTGGGGACAGCAGTGTCCATATTGCTGGCACTAAGGGAGGGGTGATGATGTGTCAGGCTCAGGAACAGCCTTACTGGCTGCTTATCCAGTCAGGCTGAAGGGGAAGGGAGGTAACAGGAAGGTGATGACAGGTTACCTAGTTCTGAGGATGATGCCTGAGGTGGGCTGGGGCTGTTAGAGCTGTTGGTGACAGCCTGGAACTGTTTGTTTCTGCCCTTGGCAGGACACCTGTGGGCAGAGGAAGAGCTTGGCTCCGTCTGGCTCTGATGCAGAAGAAACTTTCAGAGTACATGAAGGCCTTGATTAACAGAAAGGATCTTCTCAGGTGAGTGCTGGACTTGCTCTTGTAACATCTTTATGATCTTATCCACCCAAATGGCCAAGTAGGTGTGTTTTTTTGGGGAAATGCCAATGTTTGTGAAATGTAGCACTTGCTCTTAGAGATCAGAAACCCTTGGTGTTCTTGCTTCATTCAGAAGCTGCTATTTCTCCACTTGGTCTCAAGTATCCCTTAGAATTAGCACAGACTTTGGCTCTGAAGAGGTGACTGGGTGAAACACTTGTGCAGAGGGGACACAGCCTTCTCTCTCTTGGGAAGCCTGGCCCTGAGCTGATTTCTGACCCGGTCACTTCGTTCCCATCTGCCTTGGAGAAGCCACCTCAGTTCTGTCCCTCTGCCCTGTGCCCTGCAGTGAATTCTACGAGCCCAACGCGCTGATGATGGAGGAGGAAGGTGCCATCATCGCTGGCCTCCTCGTAGGCCTGAACGTCATCGATGCCAACTTCTGCATGAAGGGAGAAGACCTGGACTCCCAGGTACTGGATGTTCAGTTAATGGGTTTGTTCTGCTCATTTCAACTGGCAAACTCATTAATTTTGCAAAGCTTAATGGTATAATGGATCCTTGCTGTGGTACAGCGGGTACTGATGTTCTTCTGAACTTGCACGAGTGGAGACAATGGTTTTGTCTCAGAAACCAAATGTTTAATGTAAAATGGAAATTATTCTCCTCTAGGTCGGAGTCATTGATTTCTCCATGTATTTGAAAGATGGGAACAGCACAAAAGGCAGTGAGGGGTAGGTGCACACACACAGTTGTCCTGCTGCTCTTTTGGGAGTTGTGTTCAAGTATTCCAGGTTGTCCTGTTTGCTTTTTCCAGAGATGGTCAGATAACTGCTATTTTGGACCAGAAGAACTACGTGGAGGAACTCAACAGACATCTAAGGTAGACACTATCTGTTGGCTCTTTATGATCTTGTAGAAGAAAAGAATAAATGGGATTTTAAAAAAAGAAGGAATTACTGTAGGGATTTTTCTCTTCAACAGTGCTACAGTGAACAACCTACAGGCCAAGGTGGATGCCTTGGAAAAGTCCAACACTAAGCTGACTGAGGAGGTGAGTGTCATGGGAAATTACCTGATGCTTTGGCCTTTGGGAGTCAGAGAGTAACAGGGGAGGGAGGAGTTTCTTCACCTTTCTGGTGTACAGGATGATGGGTGTTTAATGATGGAACTGGAATAACTCACCTGCCAAGGAATTGCTCTGGCTGTTGCTGCTGAGCATAAGTTTATGTAAATGTGCAAAAAAAATAAAGGACAAAAACGTCATAGACCAAATGTTGTGTCTGAGCATGAAAAAGAGCTGCTATGTGAGGCATAGCCTCAACCTGTGATGTAAAATGGGTCTTGCAGCTCCTTAGGAATGGCATAAGTGTAATAAAATCTTTTGGGGTGGGTTCCCTGACCAAGTGGGTGACAGGAGGTCTCACCTGAGTGGAGTAAGTGGCATTTTGCCCTGTGACACGGCCATCACCTTTGCTGGTGATGGTTTAACTGACCTTAAACTGCTCATTTCATGACACCAGGAGATGAGTTGCACTGGTGACTGCAGTGTTTTTTGGGGTTGGAATATCGAGTTGCTCAGTGAAGTCTCAGAGAGTGAGCAGAGTGAGGGTTCTGGTGACACAGGGACGTGCTGTGCCATCCAGGGTGTGCTTAATGAGCTGTGTCACACATCACAGCAATGTGTGTGCTTGGCCTGAGCTGTACCGAGGGCTCACACTTGGACTGGGATGACTTCTGTTTGGGTTTGGCACGGAATAGCGTGGCTGATGCCTTGGGATGTCACTGAGCCTTATGTAAGTTGTGAGTTACAACGCCAGGAGGACTTTTCCCAAGTTACTCTTGCCTTTGACCACGTACTTACAGTCATCTGTCAGCCTGTGGTGATGTCGTCCCTGGAACTGCTGTGAGCCAAGTGGCTTGTCCCTCAGGGTGGTGTGTGCCACTCCTGCTGCTTCCAGCCAAACCTTCCTTCTCTGATGAGCTCTAGAGAGGAAGAAAACACTCTGGTTGTGTTTTGTTCCCAGCTTGCAGTTGCCAACAACAGGATCATTACACTGCAGGAAGAGATGGAGCGGGTTAAGGAGGAGAGTTCCTACATCCTGGAGTCCAGTCGGAAGGTTGGTGGGGGTGTCTGTGGGGTGTCTGTGGGGGTCTGTGTGCCTGCTGAGCCCTGGGGCAAGCCCTGCCCCAGCTGAACCCTGCAGTCAGTGTGGGGAACACAGTGTGTTTTAATGGATCGTGTCCTGGTGTGTCTCACACAAACCCCAGGACTCTTGAGAGGGGCTGCAGGTGGGCCCTGCCCAGAGGGGACAGGTGGCCCTGGCCCCAGGGAATGCTGCCAGGCCGTGGGGATGGAGCAGTGGGGGTGTGTGGAGCCAGGAGCTCCCATGGTGGGTGAGGTGTCAGGGACAGCAGGGAGGAGATGGCAGAAGAACTGGGGTCAGGTTGTGCTGGTTTGGCCTCAGTTGTTGCAGAACTGTTTTTCCAGGCAGTGGGGAGAAGCAAATCCTGAGGCAAAGTGAGGGTTAGTGGTACAGAATGCCATGTGAACTGTGTCTGTTACCCCAGGTCACCAAGGACAGAAGTGCTGATGGGCAGGCACTGACCGAGGCACGGAAACAGCTGAAGGAGGAGACTCAGCTGCGGCTGGTGAGGCCTGGGGGGCTTGGGGCTCACCCCAGGGGGCTGCAGGGGCACTGCCACTCTGAGCTGCTCAGTGCAGTGTGTGGGGAGAGGAACTCTGGAGCAGAAGGCTCTGAGGAAATCCAATCTGCCAGCTTTTCCCTAGTGTGTTCCACCCCAAAGATGGGCCCACGTAGAGTTCCCTGTCTCCCTGTTAGCCGTGCTGCTCACCTGGCTTTCACACTGGACTGCAAGTGTGGATTGATGGTCCTGAGCTGATGGGTGGGATGTGTGACTGCAATGCTGTGGCAGTGCAGCACACTCCTGGGTAGGGCTGTGGTGGGCAGCCCCTGAGGGGGGGCCATCCCTGGGTGTGAGGGAGCTCCTGGAAACGCTCCCTGTGTTCCAGGACGTGGAGAAGGAGCTGGAGGCGCAGATCGGGATGCGGCAGGAGATGGAGCTGGCCATGAAGATGCTGGAGAAGGATGTTTGTGAGAAGCAGGACGCGCTGGTGGCACTCAGACAGCAGCTGGATGATCTCAGGGCCCTAAAGCACGAACTGTCCTTCAAGCTGCAGGTAGGAAAGCAGTGACATGCAGGGAATTCCAGGCAAAAGCGAGAGCTCCTGTGCTTTTACTCCTCCTGCCCGTTGAAAGGGTGCTGGGTGTGGAAAGGTCACAGGCTGTGCATTCTTGTGTCCTGCTGCAAGAACACTGGAGTGTGGTGGAGGTTAAAGGAAAAGGCCCCTTTTGGAGAAAAAAGTCATTATGATCCAGAAATGTGTATATGAGACTGGGGAAAGCACCTTGTGTGGTTTTGTGGGTGAAGATGGACCTGTGGAGCTTCTGCTGCAGAACAACCCAGTGTTGGAGGGTCCCTGGTTAATTCCCATGTGATGACACCATCTCCAAACCAGCAACACAATGCTCAGAATAAATCCCAAAAGGAACTTTACAGCAGGGATAAGTTGGTTTTGCTTTCCTTGAGCCAGTGGCTTTGTTCAAAAACAGTTGAATGCTGTGGAGGTATTGAATGATATTTGCAGGCACTGCAATATGGATTATCCATATCCAGGAATGGATGATGGCATTGCCCTGTGGTGGGGTTCAGATGGAGCCTGCCCCTGTAGGGCAAGGCATTTGTCCTCACTATACTGAGCTGCCACTTGGTTTTTTTAGCACATTTCATGTCTCTGTGCCTTGTGGCCCGTTGGTTCCATGATTTATTGGGGCTTAGTTGTGTTTTACTGCTCCTTTCCCCAGAGTTCAGACATGGGAGTGAAACAGAAGAGTGAACTCAACAGCCGCTTGGAAGAGAAAACAAATCAGATGGCTGCCACCATCAAACAGCTGGAACAAAGGTAAAGCAGGACACTTGTACCATGACCAAATGGTGTGTCCTTGAGTGGGGGTGTCCCACGGACCCAGAGTGCGCATCGGAGAGTCTGGGGGCTCTGCTGGGCGGAGCTGCCCGAGGAGAGCACTGCGGGCGGAGTTCAGGCTTGGAGGGGCTGGGGTGTTCCAGATCTCTGGCTTTGCATAAAATCCCCTTCAGATGAACCATTCCCTTGGTGATCAGCCTGGGATGTCCTGAGGAATGTGAGCTTGGAAAAAGCACTGGTGAAAATGGAGGGAGGAGGTGAGAGGGCAGCCCTGGCACAGCTCTCAACAGCCTGGTTGGGACTGGGTTAATGAGAAGGGCATGGTGCTGCATTAGTGCTCTCATTTTGGGGTTTATATTGGGATTGGCTCTTGATAAACAAGGTCACTGTGCCTGTTGAAAGTCTCTATTGGAAAATGTGTTATGGCACCTACTCAGCTAATTGATTTGCTCTTTTTCTCTTGCTGTTCTTATTTTTTCTGTTTTCTCATCATCCTCATTCTGACTTATTTATACAGTGAAAAGGATTTGGTGAAACAGGCAAAAACCTTAAATAGTGCAGCAAACAAACTGATCCAGAAGCATCATTAGATGTTTTTATGTCTGGCCACCTCACAGCTCTGATATCAGAACTCATTTATGAGGGGAGAACGTGAGAATTGCTAAAAGCAACTGTTAAAATGTTAATTGTCACCTAAAATTGATTTGGAATTTGCTGAGTTTTTAAAATCAGTGAGTTTTTCTGCCGAGATTTAGAGTCGGGTTTAACCCCCCCAAACTTTGCCATTTAACCCATGCTCAAGTACCAGTGAGCTGGCCAATAAAGCCCCAGGGAGACAGCAGGAGTGGGAGGTCGTGGCTGTGCCCACCCTGCTGGTGCCCACCCCGTGCAGCCGCACGAGCCCTGGGCGTGTGCGTGGGCCAGCTGGATCACACTGGCCAGCTCGGGAGAGTCAACTCGTTTTCTGTGTTGCCCTTTTCTGTGAAGTAGACAAGAAAATGCATCCCTGGAAGTTGTTGACAGTAGTTGTGTGTGTGCCCCAAGCCATTTCCCGTTCACTTCCGTTCTGTGGGTTCAGCCCCGAGTCCGATCCGAGCGGGCGAGGACCGGCCCTCCCGTAACCAGCCTGCCTGGATTCTGCCTTAGGGATGTGGTGGGAGGGTGGGGACTTCTCCTTCTTCCTTTAGACTTCATGTGTCCAGAATTAGTAGCTATAGGTGTCTTACAGTAACCCGGTAGAGTGGTAAGTTCAGTGGAAACCTCCTTCTCTTTGCATTGCTTCTACCTCTGCCAGGAACGCCCCCAGACAGACCCTGCGGTGCTTCCCGAGCCAAGGAAGCAGAGGAGAGGGGTTCTGGGAGGTGTCTCCCCTTCCTAGAACAAGAAGTTAGACATTTTAGGGAAAAATCATCTGACCTTTGTTTAAAAGAAACAATAACACACATAAATAAAGAGGAAAGGAACCCAATGTGCAGCAGTGGGGAGTGGAGATGGTAATTCGGTCCTTGCCCTGCCCTTGTCCGAGTAGTTGGTGGTTGAAAGGGAAGAGTGGCCTTTTACACTTGTTTCATTTCCTTCTGAGTTTGCCTTGCTCAATACAAGTGGAATTTGCTAAAGGAAGAACAGCTAAAGCTTGGAATCAGCTCTCAATAAGAAAAATAATTGCTAATTTAACACCCTGGTGCAAAATCTGAAGCAACTGTAGCTTGGACTATTATAAACTAATATACTCTGATCACAGCAGTCCTTGTGCTGGCCTCGCGTGGGCTGTAGGTTATAAGCGCTCCTAGAGAGATCATTTCATTTGGAAGATCAGATTTGGGGATTTTCTGTGTTTGAATGAGGGGTTTTGATCTGGTGACACACCTGTAGTAATTCTTTGGTGCCAGTTCTCCCTTTGTCCTGTGGGATGGCACTCCTTGGGGCAGCGGGTGGCAAACGTGACTGAAACAAGTGGGGAGGGAACACCCTGGTCCTGAGTGGTGTTTAAAACTCCACGGGGCTCAGCCTGCTCCCCCTGGCTGTGAGTGTGGGCTCCCAGCACAGGCACTGGGACAGCCCTGTTGGAAACCTCCGGGCTGTGCCCGAGCCGCATGCTTCAACCCATAAACCCACCCTTCAGTAACCTGCTACTACCAACTCCTAACTGCCTGGAGAAAAAGGAACCCAGAGGAAAAGGTGTCCACACAGCCCCTTCCCACAGTTGTGCTGCAGGAACAGGGGATGGGGCTGGTGGGGTTGGCGTCAGTTACACTGAAACCAGACAGAACTGAGGATCTGGCTGTTTCTGATGTCAGGCCAGAGTGGGAACGTGTTGCTGTACCAATGCCTGGTGCTTGAGCCGACATGTGCACCCATGGGAGAGACCAGGAGCCTGCACTAACTCTCAATAGAGTAGCTATAACCCATGTCGCAAGTCCCAGTTACCCGTGCAAAGCTGAAATGTAACGTACCTTAAAATCCAATTGGACTTGAAATTCTGTGTACTTGAGGTTTGCTTCCAATCTGGATAAGTGATGTTTTCTGTTTCTCATCTAATGGCTGTAAACTGTAGTGATAAAATAAAAACCATTGAAAATGAGAGTTTCTGCCTGGTTCACCTCTGTTTTGCTTTGCTTTGAACTGTTTTCCTCCTTTCCATTGTCTTTACCATTCCCTTTTTATTTGGCTTTACCTTTTCACTGGGTTTTTGATTTGTTGGTTAAACTCAGTCTTCCTCCCCACCATGGCTTTTGTTTTTTATCACAAGTTCATGTGGCTCAAATCCAGATTGCGACAGGCAGAGAAGGAGCGGCAGCAGGCCCAGCAGGACAAC
Organism: Myrmophylax atrothorax; assembly: GCA_026770055.1. Lineage (NCBI taxonomy): Eukaryota > Metazoa > Chordata > Aves > Passeriformes > Thamnophilidae > Myrmophylax > Myrmophylax atrothorax. The sequence goes on along the minus strand of JAOXXN010000471.1, from coordinate 694,880 downwards.
CGGCTCTTCAAGCAGGAGTTCGGGGACAAAATCAACAGCCTGCAGCTGCAAGTGGAGGAGCTCTCCAGACAGCGGTGAAGAGATCCTTTTCCAACTCTTTTCTGGACTGTTCTTGTGTCAGGGCGAGAGCAGGGGGGGTGATGGCACAGGGAAACGGGACTGGAGTGAGGCAAGTGACAGGGGAGATGGCAACAGGAGGAAAATCCTTGGGGAACAAAAGCATTATTTAGACACTGGCACAGACTGCCTGGAATTGTTGGGGATGCCCCATCCCTGGAAGTGTCCCAGGCCAGGTTGCACAGGGCTTGGAGCACCCTGGGCTGGTGGGAGGTGCCCCTGCCCATGGCAGGGGGTGAAATGAGATGGTGTGCAAGGTCCCTTCCAACCCAATCCTTTCTGTGATAATTTGGAATCTAACCCTTATCGTGGGCAGGGATGGAGCAGCCTAGTCTGTGCCTGGAGCAGCCACTGAAGGGTCTGGAGCAAGAGAATTGATCCTGGTTGTCAGTCTGACACACACTGCTGTGCTCTGTTTTTTTCCCTGGTGAGACTGCTCTTGCTTTTGCTGGAAGCCAAACGGAGAGACCTTGTCAAGAGCCATCACATTTTCCCCTGCAGTGTCATCACTTGAGCAGTGTCAGGGACACAGACAAATCCTCTTTCCTTAAAATAGAAGAGCATCTCCTCCTGCAGCCGTGATGCATCTACAGCTTGTTGCAAGGTCACCGGGAGTTGTTCTGTGGGAGCATTGCTGGATACACCGGGGGGATGTTTGTCCTCTCTTCCCCTCCTGGCCCAGCTCTTTGTTTCCTTTTTCACAAAGCTGCAGAGGCTGCTCAGCCAGCCAGCAAATGGCTTAGGAGGACATAGGCAGAAGGGGCTGGTTTTGCATCAGTTGGAGCCCAAATTGTGCCAGAATTAGGTGATGAAAGACTTGGGAGATGTTCCATCCAGACACGCTGTGGTTGAACACACCGTGAGACAGCTTGGGATTCCAAGAGGCAGTTTCAGCTCCTGAGCTGGGGGTGTGAAGAGAGGGTTAAACAGTCCATCCGCTCTCAGTGCTGTGTCCCCAGATCATCCTTTATTCACAATTCCACCTTGATATTGCAGGAACCACCTGGAGCTCGAACTGAGGCGGGAAAGAGACAGATGGTCCCAGAGTCAGCAGCGCAGCCAGGAAAACAAAAAGGGCCCAAAGAATTGGCTGAGACAGGTAAGGTGGCTTGGGTTTGTGGCTCGGGTTTGAAGTACAATTTCACTTGGCTCATTTGCTTTTCCTGAGCTTTCTCAGGCAATAAATAGGTGGTGTTCATGTGCCACAAGCCAGGGAGCTTTGGAAGGGTTTTTGCACGCACTGCCCAGGCAGTGTATTAAGTTGTAACGATGTGAACTGTGCAGTAACAGAGGATTTCCACAGTTCTCAGGTGTTGCCACACCTGAGCTGGCTTCACTGGGCTGCCTGGGATGCTTTTTTCACCAATATTACACATAATTCCAGTGAAGTTTGAGCCCATCTCTGAAATGTGCAGTCTGCTGTTCGTTCACAGCAGAAGGGGAGCACAGAGAGCTGCTCCCAGGGAAGACTGGTGCCCAAATACTCCTCTGTGCCAAGGAGGAGCAGAGCAGCATCCCAAAATAGCAATGCCAAGTCTCCCCTTGCCATGTGGCAGGAGTGAAATGAGTCGTCTTCTGGTGCACCTGATGGGTGAAGGTTTCCTTTTGGCAGGATGGAAAGGTCAAAATCCAGGAAGAAAACGCTAAACTGAAACAGGCACCGAGAGAGGAGAACAGTGTCCTGCCACACAGGTAGGGAAGGAAACTAATCTCATTTCTTTCTCCTCCTTTCCAAAGTCCTGCTTCCCCTTCTCAGATTTCTGTGCTGACAGGGACTTTGAAAGAGTCCAACTTCCCTTTCTGAGAAATATTTCCAACCTTGGGCCCTTTGTTGAGGTCTCGGCTGCTTTCCCATAGCTCTCAAAGTGGGAAGAAGGAGGTTCTGTTGCTTGCCATCAGCACTTACAGAGGGAAAAGCTCCATCTGTCTCTGATTTACCCTTGAATTTGTTTCTATCTAAATCTGCTGTTTTGTAATTTTTCTGGCTCAAGAAACCTTGGTAAGCGAAGTGCAAGACCTTGGGAACTTGTGTCCAAAGGATTTTTGGTGAGGGAAAGGAGAGGGACTGGAGAATCAATGGTGTTTAGAGCTAATAAAGAAATTGTTGGAGAAGGAACTTAAAGTAAGATTTTTTTAAGAAGATGATGGTGCAAAATTGTGGTTCAGGTCACTTGTTTGCAAGCTGAATATTACAGAGCAGGGTTCTTCTTGTAGGGTTGGTTTAGTATTTGGTTTTAAACGTTGAAAAGGTGTTTTCAAAGCCCCTGGGCACAGCTCTGTGCTGAGGCCTTGGCTCAGGGAGGTGCTCTGGATGTCAGGGCTCTGCTGCAGCAATGCTAAGTCCTGAAGGGAAGGGAATCATCCTAAAAATAGCATAAGCTCAGTTCCAATCTGCTTTGCCAGATATTAAAAACCATCCATGCCTGAGATGCTTTTTAGCCCCATTTCACCTGCAGTGTTTGAGCAGGTGAGGGTCAGGCTTTACCTGCAAGGCCTCATGGTGCTTTACTGCTGCCTGGTCAAGTGTAGGGATCAAACCTTCTACAGCCTTGAGTTTAAATTCAGTTTCATACTGTGTTGGTACCACCTAAACAGTCTTTTCCATGTTTATGCTCCCTTTTCTCTGCTCTCCTGAAGGCATTCTGCAAGTTTTTTGCCTGTTCCTGCCATTTGGGTAGGAGTGCTACCCAAAAATCCACATGGGGAGTGTTTTAAAAACAGGATAAGGCAATTCCCTGGTAGCCCAGATGTTTTATTTATTCCTTGTGGTGATGGAAGCCCTGCTCCAAGTGACTCTGTTGTTCCCTTGTAGGTCACCCAGCAGCAAGCAGGAGGAGCAGGTGAGTGATTCCCCTTCTTGGTTTGGTTTTTCTCATGTGTTTCAAATGAACCAAAATCCATTCCTTACCCCTGGGCACCTGGCAAAGCACAGCCAGACCCCAGACTGTTCCTGGGATGCTACAACACTTGTGTTGTCCTGTTCACTGGGAATTTGTGCCTGCCAGCTCTTGTGGCTCAGTTCCCCCTCACAGCTCTCTCACAGGAGGGTGTTTTGGTTTTGGCTTGGTGTTTAGGAGCAGCTGCTGGGCCCTGGGCATGGTGAGATGTGCCAGCTCTGCCAGGAGGAGAGCAGCCGGAACCAAACAAAGGTAACCTGAGGACTTGCATTGACACCCCCACACCTGGTGACTGGCTTCCCTCTGGTTTTTCGTTTGGAATCGGATTCCTGCTGGCCACTTGGACAAAGAAATGAGCCCTTGCCGATCCCTCTGCCCCTGACATAACTTAACACTGGCAGCTCGAGTGTTCCCCACTCTGCCCTGTTCAGTGGTTTGTTTTTCCTGCCCCTCTTAGCAGCTTCCTCCTTTTTTAGCTCAGGCTTTGTTTTTCCCAAGTTGATCTGTCAACTGTCCTGAACCTCTCCTTGATTTCTGTCCTCTTCCTGCATTCCAGAACATCTGCAAGAACTGTGGAGGCACCTTCTGTGAGGCCTGTTCAGCACACGAGCTGCCCCTCCCGTCCAGCATCAACCCCGAGCGTGTCTGCAACCCCTGCCACCAGCGGCTCATCCAGCAGTATTCCAGCAGCCCCTTGTAGGGAACGGGTGGCACGGGGGTGACTGCTTGGAGCTCATGGTGTTTCTGGAGTTGGTCAAGAGGAATGTGAAGATACTTGCCCGTTTGCTTTGGAGGCTGGGGGGAAGCAGCTGCTTGGTGTTTAGAGTCTCTTGTGACTAAAACAACAGTGTGAGCCTTCCCTGTATCCAAATCTGATGGTGTTGTGGAGAGTTACATTGGGAATGTCCCATGGCCAGCCCTGGCATGTGCTGGAGCAGGCTCAGGGCTCAGGGAGCCCTGCCCAAACCAGAGCTGTGTGCACCTGGAAGCTGGGAATGTTCTCACTCTCACGTGTGTGGTGTTGGGCATGTGCAAGGCCTCCCTGAAAACCACCTGGGGTGTTGGTGTTCCTCACGTCTGGCTGCACTTGAAATCCCAGTTCTCCTTTCCCAGCTGCCTTGGACACTCTGGCTCATCCCTGGACCCCAGTGCGTAGGGTGAGCAGGTCAGTGAGGCACAAGGGAACGTTCTACCTGCATTTCCCTGGCCCGGGGCTCTGGCCAGGGCCTTGCTCTGCACAGGGCAACCCAAACCAAGCTGTGAATGTTCTGTTCCCCTCTGCGCTTCAGGGGCTGGGTCAAATCCCCATCAGAGACAGATTTAGGGCCACTTGGATCCACCTCTTCCCTTTTGCACATGGAAACATTGTGGCAATAAATCTGGCATTTCACTATGTGTTGTATCCAAAGGAAATGGACACTTTTCACCTCCTAGAAGTTGTAATTGCTAACACAGTTCAGAGAGGTTTGATGGTTTGTGTTACACTGTTCTTGGTTGCTGTTCCCTCAAGGAATTGTTATTCTGAGGAGCAGTGGTGGCTTCCTTGTGTCACAGGAGTGTTTGCTCCTTTTCCTACTGGCACCTCCTGGAGTCTGACCATGGAATGTTCCATGGTCCACAGCAAATGGATGCACTGATGAGACCAAGGTATTGGGGTTTGTAGATGTAATTAGGGGTTAGTGGTCAATTCCTTGTAAGGGATTTTCTAGTCTTTAGAGTGGAGCATCTCAGAGGTGAGTTACTGCTGTGGCTGGTGCTGGTTGTACCAGGAATTCCTTCTCCTAGTTTCCTCTAGGCCTTGGTGTGTTCAGCCACCCAACATCTCCTTTGGTTTGCTCTTTCCCCTCCCCATCTCCCCCGAGGCAGTTTCCCAGCCCATTTCCTTGTTGCTTTCCTTAAAGTAGGACAGGAGTTCTAAACAGTGTTGAAACACCAAAAGCCTGGAATTTAGGTGAATTCCTGAATTCTCTGAAAGGGTGACTAACTGGAGATGGATGGAGAAACACTGAATTTAGTGTCAGTCATTTTGTGTACATCCAAATCAGTGCAAATTCTTGCATCCCAACCCAGTGAGACTCAGGCAATTTCCCCATTAGAGGGAGCATTAAACTGGACATGGAGGATGGAACTCCATGGAGCAGGGTGGTGGCTGAGCCCTGTTCAGAGGACAGCACTGGTGGCTGCCTGCTCAGGTACTGTATGGGCTGAAACCTGGGCACTGGGATTGAGGGGAGGGGGGGACAGGTTTTCTGATGTTAATTTTGTTGCACACAATAAAAAAAAAAAATCATCTGTATCCCATGTCCTGAGTGCTCTTTCCATCCCCCTGCACTTGGGCTGCAGGTAGGAAAGGACTGAGAGCTGCACTGTGCACCTGTGTGTGAGGACTCAGATCACTCAGCTGTTTCCATTTGCTAATCCTGGTATTTATTAATGCACTGTTATGCACCTGGAGCCCAGGACTGCTCCACCCATTGACCATTCCTGCAGTACAGCTGCTGCTGCTTTTGTAACACTCCCCACAGTCCCTCACATTTATCACATGCTCCTCTTACACAGGGCTAAAGTAGATCTTAGAGTTTGTCCTCCTTGCTGCCTGCTGACACTCACACCTGGTCTTCACCCTTGTACCCAAGGAATGTGTTCACTTGGCCTGAAAACAAAGAGGAGGAAACCCAAAAATCACTCTGGTGCTGCAGTTTAGTGCTTTCTTTTTTTTTTCCCAAATGCCCCACTGTATTTTATTCCCAGTTTAAATTTTATTAGAATAGTGGTTTGGCAGTAGTGAAGTCCTGCAGGCTCCAGGTGGGGCTGCTGCACATGCACAGAGGGTGGGGGGTGTTTAATTCCCTCAGCACAGGGACCCCTAAGGGAGAGAGGGGCCAGGGAGACTGCATGGGATCCAGGGGGGGAGGTGGGTGCACATCCTAAATATGCCCCAAGGGTGTATCCCTGGCCTGGATTGCAAACCTGGGACTGGGGGGTGGTCTGCACTCCCTGCTGCAGGCAGGGTACAGGGCCCTGGGGAGCAGTGACCATTGGCCCCTCTTTTCAGAAGGGAATTCAGGGAAGAAATTGTCCAGCATCTTCCATGAAGGTCATGTGAAACCCTGCCCCATCTAAAGACTAATTACTGTTAATTTACATCCCTGGAAGATGTTTAGCCACAGTTACTCTTTGTTGGCAGGGAGTACAGCCCCATCAGAGCTTTTCCTGCTGCTCCTGCATCCCTGCACTGCTATCTGTGGAAGGTGGAGGCGCAGGCTGGGTGGTCCAGCTTGGAGACCTGCTCTCAAGTGAGGGGGGTGGTTCCCTTCAGTCACTCTACACTTTATCCCTTGGGCTGCTTGAAATCCCAGTACCAGACATTATAAGCCTGAGGTGCACGTTGCTAAACACAGACCAGGAAGGACAGAGACAGATGCACTTACCAAATCTGACCCCGTGCCACTGTCTCTAGCAGTTTTCATTTGCCTTTGGATGTTCATTCAGCAAGAGTTTAATGGCCCTGCACTCTGGAAAACATGTGAGAGGCACTTGCATGGGTTACATTTTATTTTTGTTTGTTTTTCTCTGCAAAGCCCAAGGGATACTGTAACTTGGGGAGGTACATTTGAAGTGCTCTCTCTGCACAGGAAGGTGTAACAGCAGCTGGACAAGCTGTGCCAAACTCCCCGAGGCTTCAGTGCTGGGGTTGCAGGATCGCCCCCTTTTCCTGACTTACCCATCTGTGCCCCCTCCTTTCCCATTGCTGCAAGGGCATCCTCGTGGCTCTCGAAATGCACCTCTGCCTGTCCTGTGGCATCTCCATGGGAGTTGTATTCCACCAGGATCCTCGTGGGCCTCAGCGGAGCAAAAAACTGAGGAGAAGGAAAACGGGAGAAAATTTGGTGAGAAGCAAACAGTAATCCAAGTGATTCATATTAACACATCCCAGGAAGCCTTAATCCCTTCTTACTGGTGGAGGGCAGAGGATCCTGTGGTGCCCCAGAGGCCATGGCTGCCCCAGGCAGCTGTACCCCACGTTCCACCCAAGGCCACGTGGCACTGGGAACTAACACAAATCAAAAACCTGCCGTTTTTCCAGCTGTAACCATGAGCTGAGGGTTTGCACTGAGTAACAACCACGTTTCATCCATAGCTTCACTGTTACTCACATTTATTATGTCTTGGGCACTAGCTTGGGTGGGGAAACCTTTCATGTGGACAAAGTGCTGTGCTGATGATGCATTCCCAGGTTCTACAATGTTCCTGGAGTTTTCCATTCCTTCTGTGCAGAGTTCTGTGGAATGGAAAGAAAAACCATGTTTAGTGCTTGCAGTTACCCTCTCCCTCCTGTGAAAGCTGAAATGAAGGGGCCTTGAAGAACACTCGGGACAAGGAGGCACTCACTGTTTTCCACCTGGGCGTCGGAGCCTCTCGTGCCCCTCCATCCCCTTTCTTCAGGGATGGATTCATACTCTCTTCTCATTCTGGAGTAGGTCATCAGCTGCTTGTCGTAGGACCCGTGCCTTTGCATCTGGTGCTTTCTGCTCAGGTACACTTCGATATACCTGGAACGCCAAGCGAGAGAGCACATGGCACCCCGACACTCGGGGTTTGGAGAAAGCACCTTCCTGCCTCACCTCTGCCCAGGTACTGGGGGTGGAAGCCTTGGCATGGGAAGACTCGGTGCTGAATGATTCACTCATTTCACTGGACGTGTTCTCCCCTTGCTGCACTTGTGCAAACTGAATTATTTTCTACAAACCCTGAACTAAAAACAACACCCAGCCCCAAAACAGCTCATGGAAGAGGCAGACCCAGAAGAGGCACAGGGTCACAGGAGGGACTTCAGTGGAGCCCTGAGATTCTCCAGATGGCTATGGAATTGATGGGATTGCCCTAGCAGGGTTTTATCAGGCAATTCCCACAGCAGTGAAGCACCACTGTGGCAGAGAAGGGAATATGGTCAGCCAAGGGAAGGGGTTTGCCTCCCTTCCCAGAAGGAGCAGCTGGAGCAGGGGAAGTAACCCTGTGTACAGGCTGGCAGAGCTGACAGCCCCTCCTCAAGCCCCTACTCTGTACTGAGCACTGCTGGAGGCCAGTTCTGGATAAAAGCAGGAAGAATGAACAGGAGCAATTGCAAGCAATTCTTGAAACCCCTTCATTTCTTGGCTTAATCACATGGAAATGGAGGTGTGTGAGCTCAGGTGGGTGAGTCAGGTCAGGTCTTGTTCCATCATGACAAAGAAAAAACTAATAGTATATTCAGAATTAATCTCTCTTGGAGAGAGTCTGTTCATTAATTCAATTACTTAATTAGTTAATTTCTGCCTACAAAGCAGCTGTTTACTTTTAATGCAGGGGAGG